>VTGD01000092.1:0-208848 GCA_013406985.1 Calonectria crousiana
CTCCCCCCCCCCCCGTTCGCAGACAGACACACCTCCAGCGCTGGACGTCCTTGGCCCAAGGAGAAACCCACTCGCCCGACCGGGGTTCCTTTGGTGCTGATTGGACAAGGTCCCCTCTAGACCGAATCGCCCAGATTCTAGCTCCGGGACACGATCGGCATGGGGTCCTCTCGCCCGCAACTGCAGGTTGATCGAACAACGTACAACGACAAGTATGCCGTCTGGTACGACTTTTTAGAGGCTGGTGAGTCATACGTTTTTCTTTCTCTCTTTTGCAGTGTTCCTTTTCCAAGCATCAACTGACAGTGTAAAAAGACCACGATGAAGCCATAGACGAGTTCAGAGCCCTCCTGGAAGATCTGGATGCAGCTGGCCTGGACACCGAGGTTCGTCCTGGATATGGGCAGTCTTTACTCGTCTTTGTTAAGGCGCCCCGCGAACTTCTGGGCCGTGCAGTTCACAAATCGAGGTATTTCCCCCCCAACACCTGCATGTTGTCTCTGCCTCATGCTGCCCTTGACCCGGACTAACCAAAGACAGGGTCAAGGATTGGTTGTATGGCATCACGCCCAACCACCCCGGCGGGGACAAGAATACCATTGTCAAAGGCACCTACGAGGCCGAGGACATTCTCTCAGTCTATCATCTCGTGCACTGGCCTAAGGAGCTTGGTGGTGCGGGCATCACGCCAGAGACTGGGAAATGGAAAAACGTCAAGGCAATCTTTCCCCTGCACAACACGGCCGCCAATAAGGCGCTTCTGCATAACCTGAGCAAGAAGATTGTCTTGAAGCCGGAGGATCTGGATTCTATTCGGGATTTGCTGGGGTCCAAGGTGAGACAACCAAAGTTCCTTTTTTTTGGTGCCTCATACCGATGCTTACATGCTGCAGGTCGCATTCTACTTTGCCTTTATCCAGACCTATCTCATTTTCCTATCAATCCCCGCCTTCACCGGTGTCGTGGCCTGGCTGTGGCTTCCGCAGTACTCCCTGGCGTACGGAATTCTCACAAGCGTCTGGTGCAGCGTCTTCCTGGAATATTGGAAGATCAAGGAGGTCGATCTCAGCCTGCGATGGGGCGTCAAGGGTGTCAACACTGTCAAGGTCAACCGACCCCAGTTCAAGTACGAGAGGGTCTACATCGACGAGGGGGGCCAGAAGCACCACTACTTTCCAAAGTGGAAGCACGTCACTCGGCAGCTTTTGCAGATTCCGTTCCTGGTCTTTGCAATGGCTGCTCTGGGCACCGCCATCGTCTCCGTCTTTGCTATTGAAATTCTCATCTCTGAGACCTATGTTGGTCCATACAAGTTCTACCTGGCAAGTTGCATCGGAAAAAGAAAAAACATGAGGTTTCGTGCTAACGTAGCGTCAGGAGTACCTGCCGACAATCTTGCTGGCCGTTTCGCTGCCTTACATCACATCTGCCCTCGAGGACTCTGCGAAATGGCTGACCGAGTTTGAGAACCATCGCACTGCCGACAACCACGAGATGTCGCTGACGCAAAAGATTTTTGTGCTCAACATGTGCACCAATTATCTTCCCATTTTCTTGACGGCATTCATCTACGTTCCGTTTGGCGACGACGTGGTCCCAAAGTTGGAAGCGCTGCTCCAAACGATTCTTGGAACATTTGGCCACACTTTCAGCCACGTGCAGTTCCGAGTAGACTCTGACAGGCTTCGAAACGAAGTCATTGCTTTGACCGTCACGGGGCAGATTTCGAGCTTCTTTGAGGAGAATATTCTTCCGCTGATCAAGCACAGGCTCGCCGGCTGGTACCGCGACTATCGCGAGGCTCACTCCAATGAAAAGACGTCGCGATCCCTGGTTCCTGATGAGCCTGACGAGGCCGAGTTTCTGGATAGGTGGCGCAACGAGGCGACGCTGCCCATTTACAACGTGCAGGACGACATTGCCGAGATTGTTCTGCAGTTCGGCTACCTCGCCCTGTTTTCTCCAGTCTGGCCCATTATTCCGATTGGATTCCTCATCAACAACTGGGTCGAGCTGCGATCTGACCTTGCCAAGATCTCCATCGAGCACCAGCGACCCGCCCCCGTCCGCGCCGACGGCATCGGCCCCTGGATCCACTCCCTCGACGCCCTCACCTGGCTCGGCAGCATCTCTACCGCCGCCATTGTCCACCTCTTCAGCAACAACGGGTTCGGCAGCGGCACGTGGTCCATGCTCCCCATCACCGTCTTCATCAGCGAGCACGTTCTCCTTCTGCTGCGCGTCCTCATCCGCTTCGTTCTCCAGCAGATCGGATCCGACAGGATCCGCGAGGACCGAAGCCAGCGGTACAAGCACCGCGTCCGGCACCTGGAGGAGATGGAGGCAAACAAGCGCGCTGGGCTCGGCCTTAGCGTTGCCGAGAGGGAAAGGAGAAAATCTGTCCTTGTCACTGGTGACGAGACATTCTGGACCAAGCAGGTCGAGGACGGAGCGAGCGAGGCCTTTGGTGTGAGCCTCATCCAAAAAATCAAATACTGCAGAGGAGAGGAGAAGTGTAACCCCAAGGCGGATTGAGGTTTGTTTCAACGGATGAAATGAATGCTGAACAGGTTTAGCTTGAGTGTGGAAACATTACCATGACATGACATGTCTTTTTTTTGTGTTTAATTAAGATGAGGAAAACCGTCCCGGGACAGGCCTGGTCACTCTAGTGAGATCAAGGATATTGTAGTTTAGCTGTTGTGCTCAATATGGGCTTCTGATGACATGACACTGTACTAATAACACTTCATTTGTGAAAGTTTTTTTTTTTTTTGGAGATGACCTTGTTTACTGCAGCCGGCCGGCAAAGTCTTGAATGATGACAATCTATGCGGTACACTCTTGTCGAAAGCTAAGTTAAATAAAACTAGTACTAATGATCCCAGCATATTGATTTACTTTGCAAACCCTGCCGTATTGATCTCCTTTGTTGCGCGAAGGACCGTTTCAATGTGCTCCCATGCCAGTGTCGTTCCTGAATCTCCGGTCAGAAGAAGAGAAGTCTTGATGATGTTTTTGACTTGTCGGCCATTGAGTGGTTGAGCTGAGAGCCATTCATATTGTTCGTCGGTCAGGCTGGTTTCCAAGTTCAACCTGGTAGCAAACTGCTTCCAGATGTGCTTCCTCGCTACGTTATCGAGGTCGGGATACTGGAGCGCAAGGTGGATTCTGCTTTGAAAGGCGGGATCAATCGATGTGGCCCGGTTCGAGGTCAGGAAGAGAATCCCTGGATAGTACTCCAGCATTCTGCGTGTGGTTAGCTTATATTCATCACAGGTTGAGCCGCTACTTACCAAAGAAATACGGCCACAATTTCATTATGGTCCAGGTTGTTGGCTAAACGCTTCTCCAGAAAAATGTCACACTCATCTAGCAGCAGTACTGCATTCTATTTCTGCGTAATGTCAAGCACTGACGTCAGGCGATCTTCTACGTCGGAGGCATCCCGCCCCAATTCGCCTGCACTCAGGAGGTACAGTGGCCTGCGCACCTTGTCCGCAACAGCCTCTGCCGTCAGCGTTTTGCCTGTGCCGGGATTTCCAGTCAGAAGCATGATTAGCCCTTGACCTTTGCCCTCGATGACATCGTCAAAGAGGATCCTGTTCTCTGCTTGGTTTTTGATAAAAGTCAATATGAGATCTCTATAAGCAGACGGCAGCATCAGGCTGGGGAAGGCGTCATCGTTCCATGAGATTTCTCCGACCTTGTCCACACTAAAGAGGACCATGACCTTGTATTTGAGGCAGTAACCCCGGACATGCGAACAGCAAAGAAGCAATTCATCGTCAGATAGAGTTGCTGGTCAAATTAGCACCGGCGTTTAAGATTGGTGTGTATGATTCATACCTCTTGGGTGCAAATCCTTGTTGCCAATCTTCCCCTTGGCTCGGATCTTTAGGCTGATGGGGTCTCTTGGGTTGTCATAACCATAATCCGGTACATAATCAGGTATGGCTGAGTATCTGGGCCTATGTTTATCATCATGGACCTCGACCTCGGGCGTCAAAGAAAACTTGGACAATAGCACGAGTCGGATATTTTCTGAGGGGTTCTGTTGAAAGTACGCCGAAGCGTCGACGACTATTCGACCATTAACCTACGGCTGTTAGTCAATTGTTGAATGAAAATGAACCAACTTACATGACGAGTCACAATCTGCTTTTTGCGTTGGAACTGGACCACTCCAGAGTAGGACTTGTAAGAAAAGTCCTCGCCCAGCTCTTGGAACCGCTTCCCTCTCGCTATGACTGCTCTTTCTACTCTGTGTTTGGATTCGTGAAGATCGGCCGGACATGCCGACAGATCGGTAATTGCTCGCGTGCCGGCGAACTCGGGAATGAGCAGAATATCGGAATTGTAACCAAACTGCTTTCCGTCCCAGTCAATATAGTTGACTTCGAGGCAGAAATACAATACACCCTCGAATTTCTTGTATTGATTCTTTTTCAGTAAGAAATAGTGATCATGGTCGTTCTGAAAAGAATAGACTCGAGTACCGGGCGTGAAAAGAGCCTACAGAGTTTGGAATGTGATGACTCCATTTTTGCGCAAATCTTGAATTTCTGACATAGTATCTCGCAGCTGCGACTCAATGATGTCGTATAGAAGCTTTGAAAAGGCGGCCGAGTCATCCTCGTTCTCAAGTTGCTGATTCAAAAGGTCTGTAAAAGTCTCCCATCGGTAATAGAATGGGTGAAAAGGTGACCTGAATACCAACTTTTTCAAATTTGCAGTGATTCCCTCAAAGCCTTGGAAAACCTTGCTTAGCAGAGCCTTGATCAATGGACTCTGAACGACAACGGAATGCAACATCAGAGGATCACCTTCCTCATGACTTTTTGCCATCCTCACCACGAGTGCCTTGGCCTGCGTCTCCGCCTCCCGCTCGATGGCGCTTTTGAGGTCATCTGGGTATGTTTCAACCCAGTTCTTGCAGCATTTGCATTTGGAGGGCCCCTCGTACAAAGTCTGCACTGCACACTCAGACCCAGCCTCGACCACTTGGGCCAGCTTCTGGGCGGACTTTGAGTCGGGAACCGAAGCCTTTGTTGCTTTCAAGGCCTCCATCATTTCCTGGGGTTGGCCAGAGACAGAGTTGGAGCGGGAGGTGCTGGGACTGGACAAGTAATCTGTAGAGTCGACTTCGATATCCATTTTGTGTGTTGGAGAGAAGCCAAAAGTTCGAAACAAGGCGAGGAATTGAGAATAAGAAGTCGAGAGGAAACACGAGTTGACTTAATTTTTGGTGAATATTTAAATCGGTGATTACATGCGAATCATGGCGCTTAGTTTCGTGGATCAATGTCTGGAGCGGTTCTGCTCGTCAAAGGAATCTAAATGCCTTAAATATCCCAATGCAAACCACGGCAAGGCAAAGAAAAACCCAAAGTTAGATATGATTGGGCTACCGTGATCTGCGCTAGAGTTGAGAGGGTGGTCAGATGATGCGACCCTATGGTCACAGAGAACAGGTTTATGGCACAGGCTGAGTGCCACTGCATGAGATGATATCCATTTATCGTTAAGCTGACAGCGCCTACCTCATCTTCTAGTTTTAGGTATCAGCCCATGCTTATGCTCAAAATATGGGGTGTCGACGTGGATTCGGCAAGACGATAAATAAACTACCGAGCCTTATCAGGCTCTTGCCTGACGATCTGGAAAGAAGATCTACTAGATTCATGATTGGTTGCTGTGTGTCAGCTTACTCAATGACGCGTATGGAAGCCTAATGTAGAGCCTCACAAGGCGATCTACAAACATTGGGCTCGGTGAATCAATCGGTTGTTTTCGGAGTTTTTATGCATAACCACTTTCAGGCTTTGGGTATTCTCTGACACATGGACGTATCATTGGGTTTATATTTATGCGTCTCGGTAAAAGTTGGGAAATGGATTTCGTCATATAATTGAGCGCTCTGGTTGAATATTAATAGAAATAAACGCTTCATAACACGCTCCGCGCTTCCTCACTGCCCGTATCTATGCAATAAATGGACCTCACTCCGTGCCAGTAATGATAATGGAATCATCACCCCCCACGACCTTTGGGCTTTCAACCCCTTCCTCCTCATCCGAATAAATCGGTGGAGGAGGTGACTCGTTTCTTTGTCCCCTTTCCGCTTGCCTCTTGTCCCTCCACAACAGCCACTGAATAACACCAGTTGTCACGACTGGGTCACTATCAATACTGAGAACATAGATACAACATGAATAACTTACTTAATAAGACTTGAAGCGTGTTTGAATAAATATAACCTCTTCTTGCAGCAGGGAAATCCGTGGTTTTCCACATAAAATTAGGTAGCTTAGTTTGTTAGCGTTTGATTTCGAGTAAGCGACGAGGCGTGACGTACTACTGCTTGTACAGCGTAAGCCAAATCATTGGCTACAGCAACAAGCAAAGCTCGTTTTTCAGTATCCTCGGAGCAAATTTCATTTATCCAGCTGAGAATTAGTGGACCCGCGCCGTTCTGCATTGCTTTAGAGAGAGATTGTCAAGGTTAGAGCGAAAGTGAACGTACACCAATGTGGCTCAGCCAGTAGACAAGGGTTCGACCGTCGATGTTTGAATATAGAGGCATGTTTAAAAGTAAAGTATTGAAAAAGAGCTATTTTCGAATCAGTGTATTAGTTACGAATTGCAAGGTACTTGTAGTGATTGAGTTCGCAACCACTTACAGCAAGTATAGCACCAGCATAGATAAATGGCCAACGCATCCCCTGGAGCGGCCCATCAGATACCCAGGCCCAGATAAGTGCCATAACCATGAAAATTGGTGTGGCTGTGACGGGCACTATGGAGATGTCAGGTATGAACAGATGTTGGCAAGCATTTCGATCATGAGGTGAACTATACATACGAGTATTGATCTCAGGGATCGAGAACGACATTCCTGGAACGGGGGGTGGTTCGTCATTGAAGCTCTTTAACCAATAACCCATAGCAAACTGAGGAAGCCCATTGTTCCAGAGAACATAGAGCAATGCTGTTGTTTTGGTCAGCTTTGAGACATATGGTATCCAATATGAGACATACGAAGAAGATAAGTATGCCAACTGAGTAGAATCTTCTTGACTTTTGCTCTCGTCCATGGCTGCTTGCCAGCGCGACCGACTGCTTGCATCCTTCTGACCGATAGGATATGCTCTTCCTCAGTTGTCCACCAAGTTCTTTTCCCGTCTTGTGGTAGGTTGGGGAAGAACAAATATCCGGCAAGAGCTAAGGGCAACGTAATAACACCGTCAATAATGAATAGCCATCTCCCTATAATAACTCTGTTAGCGGTTTCACTAAACTCTTTGGGATGGGAATGCTGGATAAAGTAGACCAAATCATTTGGTGTGAAAACAAGGGTTCAAACTTACAGCCTGCACGACCATGAACTCCGTTGAGATTAGAATATGCTGCCGCTTGCAGAAAACCACTGAGCATGGAACCGACTGAGCCGGCTAACCAAAACAGCATGGCTCGCTTTCCGATTTCTCTTGGCGTATACCAGGACCCGAGCATGTAGTGAATTCCTGGATAAAAGCCAGACCTGTGAAAAAAAAGAATGAGCGTCAAGTCTAATACTATTACACTGGGAAAAGAAAGATGAGGTCACGGAGAAAAAGTGTCACGGACTTACTCGAAAAATCCTACAAAGAAACGGAGTACATAGAGGCTCTCGTATGACTGAACCGCCGAAGTGCAAATAGTGGCAATCCCCCAACCCACTTCCAGAGAAGGAATCACCCATCTCGGGGAAAGGCGGGTAAGCAGTAGATTGGACGGAATCTGCCCGATCACGTAGCCTACTGTCCAGATGGAGGTGCCTATCATAGCTCAGATTAGCCATCGCCCTGAAGCGACACAGACAGGATGGTAGCGAGTGCTGCATGTCACATACTGGTCACAAGCTGATTTCCATACATTCCGAGATCCTCTTGCATGCCGCTGAGGAAGGCATTATTGATGTTCGTTTGGTCAATATTTTTTAGGAAGTAACCTATTGCGGCAAATGTGAGAACAAAGGCGTCTACCTTGAAGAGCAACCGACGTTGGTCTGGCGGAAGCTCCCAGGTGTCCCATATGTAACCCTTCCATGTTTTAACCGGCCTCACAACAATTTCTGGAGGAGGATCGTCTGGAGTAGATTCGGAGAGGGGAACATAGGCCCCCAAGTCGCGGCTTTGCCGGGGCATTTTCGCGAGCTGAAAGATGCGGCAGTGAAATTAATTAACTTGTACCGCTCCTTGGATGTGTCCCTTGATGTTACTAATTTATTTTCAAGAGACAAAATAATTCGAGGTGAGGCGGTCGGGTCGAGTGGGCTTGGTTAGGCGTGCACGGATTCAGCTGATCACGACATAAGCTCATCGATCCCACTAATCGCGTCACCCAAACTTAGTCCATATGATTGGCACACAGCCCATCACCTGCACTATTGAGTGTCAGTTGATTACGAAACATGCTGATCCTGAAAATCCAGTGGATATCCTTTGTCGGCTAATTGTCTCAGATGGCTGGGACCTGCCTATAAGAATTGTGGCCTGGAACACGTCGCTGATGTTTGTCCTGGGGCGCATGATGACATTTTTTGCGCCTCACTCGTGCTGTTCCGTTTGGAAAGAGCTTCAAATTTGAGAACAAAGCCTGGGGCAAAAGTGAACTAAATTTCGTTCCCTCCCCTTCGCTTTGCCTGCGACTCACTGATGAATGAGCGCGATCGAGTAAAAAGCTGGATGTAGACCATGCATATTTATCGGCATAACGGAAACGCTTAAAAGGCTGCAGAAAATCTCTGTATACTCGTGAATGTAGATTAGCTCAATGGAACTTTGGAACCTTTGACGCGCAATTGCCAAGATCGAGCCAGCCCATGTCAGTGATCACATATTTGCCTTAGGTATCGAAAGACAAATTGTGTAGATGGGGTCTATCAAAGGGAGTTCAATCGTACGGGGCATCTCGCCTGTCATTACTGACCAAAACGTAGCACCCTTGCCAAAGGCATGCGCTATTTGACGTGCATCAGCTTCAAAAGCGACCTAGGCAAGAAATCTGCTAGGAATGTGAATAATTTGTTGGTCGTGTCAGCTGTAGTTGACCAAAGTCGGACTGTGAAATCCTCATGTCGGATGGCTACCAGCTGCGCATCAAGCGAAATTGTAAATTGCCTGCCGTTTGCCGTGATACTGGGTTTGATCGTGGAGTGTAATTCACCTGTTGTGGTTGATTAGAGCTGGAAATTTTTCTACTGGATAAAGTAACTAGCCGCCCGTTGTATGGGTGTCGCGATTGCAGGTTATTGCAATACAAGCTGAGAGGCTATCGTAGTAAAGAGCTTAGCTAGCCACTCCACCTCAATCAGTTTCACCTCTTTTAAAGAAGAAATCAGCTCTGAGGCGACAATTTTCTGCTGCCGATCGTGCTATAGTACGTGAAATGGTTGACTAGCCAGTTCCGGCCATCCCATTCAACCAGAAGATAGCTTTAGAGCTGGGTTTTGTGCCCATTCCGCTATCTGAGCAAGTATTTCGACTCGAGTGTTTTCAAGACAAATCGGGTTCTTCGCTTTCTCAATGTCATCAAAGCTTGGGCCACGCATAATAGAAAGTTGATCCAAGACCACTTTTCGTTCCATGTCAATAACCCTTTGGTTAGAATCAAAATTCGTTGACCTAGTTGGCTATTAGCTTTATAAATAGCGTAATTGGGCCCTTTCGTACGTTTGATCGACCAGAAGGTATCTTCCACTTCCCTACTCTCAAATGGCCATTTCAACACACAAACTTTGCGTCGTATCCACCCCACATTCGTTTTTACCAGCCTACGAATTATTTTTTCAGGGTTTCAAGTTATGTCATGATCTGATTTGTCAATGGCATAGAGCAGCGTTGCGGATTGGTTAAGACGGGACTTGCCGTACAATGACGGTATAAATTAGACCATCGCCCTGCATTAAAATATCCATCAACTATCTTTTATCAAGTGACCCGAGGTACATCAACTCATGTGGGCCCGACAAATACCCACAAGATACATACACTGAAGGTCCCTGATACCATTTCGGACCCATCACCAACCCACGTGATGTACAGAGTAGATGTTGTATTGATAGGATTGAATTCATGTTTGCTAGTTGCACAAATGACTCGCCAGTTGTAAAGAGGTCTTCGTCTTCAACCTAAGAAATATCCTGGCATCTTTGCCTCAATTTGCACGTTAAACCCTTGGTGCGATAGAACCATCGCGAACTCGTCCATAATACTTCCTCTGGATCATCCAACTCAATATCGAACGCGGCGATTAGCGTCGGAACAACTTTGTATACCTCCATCATGCTCAGATTACGCCCAACGCAAATGCGTGATCCACCACCAAATACAATATTTGCGGTGCCCCAACGCTGCATGCGCTCCTTGTAGGCTTCCAGGCTTTCGCTTTGTTGTCGAAGCCAGCGGTCTGGATAGAAATTGTCGGCATCAAGACCAAAGATATTTTTATTGCGTCCTACAATATAAGGATTCATTCCGACGGAACACCCTCCAGGAACGACTGAGCCATTAGGCAGGGCCAAGCCTCCTTTAGGAACAATGCGCTCCATAGTCATGCAAACGGCGGGATGGTAGCGAAGAGTCTCATTCACTACAGCCTCCAGATAAGAGATTTGACGTGCATCCGAGGAGAGTACAGCGGCGCCTGCGTCAAACTTTGTGCGAATTTCGTTTTGGAGCTTCTTCCATATGCGTTGATCCTTGAGGCAATAATAGAAGAGAGCTGTCATGGTAATGGCAGTCGTGTCGGCGCCGGCAATGACTGAGACCATGTTAGAGATGTAAATGGCAAGGGAAGAAATTATGGGCATACGATTGAGAAGTAAATATCCAATGATGGTATTCTCGTCCACTACCTCGGGGTGTGTCCCTTTAGACTCGATAAAGTACTGCAGGAAATCAGGCCTCTCCGCGTCAAAATTCTTGTCTTCGCCTTTGAGCCGAGCTGTAAGGCTTTCAACTGCAATTCGCGTCACATTGGCAATGTTGGGCGGCCCGAGGGAATAGATGGGATTCTTGTCAAGCCAATAGTCTAGCCAAGGCATCTGCCCGCATATTCCGAGATAGTCGATTGCTTGATCGGCAATGGCTAGTGTCCCATCAAAGTCGCAACCTTCGTCCATGTATCCGAACCTCTTGCTAAAGGTAACTGCGCCGATAAAGTCCCAGGCATCTAAGCATCATCAGTTCGTTGCTGCTAGATAAACAAAGGTTTGTCCAAGGAGTGCTGGATGGGGTTTACCTACAGTAGGCCAGCCAGTCTCCCAGATTGCAAATTTTTTCTGGATTGACAAATCGGTTCTCAAGATGACCACAGAAGTCCTTTATCACCTTATCCATGTGTGGCTCCATTGCTTTTACGCTCGAAACCGAATAGTGACGAATGACAGGCCGCTTCATTCTGGAATGCTCGACATTGTCGACTTCGCTAAATAAGTGGTATGTTATCTTTCCGTTGATGACGGAACTGCTATTCTTATAAAAGTTGCTCTAGAGATGAACAGGCTTTAGCAAAGATGATGGAGTTCAATATCCATCGTTGAGATCGTGTACCTTCTTCCATTTTCCGTCGGTGCCATATACAACCCTAAAAAGTTCAGGATAGTCAATATCCAACAAATTGGGTCCTATCCGAATAACTGGGCCGTATTCGTCATGGAGCTTTCTCATTCGAGGACCATAATCTGCCGAGATGACTTGCCGTAGGCGCCATAGATTTGTCCATCCTTGACGAATTAGCTACATCCCTTTCCAAAGAACCTCTGCTTGGGAGCAAGAACCTGCAAGAAATGGCCCAGGATAAGTCCTCAAAGGAGAAAGTTGGTAAGAAACAAAGAACCACAAAAAAAGTATAACTAGCAACGCAATACCGGTGAGGCTAATGGGATGAGCTCGTGTGAGAGATAAGCTGGAATACAAGCTATTGATGCGGCTACCTGCACACGGAGGTACAGAATTAGTGTCGAAAGGAAACGTCATTGCCTTTGTCGGACTGAGCTCGATGTGATATAATTTTGGCAATCTTTTTTTCGGGACAGAATACAGAGTTTGTTTCTTCTCTACAAACAGGGTCGGGGCAATGGGGAATATAGGAAGCGGGAGTGCATGAAGTGGGCTTGTGCCAAGTTATGCATCTGCAGGGACGAAACCAGTCAGCCCGTGGAATCCAATAATTTCCTGCATGAATGCGTGGCACTCACCACCCCATGATGTTTCACTCCCGAATTGGTTGGTCTATTTCATCGCACATTTAGAGAGGGGTAGCTCGGTAATAAGCATTGCGCATAAGCGAGCATGCGCCTCGTCGTGTTTTGAAGATCATTGCCGTTTACCTCTATGCATATTCTGGAAGGGGTCAGAAGGTTGAGGTGGCACAATCTATGGATGACTATTGCCTTAGTTTGGATACGGTGTCTCTGGGTGTAGTTTATAGGTGGGATGGAACTAGCGCGCAGGGGCACTCTGAAGGGTTTAGTGAATAACAAGTGTTGTTTAAAATTGTCTTAAAATCACTGATGTGCGAATGGGAATTGTTCTGCCTCTTGATCGATAAATGAAGTAGGCCCAAAATGAATTATAAAATATTAATTCCCCCAAAAAAAACATCTTCGCCAAGGCTCGGGGTAATTGTCAGACAAAGTTATGGAGAGCAAACCGGCCCGACTGGTTTAAACTGGACATGTGGGCCTTCTACCCCCGAAGCCAGCCAGCTTTTAAGCCTATAATCAAATATTCCAGGCTGCATAGAGTTTTCAATGCAGCCTCCTTTCCCATGACAATGATCTGTGCTAAGCCTCAACTCGTAAAGGTAAACAATTCGCGCAAGTACAACCTTAAGCTCCATTTGTGACATCTTCTGTGCAATGCAAGATCTCGGTCCTACACCCCAGGCATGAAAGGCAGAGTTGGCTATTTTAATATCTTCTTCTGTTCGGCCTTGTTCCGGACCAACAACCCAACGCTCTGGTCGATATTTAGAGGCATCTGAGAAATATGACTCATTGCGGTGGATGGAATAAATTGGAGTGCTGACTATGATCCCCTCTGGCAAGTGATGCTTCCCAATTTGTATACCACCAGGTAAAACTTCTCGAAGAAGGTTCAAGTTGACCGACGGACCCAATCTGAGAGCCTCTTTAATGCAAGCATATAGGTATTGGCAAGAATCAAGTTGAAGTCCTGGTTTGATATCTTCTTCCTTTAAGAAGCATGCCCGGACCTCTTTCGATACTTTGCTTAAAGATTCGGGATTGTGAAGCAGATAAAATAAGGTACAGCTCATCGCAGTTGCAGTTGTATCAGTTCCTAGTTAAGAGCGTTACATTAAAACTTGCCATCGCTGTGTCCGATAGACATACCTGTCAGAACAAGCCCCTGTATTTCAGTCTTAACATCTTCATCAGTCAAACACTTTTGGGTTTCTAGGTCACTAGACTTAGCCAAATAACTAAAGAAGTCTAAATTGTCAATATTGTTGGCTAATTTCTGTCTTGATATGAACTTTCTTGTAGCCAAGGCATGAAACGCCATTGCTTTGGAAAGTACGCAGATTAAAAAAATTCGGTCGAGACCCAATTTCCAGAGTAGAGGTTGGAAGAAGCACTATGAATGATGAGCCTTGTTCTATTTAATGAGAGTTGAGCAGCGTACAAGAGAGGTTCGCCAATTTATCACAGAAAAAATGCCTGGTATGTGATGTAATTCTGGGGACTCAAGCATGCCAAAGGGCTCTCCATAGCAAAGGTTACTCATAATGTCAAAAGTGAGAAACTTGCAGTGGTTTGCCATGTCGACTGGCGGGCTCCACGCATCAAGAGCTGCTGATGACTCTGAAGAAAGTGAACAGGCATTCTTATACAGAACTGTGATAAAACGACATATTTGTGTCATAATAGATTGCTCGAAATTCCCTAAGGCTTGTTCAGAAAAAGCTGGGTGTAAAAGTTTTCTCTTACGATGATGAGAAGTCCAATTTGTTGTGCTAAGAAGAGTTTCTGTGGGGGGATTTGTACTTAGAGCGGCATAAACCTCAACTTTCTTGACATTTGCTCGCACTCCGTGGATGTCCTTCAGGGCAAACCTTGAATTCAATGACACCGAATTAGGCCCATAGCGGACCATCTCCCCTATGTTGACATGAGCTTTATCCCGAAGAAGGACGCATTCAGTTATGTATACCGTATTGCTGGTGCCATTCGAAAATCTTCATATGAAAATCTCCTCTCCATACGTAATATACGGCCACAAAATTTGTGCATTTTGCAAAGACCGGACCTGGGTATTTTGACAGAGGGTGAAGGAAGATACGATATAGAACAATGATGGAGATCTGTAGTTAAGGTTAATATTACGCTATTTATGTCAAGAAAGGATTGACGTTACAGTTAATAGTGATCCAAGAAGAGCAGTTTGAGCATACATGTTGACGTTTGGCATTGAGGAAATCTTGGTAATGTGCGCTACCCCGGAAGATTGTAGACTGGTTTAAGACGTCATTGATGTCGGCGAATAATTTCGAACGAAGGAGACGGGGTTTCATAAATAGAACTGGACCTCATATCTGCATGCGTCAGGTGTGCCAAACCCCTACCAGTTCAGTGCGTCTGCATCGATGACCAGCATGTCTCGTAGCGGTGAACCACAACATCATGGACCTCTCTACCGGACCGAATGATTGTGATACTGAAGCTCGAGACGCTAACCTGACCCTGTTTGACAGCTCAGCGTTTCTACCCAATTAAACCTGCCCACATTCGCAGGGCGCGCACTAGTGATAGAATTTCTGATCTCACGATTGAGAAACAGACACCAAGGCTACTGACTCGAAAATTTAGCCCCAGCAGCAGAGCATGGTAGTTTGATGATGGGAAGTTTTAATTCTAGTACAGGGTATGGCATAGCCATGGCATATTGTATGGGAAGGAAGCTGATGAAAAATAAAAGAACCCTAGTTCACCCTAAGTGGGGTTTGACATAAGATACCGAATACCGTAATGTGATACGCGAGTCATGTGAATAGGAAACCGGGTTTTCTACTTCGCTTAGTAGTGAGACACTATTCCTCCCACACATTTGGGCCTAGGCAGATCTCGTGTTCTTGACTCGCATGACACATAAAAAATTAGTCCTCAGTTACCCTTCTCTAAATTCTAATCCAAAGATAGTGGTTAAAAAGAAAAGAAAGAAAAAGAAATTGCACCAGCATCACGGATTGCGTATGTTGATTGTGTTTGTGAGAATTGCCTTGATGCATTGCTTTTTAGTACCTTTATACTCGTATTACTCCTTCACGTTGTAAGGTCTCGTATGATTCCTAAATAAATTCTATGCTGAATGAATGCTTAGCTAACGCAGTGAAATATTACACCCCTCATGATTAAGTGGTTTCACTACCATGAATTAGGTAGCCGTGATTGCTGTCACACGATACGTGACTTTGACTTTTGGTACCTATGAATGATGTAACCGATAAATTTGGGCTTGCCTTGATTCAGCAAAAGAATATCATGATTTCATTGTGGAGTCTTCCTAGGTATGTTCAATTCTTTCATCATGTCTTGATTTTTTTGCCACGCCGAGGATGAGCAATCTCAGAAGTTGCGCACATCACAATGTCGAGGCGATCAAATTATGACCAATTTCTCGAATGAGTTTTGAATACGCGATATCTTTAAGTGATATTAACCGGCAGGGCTAGAATCGGTCCGAATTCTACTTTTCCCGATAAGGGACGATCGCATTCACCGTTGTCTTGCTTTCACGATCATGGATGTCCAACACGTCGGATCACCACTCAAAAAGAAATAATTGAAAAAGGAATAAATAATTGATAAATTGAATTTAACTTCCCCTTTTATATTCTCTGGGAACCCACTCATCATTGTAAATGGCAATTCATCCTTCTTCCAATCACATTGAAGAGCCTGCAGGTATTTCTTTCATCGCAAAATTCCTCGTCGCCGCTATGACCTCATCCCCGCCGAAATTCTCTGACTTGGTATCGGTGCAAGCCATGACACCAAATAAATTCAGGAGCTGCTTCCCTCCACTCAAGGTCGAGTTTTTCGCCACGATTGTGTATGGAGGGTCACCAATCGGCACCGCAATTCAAGCGGCTTACCAAACGGTTCAGCCCGGATTTTATTTGTACTCTGCTACAGGGATCTTTTTAGGACCAACGGTGACGGGTGAAAACCTAGAACTTTCAGTGCGCCGGCTCCGCGATGCTGGAACCTTTTCTACCAGGGAGGTAGAAGTCAGCCAGGATGGGAGCAATACTCCAAGCTTGGTCCTTCTGGCCGATTTCCATAAATTGAAGCCGTCTTCCAGTGTCGTATACTCGTCACCACCCAGCAAGTCATACTCACCTCCTGAGCAAAGTATCGATTTCAAAGAGAAGGTATTACAACTATCTCGGCGGGGCTTGGGCCGGGCGGATTCAATGGCAAGCTACGACTGTCAGGGTCTCGCCCTGTCAAAATATTTTGATATACGCCTGGCCCCTGAAGGGATCTTTGCGGAAAATCTTATGACTGCATTAGAGAGCACTGCAAAAATCCAGGACGATGTTTCAATTACTGAAAAGAGGTCAGCAGATTGGCTTCGCTGCACCTCCCCCCTGGAAAAGGTCTCAGATCAGTATGCAGGTTTGGGCTTCATCATGTATAGGTTTATGGATTTGATGCCATTGATTCATGGCAGGATTCCACCTCGTGACACAAAAGGAGGTGTTGCTCTGGAGTTTTGTCTGCGAATCTTCACGTCTGAGGTGGACATGAATGAGTGGCACTTGAGAGAACTGAAGACAACCGCTGCAGATGACGCTAGGTCATTTGTTGATGCGCAGCTTTGGAACAAGTCAGGTAAACTGATTGCAAGTATGACTATGCAATGTATGCCCAGGATCAAGCGAACTTTGAATGCATCACTTTGAACTAAATGGATTCCGCACAACGCTGGGCTCAATGTTATTGTGATCAGAACTTGAGTAAATTGGTGGGATCATGTAAAAACATATGGATAGCGTGTAGAATGGGAGACAATGTGACAATATTGAGTTCGTAGTCACTTGAAAGTTTCGCATTCTTTTCACTCATATTCGTTCCAATGGAGCGTGTATGTTCACCATAATACCCTAGATTGTGACACTCAGATCTCCTTTTGTTCACCTTTGTCCCGCAGTCTTGGGGATAGTGTTGCATAGTTGAAATTATTGAGTGCCTGCGTCTCGTGTCATGTAACCAAATGACTCAAGTCACTGGACAATCACATAGAGTCATATTGTAATAATATATTGTAAATTATGCATTAAATAACAGCTAGCATTCATGCTTGGATAAGGATCCCCGCGCATACTGCTCAAAAAGCCTCTGCCTCTCAGCCTGAAGTCTAACCCGGCTATCTTCAAGCTCCTTCTCCGCATTCTCTAACGACTTGGAAACGGCGGTCAGTGTCTCCTCCGAGGTCTTCTTCCGATTGAGTACAGCCTTTGCAAAGTTCTGCACTTCGGCTTCGGCCCGCTTTATCTCGTTATGAAACTGCAAATCCGTGCCGATATTGTCAAAGATGATGTCTCGTATGAGATGGCCGTGGTTGAATTTCACTGAGGGGAGGTCATCAACATTCGCGCTTTGCGCAGCATGCAGGGATTCCCGGTGTGCCAAGTCTGCCTGTGTCAAATGGCTGCGCTCCATGGCATCGGCGAAGGTTGAGCCGCCCCACAAATCAACTCGGGAGGCCTTGTGGGCTTCCTTCATATGTGAGATGGCTACTTCTGCGCTTTTGGAACTTTTCTCAAGGAGCGCAATCCTTCGAACTAGTTCCTCGTGTCGTGCCCGGAGATCATGGTAAGTCTGAAGTGCTGAGTTGCTTCTCTGTTCGAGCGTGTCTTCTTGTGGGAAGTCTGCAGTCGCTCCCCCAAAGATAGAATTGTAGAGGTTATCCAGCTCTCGCTGAGTCATTTGGTGTACTCTGTCGACTGCCTGTAGGTCTGCTTCGATTTCGCGAGCATCTTCGAGCTGCTTCTTCAGACCGTTGTTGAAGGCTGTCGTCTGGTACTGCTCTTGGAGGACATCTAAATATTCTTGTTCCTCCTTGGCAGCCTTGGCTTCAAATTTCTTGCCTTGCCCTGTGGCCTTGGACAAGAAGCGACGGACAGTGCTACCGCGGTACTTCTCATGGTCTGCAAGCTCGGAAACTCCCTTCGTCTCGAGCTCTTCAAGTTTGGCATCATTCTGCTGAATCTGGGAGACCAAGTCGGCAATGAAGCGAAGATGCCCTTTCAAGACAGGCGCGGCATAATCTGTTTGTGCAAGAGTTGAAAGGAGCTCAACGTTCCTCGCTGACGCTTGGTGAATCTGTTGTTCAATGGCGGACATTTTGGTGCTGTCTTTGTCTCGAAATGCTGGAAAGAAACTATGATTCAAAGATTTTGACGGTGTGGGTTTTCTTGCATGTTCTGCCCGGTTAGTAACTTAGAGCAAAGCGACGTGTGATGCTCGTTTTTATGGCCTTGCAGCCCCCTGTGAGACTGGGCACTCAGTGGTCCCAATGACAAGCAACACGAGGCAAAATTCAAGTCCGAGATTGAAGGTCTGCAGCTATGGCATCCATACGTTCAATATAGTAAAAATGATTGGCTGTGAATTCCGCAAGATCAGTAATTAACCTTGTAGGTGAAGCATAACCCACCACCGCTAGGCCACAGAGACTTAGCCTTGCGGGGAGTTATGGATCGCTATCATTTCGGGTTTTGACGCGCAAGGGTTATTATTGGCTAAATGATCCCCGGGTTGACCAGTAATTTGGGACCCTAAATAGTTTTCGGGGTCCACTCCAATGCGACGTTTCACGGGCCTCCGGCTGGCATCAAGGGCCGTGGTAATTCCACGGCCGATTTTACTGGCTTCCATTAAGTAGTAAATATCAGAATCTGAGATTTGACATGTGGACCATTATCAAAGACACTCTCAACTTAGATTATGGCTGGTATGGAACGTCAAGATCGTTAATCTGTTGCCAGAACGTGGATTGGCATAAGATGCGCTTAGCACCCCGCTCCAACAAGCGCATTGATTAGAATGGTAGCTACGAAACGAAATGTTCTGATTTGAATCACATGACTATTTGTCGTATGATTTTCTGGCTAAGAACTCCAGTGCCGACCGTATCGGCGCAGACTCCCCAGTAGGCCTAGAGCCGAGGCATCGGTTGGTCGTCCTCATCCAAATACGATGTCTCAGGCAACCAATCATCAGGGTACACTCTGAATTGGACTCCAAGATTGTTCAAAAGATTTTGCTCTTCCGCAGACAACGACCATCCATCTATGTCGTGATTGGCGACGATGCGCTCTGGCGTCACACTTTTGGGGATCACACTTGTACCTCTCTGGAGGCCCCAACGAATACTAGTCGCAAGGTTAAGCGTTGAAATTTATGATGCAAGGTCTCAGGAAATGCTTACAGAATTTGCTGTGGTGTCTTAGACTTTCGTTTGCAGAGATCGACGAGGACCGGGTTCTCATATAGCTGGGTCAAGCCAAAGGCAAGTGGAGAATAGGCTGTGCAATGAATGCCTTGTTGTTTGCAAAAATCAATGAGGTTGGTTGCTGGGCAGTAGGGATGAAGCTGCATAACGTCAGTTTGATACCTCCCCAATGAGAACAAAAGCTGCTTGACGTACCTCTACTTGGTTCACAGCGGGGACAATGCGACAGGACGGGTGAGATAGCAGTTTCTTCAGATTCCGAATTCCAAAGTTGGACACTCCAATATTCCGGACTCGCCCGCTGTCTACAGCCCGTTGCATATCCTCCCTATATCAACAGATTTTAGTATGTACCACATAGTGTTGTGCAACTCTCTTACCATGTTTTGATGAAGTTCCAGCCAGCCAATGATTTTTTGGGATCGTCCGGCGAAACTGGGCAGGGCCAATGCTTTCTGGTTGTTAGTGGTAGTGATCAACCGTGTCCACGTAAACTAACCATGAGAAGAAGATCGATATATTCCATCCCAAGTGCAGCCAATGACAGGTCAACGGATTCCAAAACTCGGTGATGCCATGAATTGTCAACCTTGGTCGTAATCCATATTTCTTGACGGGGAATCCCTGAATCCTTCACGGCTTCCCCAACCTGATCCTCATTGTTGTAACGGAATGCAGTGTCGATGTGTCGATATCCCACTTCCAAAGCCTTCTTCACCGCGTTGTACACCTGTTTAGGCTTTTTAGGTTTACGAGTTCCGAATCCCAAACCAGGGATTTTATCACCAGTGTTTAGCAGGAACTTCTTGTCTGCTATATTCAAGAAGGCCTCTGCGTCAGACTTCTTACCATTATTGAGCCCGTTTAGTGGATGCTGAACTTTGGAAGTTGGTAGAGACGCCACAGTCTCTAGCTTGGACGAAAGGAATGAAGCACGAACTGCCTCAATCGTCGCCAGACTGTCGGCCATCTCCTTGAGCGAGGTGGAGAAGGACTTGGAGACGCCAGTTACGTAATCCCCGAAATCTTTGCACATATCCTGAACAGCATCTGCCTTGGACGACTGCACAGTCATCTGGAAATTGGGCTTACCCTGAAGGGACAGTTGTGTTATTTCATTTCCAGCCAGGTGAAGTGATCCAAGAGTCCCGCGAACTGTAATGCTTTCTTCTTTACCCGTGGCAACTTCCGAAACATAAAGGTGGGCCACAATACCGGAGGCATCCCACCTCATGCAAACATGCGACTCACGGTCTCGGGCTCCGGGTGGTCCATCATTTACTCGGTAACCCTGCAATGAAGATGGCTTTCCAAAGAGCCAGACTATGATGTCGAGTATATGAACACCCAGATCTTCCTAAAAAAATGCAAAGTTAAAACAATGATTTGCAAGGACTTTCGGCATGCGACTTACAAATGTGCCTACGTTGTCCATGACACGCCAGCCGTCCGTTGGCGGGTCATATTTTCCTACCAAGGTCGCTCTGACTGAGAGAACCTTGCCGACGGTGGGCAGGAAGTTTTTAAAGTGGACAAATCGCTTCTGCCACCTTCGCTGAAAAGAGACTCCGATTTTGATGGGATGCTCGCATAGCTCCTGATACTCAGCTGTCGATTCAGCAACAGGCTTCTCCTTCAGAACAGGAATGCCAGCTGATGATAGCTGGGCGATGCATTTAGAGTGGAACCTATTCGGAACGCTGACAATGGCGAAATCGGGTTTCTGTGCCTCGAGCAATTCTGCAACAGAAGTGTATACCTTAATTTTGGGGTGTCGAGCGACAAAAGTGGCTATGGTCGCCTCATTGGTATCGCATACACCTGAGATTGCAAGAGACGGGCATTTTTGGAGGTATTCGAACCAGGCCTTGTAGCCGCGGGCTCCTAATCCAATGAGGGTGACGTTATATCGAGGTTTGTCGTCCATGTGTGCTTCTAAGCATGTGATCAACGGTGTGGGCTTGGTGAATTTCACTTTTGAGAACCTCTGAAGCGGCGTGCTGAAAGGGAGTGTCATTTTATATCCCCGGTGATGCTCGCCCGGGTTATGCTCCCTGTCTTATTGAACTACAGCACATGCCGTTGATGTCTCACATCTTTGTTCCCAGCCCAGTTTCACAGTAGACCAGCTGTAGCTGACTTGCGCCACATCACAGTGCTGTTTTCTGTGCCGTGCTTGTGATTACATCATTAACGCGGCAAGGGTCGCAAAAGTCGGTCTGTATGTGTATTCTAAAGCTGGGTGAAGCAGCATATACTGTCAGTAGTGAGTACGGGAGTACTCACTACTGCAACACTAAATCGCCGATCGGTACATGGGCACGACCTCCGCACATGTAAGGGTATAAGCCACGAATTAACCTCTGTTAACCCTGTGACCATGAACTGCGCTGAGACATGGATGTCTGCGGTGGTAGGACCAATGCTTGCAGAAATCCACATACTGGTTACAAACATAGTGCCCAGCCACTGTAAGCCACCCAGCCACCGCTGACGACACGGCTCGGCTTGTAGAACTTAGCTAGCTGTGTTGGCAGGCAACCGAAGCACAGATGGACCTTTCCCCACACCAGCTAAGGCTGCTGGCCGCCTTTGTGCCACAGTATTTGTCCACATTAGCGTATCAAGTGTTGCCATTTCCCCTTGAGAGCTTCCATATGTCCCAATCACCACTCCAGGTTTTATCTTTTCTTTGGGGAGGCCAAGATGTGTTAATTTGCCGTGTTCTCACCGCCTTCATAGTACAAAGTCAGGCCAAGCGTTGGTCAATACACACTGAGACATATTGGGCTTGTATTACGTTATTAGAAAAGCAAAATGAATCTGATTCGTGCCACAATAGGTTACATCATCGAACCACAATGTAGGTTTGGTCACAAAAATAGAGGCTCGGCTCATCGGGGCGATCAACCAGAAGTCACTTAGGCTGACCCTAAAGCACGGCACGGCACGTTTGGTACAGTGGATCAATCTTGGGCTCATATGCCGCCGCTAGCAATAGGCCCGAATAGAGACAGCCGGCTGACTTGGCAAGGAATGCTGAATGCACCTCGAAGCATGGTAATCGGTTCATGCATGTCCAGCAATTATTGCATTTCGATCTGGAGATGAATTTTCAACTTGAAAGCTTCCCTGTGCCTCAAGTTCAAAATGCATCGAATAGCTTGTGAGCGTACCTCAAGGAGAAGGATGAGGACAAGTCACGCAGACGTCGACGGAATTTAAAGTGCCACTAACATTAAATATCGTGATGACATAGAACTTAACAATTCAGTCAAACAAAGTTGATGAGATTCTATTGTCCGAGGTTTTTGTCAGAAATGAACCAACATCGCTCATACGCACGAGTACCAAGGACTAGGAAATTATAACTATTATATAAACTCTTGTGCTTATGCATCAGCCCATCATCCACACCCTCGTTCTGTTACCTACAACCCTGGCTATAGTGCAGGTCTCAGGGACTTGCAGTCAATCCCATCCGCCGAAAGAAGCCCGGACTCTTCGTCCCACCAGTTAGAAAATATTTTAATACGTTCTGTCCGTTCCCTTGCCATTCGTTTTCCTGTATCGGTCTGCGGGGGCTTTTTCAGAAAATATTCCAAATGAAATGACGGTTTTGTTCCCTACCTTCATCATTGCCTCTAGGTTTATCAACTTGTCCTTGAGGTGATCTCTGGAAAGCTGCATACTCGATTGTGGCATTTTAGCCCCTCCGAAGGTGAAAGTCCGCCCGATGCCAATAGCTCCGATGGCGTCGAGTCTGTCTGCATCCTGTACTATTCCTAACTCAGGATATTTGCTCAAAACCTGTTTTGTTTGCTGTGGGTTGCGAATCTCAGACGAGTATGAGACATGATTGACCACTGCGATGATTTTGGTGCGCAAATCAGGCGATACTCCTGCCTTCTCCAAGATGATGTCTAATTTTGATTCATGGGGAGTAGAGCTGTCAGAGTACTTTTTGTCGGTAACATCGTGAAGAAGCCTAGTGAATATTCGTAAAAGCGGATAGTAATCGATTGAATGAACCCACGCTGCGAGTAGAACGACCGTGAGGTTATAGTCAGGGGCTTCCTGATTATCAACCTCAGCGCGAAAAATGATCTGGGAAAGTGCAGTCACGCGGAGAACATGGTCAAAATCGTGTGAGGCGTCGTATGTGGACATGTGTTCTTTGACCGATGCCGCAACACATTCAAACATGTCGCTCTGAAGGGAGAGGTCTTGACCTCTTGGTCCTGCTCCAGCGATCTGCAGAATCTTAGACGTGATATCCATGGTCCAGACGGATAGCTCCGTGCATGTGCGGTGCTCTGTGAGAGGATCTCGCGAAGAATACCTGAGAGAGCTGTACGAACCTCGATGACTCTTCAAGGCATCGGTTGGGATACGAGTAACCTGGCAGACCGATATTTGGGCAAAATTTATGTCTCACCACTGGATAGTCCTTGATGCTTGGCCGGGTCACATTTGGTGGATTGGTGGCATATTTCGGATGGTCGCGATTTCACCGACATCCGAGACGATTCATCTCAACCTAGTTGCTTACAGGCCGCAGCGTAGTAGCTACTAGCTGCATAATCTGCTGGAGTACTGGCACTTGTTTTAAAATTAGTCAAATCAAGTATTGAACACTGCCGATGGGAAATGTATCCTCAACTGGAACAAACAAAGCCAGCTGATTGGATATCCTGTGGAGATCTATGCAACTAGCAATTTCCCCCGATCTGCCCTGTTTTCTGACCCGTCCCGTTCCATCAGCGCTGAGACATTTGTGCGGTGTGTGTGGAGCGCCACCAAATGCCAGCCACCCCCTTGATCAACAATGCGCGAGACTACGTAGGTGGCTTCTGGGGTATTTTGATCCACACGTTGCGGAACAACATTCTGCACGAGTTGCATAGCCGGCCGGAACTCGGCGTCCGTCTTGTGCATAACGTTATGATATAGTCAAGAAGGTGGTTTTCATAAAATAAAAAGGTCCCAGATTGGAGACATTGGGCAAAAGGCTGGGCCTGATTGTCTCCCAACACGCAAAAATACCAGTAGTATTTAGACCCCCGAGAAGACATTTTAACCCACAAAACAGAAACCAAATCCAAAATAATTCCCTACCTTGGCTGTAGAATTTAAAACCAACCAATCTCTGCCCAACCACCTCCTCGCTAACAGTTCGTTGCCTGTCTTTCAAATGGCTTGCGAATATGGTGCTGTGCAAGCTTTCAAAGAGTACTTGTACGCGCTAAAGCCACCCTCACGAACTCGTACGGTTCCCATGCAAATTCTCGCCGTGGGGCCTTCCAGGTCGGGCACGGTTTCTCTGCGAACTGCTTTGCTGCAGCTCGGCTATGATCACACCTACCATGGAGCTGATGTCTTCCTGCACCCGGAAGATGACATAACGTGGCAAAGGCTACGATTGAAACGAGAACAGGGCTTCCGTTTAGAAGCAGCGGACTTTGATAAAGTCATTGGACACTGCGCTGGCATCACTGATCACCCAGCCGCAGCTTTTGCATCAGAGCTTATAGATGCATATCCTGAGGCCAAGGTCATCTTGAACATCCGGAAGGATGTAGAGTCGTGGCACAACAGTGTCATGAAAAAACTCTTGCCAGTGCATCATAGCTGGACGTTTTGGTTTCAAAGCTGGTTCTGCACCGACCTGTTTTGGCTACAAGACAGCTTCTTCCGGGGTAACTGGAACACCTTTTACCGGGGCAGCTTTGAAAAGCACTCGAGAGAGGTTCTCGATGATCACTGTCGCATGATAAGAGGCCTTGTGCCACCTGAGCGGCTCTTGGAGTGGGACGTCAATGATGGATGGGCTCCCTTGTGTGCCTTTCTCAACCAGCCAGTACCCGACACGCCATTTCCTGTCTTGAACGCAAACCTGAAGTATAGGGAGGTTTATCAGGCCCGCGTCGACCGCGCGAACAAGAATATTAGACGATGTGTGCTGGGGGTTGCTGGTATAGGTATTTTGTGGGCTCTCTCGTTTTAGTCCCTGGTTCACTAGGATTTTTTGATACCGTAGTTTCTGTAATTGAACTATTTTACACCAGAATTAACAGAAAAGAATCGAACCGGGTATGACACTGTATTCGCTTATGACCATATCGAACACTTAAAATGATCCGGAGTCAATATTGAGCATGGTTTGCGTGTTGTGTAGTACATGTAGATGCTTTCCGAAATTTATCGGGTTGGTTTCATCTCCGAGTTCAACAAACACTATTGCACACGTAATCGTTGACACAGACTTTATGAAACCTGGCCGATGAATTTGTGGATGGGGTATGCGAGTGTGATTTAAAACAATGCTTAGCTCAAATTTTATTGAATGAGGGTGACATGTCTACTCCGATGTGCGGTGTCACCACTTACACTAATGGTGGATACTTTGCCACTCATCGAACTTCGACCAAAATTATTGTTTGCAGGGTACATCAGTCTCCAAGTCTTGATTTGTATAAAAAATCATTACAGCTCAATCGGAGAAGACACACAGGCGCCACCTCCGCACAGAGTGATTTAGATGCACACAGTTGCTAAATTTGCCGCTCCAACACACTAAAGCGACAGGTTTCAGCGCCACGTAATTTGTTTCCACAAATATAAGCAAGGCTATTGAGACACGGCTTGTGATGCTCACCGCTCTTTTGTATTTATGCGGGCTGTGCATGGAAAGGTTTCTTGTATGCATGCTTCAATTAATATTGGTCTGAGATGATCATTGACCACACGTATCAACCGTTTTAAAGTGCCTTAGGGATACACCGAGGACCAGACAATTACTATCTGGGCTTGTCTCTTATTCAACTTGCATTTGAGACTACCACACGAGCGACAATGAAGACATCAGAGGCCATATTTATCCCTTGTGACCAGAACCTCAGCCATCCACTGCCAGAAACTTTGCAGTTGACATTGGCAGTCGTTCTCAGCACTTATGCGGGTTCATATGATGTTTCCTTTGACCTTGGTCGCAATTTCGATCATTCTGCTGGAGGAGAAACTCAACAATTGATTACTCCAAAGCACTTGACATTGTGCGGAGAGGACACAGTCTCCTCAGCTTTACAGACTTTGACTCAAAGAACAACTGAAGAGACTAAAGACAGTACTGGAATCCTGCTGCTTATCAATACAAATGACAGAGCTAATGATCCTACTCACCAAACAATATCACGGCAGGCCAACGGAGATAAGTACAATCTATCCATAGTCTGCAACCTGAATGATGGACCTACCTCAATGCAGGCCTTTTTTGACGACGAAGTGTGGGCTTCAGAAATGGTACACATGATACTGTACCAGGTCCGACATGCAGTGAACCTGATAGCTGGCTCTTGCGAAGCAACCGTGGATGATCTGCGAGGAATCAGCCCTGAAGGGCTGAAGCAGCTGGCTGAATGGAACGGCAAGGGGCCACCTGCGAAGACATCGACACCACTATGGGCAATACTTCAGGAAAGATTTCGAGAGCACTCTCTTGACCTGGCTATTGACTCCTGGGATGGCCGTCTCACATATGGCCAGCTGGAGCAACGAGCGACAGCATTCGCCACGTTCCTCATACAAGAAGGACTCCGACCAGACAATTTTGTGGGCCTATTTCTAGAAAAGTCCATGGTGACGACCGTGGCAATCTTGGGCGTTATCAAAGCCGGATGCGCTTTTATTTTGTTAGACCCAGCGCAGCCGATAGAACGACTCCGTGCCATGTGCAGGATGACGGAAACAATGCTGATTGTGGCATCACCTGCAAATGTCGAGGCAGCTGCACATCTTGGAGTTCCGGTTCACTCTACTGCGACCATTCCGTCAACGCCATCCGCGGATCTCACTGCTGTCACTGTCGAGCCCACCAATATCCTGTACGTTGGTTTTACTTCTGGTAGCACAGGTGAGCCCAAGGGGATAGTCATAGAATACGCGACCGTTGCCAGCGGGCTCCCTGAATACAGTAGCCAAATGGGCTTGGATGAGCATTCACGGGTGTTTCAATTCGTCTCCTACTCTTTTCCAATCAACATCCCTGCGCAGTTGGCGCCACTGGTCAGCGGCGCCTGCTTGTGTGTGCCATCTCAGCACCAACTCGAAAACGATCTCCCTGGTGCAATCAGGTCGTCCGAGGCTAATTGGGTAATTCTCACTCCATCTGTGGCCCGGACGTTGAACCCAGAAGAGGCCCCTGCCCTTCAGACAGTGTTCTTGGTCGGAGAAAGCCTCTCCAGAGCAGATTTACAAAAGTGGCAGAACAGGAATTTATACAGCTATTATGGACAGGTGGAATATTCGAAGGGCACCATGTTAAGCAGGAAGACAGCCAGTTGCAACCCAAGACACATCGGATATCCATATTACAGTGTGTGCTGGCTTGTCGACCCCAACAATCACGATCGTCTGGTTCCAGTTGGTGCCGAGGGTGAATTGGTAGTAGAAGGGCCTGGACTTGTTCGAGGGTATCTCGGCAATGTTGAAGCAAATCGGCAAGCTTTCATCATGAACCCGGCGTGGCTTAACCAGGTTGGTCGCCAAGGGGAAACACGTTGCTTCAAAACAGGCGACCTTGCCCGAATCAATCCTGTTGACGGATCATTTGAACATCTGGGGCGAAAGGGGACCATGGTCAAACTGCGCGGCCAACGCGTTGAGCTGGGAGAGGTTGAGCACCAGATCCAGCAGCTCCTGCGTTCGTCCCAAATTGCGGTAGCAGAGATCATTTTTCCATCAGATGATGTAGATAGGCAGTCACCTATGCTGGTGGCATTCATCTTGCTTTACCCGAATTCATCCACCGATGAGGTTGAGTCATGGGTTGCATCCAGACCAACAGCGGAGTTTCGCCAGTTGGTATTGGAGGCAAAATCGAAGCTAGCGGAGATTTTGCCCTCGTACATGGTCCCCTCAGCTTATCTGGAAATCTCAACGCTGCCACGAACTAAGAGCTGGAAGATTCATCGAAGCAAGTTGAGGGATTGCGCTTCCAAGTTGACGCGACAGGAGATCATGGGGTATTCTGTAGCCCGTGCTGCCTACAGAGAAGCTGAGACAAAGCAAGAGATTATCCTACAAGATCTTTGTGAGCAGGTCCTTCATCTGCCTCACGGTGAAGTAGGAATGAATGACAGCTTCCTAGACCTAGGAGGTGACTCGCTCACAGCCCGTCATCTAATATTACTAGCGCGGTCCCAGGGACTTCTAATTCTACTCAAGCACCTTCTCCAGCAGTCATCATTGGAATCCGTGGCTCAACTTGCAATCACACAAAGAGATCAATCATCTCATCCAGAAGACGATCCGGATTACTTTGGTGGCCTCCGAGAGGACTTCATGGCTAATATTCCGCCATCTCTGGAAATAAACACTGTGGAGGATGTGTTTCCGACACTAGAGGTTCAAGGCGCGTATGCCACGAATGAGGTAGTTGACTGCTTTCTACTTCGCATATTGGGCCCTCTGGAGCCAACAAGATTACAACACGCATGCGAATCCCTTGTCCAAGAACACGGTATTCTCAGAACCGTCTTTCACCACTTTCGCGGGCAGCTTCTCCAGGTAATTTTAAAGAATGTCCACATTCCTTTCGCTGTGCAAGACTGCGAGAGCATTGATGAGGCACTAGAATGGACAAATTCATTTGGTGAGGCAGAATTGAAGAAGCAACATCCCATTGATCAACTAGTGACCAGGTTCATTCTGGTGCGGGCTCTTAAGGACCAACAACACATTCTCATTTGGCGCATTGCTCATGGGCAGTATGACGCTCTCTGCTGGAGGCCTTTCATTCATGATTTATGGGCTGCGTACCAGAATGAGCCCTTCACTTCACGCCCGAAATTCAAAACCCACGTGCAGCGCTGCTTTCAACGGCGCAAGCCGGAAGCATATGCCGTCTGGAAAAATATCTTGGCTAGTGCACCACCACCTCAGCTGAGGTTCGAGCCCGATGCGCAGGATGCCTCGGAGCCTCGTCTCGTGCCATACCTGCGAGAATTGCCCACAGTGACGCCTAAAAGCGGCACCACTCGAGCTACCATGATCAAAGCGGCTTGGTTTGAAACATTGCGCGCTGAGACTGGCCAGGATGACTTGGTGTTTGGGCAATTCTTGAACGGATGGACTGGTACCGAAGAGTTTGTCGGCCCAAGCCTCAATATGGTTCCTGTGCGAGTAAATTGCCAATCCAATTGGACACGCCGACAGTTGCTCGAATCCATACAGTCACAGCATGCACAAATGATATCATACGATATTATCGGTTGGCAGGATATCGTGACAAACTGCACAAACTGGCCAACAAACACTGATGTTGACACAGTAGTTGTGCATCAGAATTTCGAGCGCAGCATTGAGGTTCAGGTCAACCAACTTGTGTGCAAAAAGATACTTCCAATTTTATCTTCTAGGCCGGTGTTTCCAGCGTTGCTTGTGACGTATCCCCACAAGGACGGGTTACGAGCACTACTGGTTGTGTCCACCAAGTATGTGGGAGAAAAGCAAGCCAACCGTATGCTAGATAGATTTGGAAAGGCACTGTATGAGCTGGATACCCAGTTGGATGAGGGATTGTAGAACCTGGGCCGCTATTGCTCACGCGTGGACTTGGATTGAATTAGTTTATGCAAAGTCCTCCCTGCACCTCATTGTAATTGAAACTATTGTCTCCAGCTGCGATGCTATTCTCAGTCCAAATATGGATTCCTAGAAGCTTTTCTAATTTCGAAGGTGTTGGTAGGCATTGGTTATGTGTCGAACTCCGGCAGCTTCGATCATTTTTTTCGGACTGATCATGATACGTCAACACTAGGGTAGCCTCAGTTTTCACATGACGCTAAGTCGAAAGTAGAGGCCTTCACGTGACTTTTACAGCCACATCTTAGTTGAATGCGCAGCTGCGCACGACGCTGTGATTAAAAGCGGTTTTCACCTCCAAGACTCGGAAAACATGAAAATGTGAAGGTGGACAGCTTAAAACGTCTGCATGCGACGTATGTGCCAATAATTTTGACACAGCCGATTTTTGTGCTGCCCTGGAGGCATATTTATAAGCTCCTGACGAACTCCCTGATAAATGAGTTCAACCGGAACCTGATCTGGAGTATGATGAAGTGAGGAATCCATGCCAGCCTTCAACTATCAAGATCATCAATCAACTTGGTTATCATCTGCACTTAGACTTAGAGAGTTTGTCTGCGGCGATGATGATCCCAATGGGACATATCGTTCTCCCAACTCGAAACATGGCGTAGTCTACGTTAGCCGGCAATTCGATAGTCCTCAACGACAGGAACTTGATGTTGAAGGGTTTGGAAGCAAGCAAGAGACACTAAAAAATTCGAACACTATCGACAGCCCCCAGTACAAGCAAACCCCACCCACAACTTCCAGTAACAGGGGTCCACTCGACCCTCGAAGAGGAGAAGCGCTTACCCAAGAGAATCATCAATCTCATTCTATTGCTCATTCTGATGCTTGGACTGATGATCTGGCAGATCCTTGCCTAGAGAGTACTATAGACAGTTCTTCCTTGGAATCTCGATCTGACATCTTTGGAGGATCCAGCCAAATGTCGCCTGGTGAAATTATTATTCATCGAAAGAACTTGGTGATAGATCATTGGATTACTCGATTGGGAAACTGGATTGACCAAAAGTTTCGAGCCTGGAATAATGTAAAAAATCATCGTTCGTCCCATCAGCAAAGTCAACCTCCTCAATATACAGGAGATCTACCAAAAAAAGACAATTCCAAACGGTCCCGCAAACGTGGAAGGACAGAGCAAGAAACCCAAGATGGCTGGGAAGAAGACGGCGATAACAGAGGTGGTGACCCTAGCCCACTAAAGAGAATCAGGGATGACCCGAGCATGCCCGTTTTTGAAACATGACGAATCAAAGTATGGACACGATCAGTGGAGATCCTGTCGGCCAGGTTGGAAGAACATCGCCCGGCTAAAGTATAATTTTTCTCAGTTATAAATCATTCAGACATTTGCTAATAATTCTCAGGGAACATCTGTATCGTCGGCATACAAAGCCCAAGTATCAATGTGAGAGATGCCATGAGGTTCTCAAGTCAGCGGCCGGACTATCCGAACACTTAAGACAACCAGTCCCCTATCAGCTCCAAGGCGAAATTCCTGAAGTGGATATCAATGCAGCCCAGGAAGCTATCTTGAAATCGAAAAAGCTGAGTCGAAAGGGAAATTCGGAGGAGACGAAATGGAGTAGTATCTACGAACTATTATTTCCACTAGATAAACCCATTCCATCTCCATGTAGGTACCGCTGCCCAAGTACTGATATATTCTTATATGCAGTTTAGATCAAGCACCGTTCCAATCAAACCCACCTTGTGGTGTTCCGCAATGCTACGATAACCTTATTCAAGAGTTGGAAGCATTCTCCAAAAGAGAACTTGCTAAGCGACTCCGCCCTCAGATAGAGGATCTTGTTGACCGCGCGATCGAAAACACTTTTATTTCTGAAGCTCTGAAAACGAGACTCGAGGGCATGCTCCTAGGAATATTTACAGACTTCCGGAAAAACGTTGAGGGCAGCGGGGTACGGATGACAGGAAAAATAAGATCCCAGTCTCACATTGAGCAGACGATGAGCAACCCACCAAATACACTACTGGAAACCGCCTCGAGTTCATGTGATCCAAATGGGCGAATGACCACATCAGCACAAGACTTTGGCTGGTGTAACGGCATAATTGATGATGTGGTTGAGGGAGGGATGAATGCTGAATTTGATCAATTCTTAGCAACATTAAACAATGAGTATGACACTTGGACGGGACTTGAGTCAGAAAAAAAAGGAATGATATGAAAAGTTCAGAGTTATCAGGTGAATATACAGGCAAGTCTTATCGTGCGTCCCCCTGGTCAGTTATTAGGAGTACAGGGTGCAAGGTGACGCATAAAACACTGAGCAAGATAGCGATAAAATCGTACACCATTTTTTGTTCAAGTGCCAGCGAAGGAAGATAGATCTGAGTTGCTTTTTCAAAACAGCGCGTCAAAGTTACAATTTAGTACTTTCTCTGCAAACCACTCCAGAATAGGGTCGCGGCTAGATACAACACCTGCGCTAAGAGGCCAACCTTTTTTTTCTTTCGGATGTTTTAAGTATCTTGCCTCAATCTCTAGTTCATGCAAATAATGTTCTGGCCAACATCGGCATTAAATATCCTTTGTCGCTTTTCATAAAGAACAATTAGACAGCTAGGAAGACATCATGTTGTCAAGGACCTCTTGTAACGAGTAACTGGAACCATTATTGCAGATTTGACTATCGTATATACATATACTGGGACCATGGTAACTACAACACCACTTTTCATACATTTTTAGATGCTGTAGAGGTGATGGGCAGTGCTGCTCAATTGAAATCACATGTCATGTTTCTACCAATGAAGAAGTTGATGTGACTCTTTGCTTAGATTATTCTTAAAGAAGCCGGTTCTCTACAGAAATGAGATTTACTATATATACTATCCTGAAGTCTAGCCCTTTCAGTATTACAATATCATGTAACTGCAAAATCTAAATCAATGGAATAGAATCCTCTGATACCATACTTCGCGGGTACTCGAGCCATGGATCCCATTGTGGGCCTAGAAAATCCCCAACCAAACCCAAGATATATACACCAGCGTTCCCAACCTGCCACATCCTCCTCCCGTAATGCAGCAACAAGGCATAATGTGCCAACAAAACTAGAGGCTCAGGCCGTTTGGCTATTAATAGGGCCGTGAAGTCTGGAGGTGCCAGCATAGTCCATGTAAATATCATTTGGTATTTTTTGCTGGGCTCCTCGTTGGACAAGACAGCATCGAACCCAACTTGTAGATATCGAATTGCGCGCCGCAAAACATCCTTTTGCTTCTCCACCAGACCACCAGAGTCTTCCACCAGCTGTTTGACTTGATCACATTGCGTTCCTTTGGGTGTCTGGGAAGTGAATTCGGAACTTCCCACCAGAATGGATGCAACTTCTGAATTTTGTAGTAGCGGCCAAGCCGTCATGACAATTTGATAAATCCCCCAATTGGTGTCGACACACTGAACATAATGAGACAGAAATGGCTCCAATCCACCAGGGTCTTGCTTGGCAAGAGTGTCAGCGAGTAGGTGATGACCTAGAGCTGTCGAGAAGAGCAGGACGGCGACGCAGTTGGATTGATCGATTTCGGTTTTCGTAGCGTTGAAGAGGGAGATGGCGCGGGTTTGGAGAGTGACTGCTTGATGGATATAGGAGGCAGAGCGATCAGGATGTAAGAATGCAAGATGACGAGCAGAGAATGCGAGCAATTGGTGCAAGAGATACGGGTTCTCAAGGGCAATCTCCAGGCCACGTGTAAGCCGAAGAGTGCTGTTGTCAATTTCATCGCCCAGGTTGAACATGCTCTGGTCGCAGGTCAGGTGGATAAGCAGCTCCATGTGTGACAGATTGACAATGTTGTCATGAGTCGAGGGGGCGACGCCATGTGCTAAGATGATAGCTTCACGACTGTGACTGTCGCTCAGGCCTATGGGCTGGCTGTCATTGGAGGACGTGGGTCTTGTTGCGGAGAGTGTCTCCGGGGCAGTTTGGGATGTGAAGCTGCACTCTCGCCCGGACATGAGACATAATGAGCACACAGGGCGACCTTCGTCACACTGGCAGGCAGGCAGGAGTTAGTAACCAAACTCTACATGTCATGGTGTCTGCAGGTACCTTGACGTGTCTCCCTTTGCTAGCATTGAGATCAGCCGACTGCAATCAACGTTGGGGCCAAAACCCGCAATATTCATCCAATAGGATTAGCAATACTTACCACTCTAAACAGCCTCTTCGGGATTTTTTGTGACTCCGTCGGAGCATGGGGGACGCTATTAAGCTGATCGTCATTGGGAGCACCTCGGGAAGAGTTGGGTTAGGCTTTTTTGCATTTTCCAAATACAGCAATAAAGCGTCGAAGTGATGCTCCAGCTTAGTGAAAGAATGTGTGCAGATTTTGTCATAAGGGGGGATGATTCTGTCACTGTTTGTTCAAAGGATCAATGAGCCTATACCCACAACGGAAAGCAGCGGTGATTCCTCCTTCTAGCGTAGGACTTGCTTAGCTAACACGCGTGTTCAGAGTGCTCCACTCTTGAACCCCTATTGATATTCGGACTTGGAGCACGGTGATTGGCGAGGCCTGGATTTCCACTGTCGTAAGCATCGCGGCTAGAACGCTTTTGGGTGTGCAGGATCATGCTTGGTAGAAATAAGGGACAAGGTAGTACTGTTGGCATGTTTAAATTGTTGTTGTTCCCAGTCGCTGTGTTCCTCATCGAACTTGAGCCCTTCACATGCTTAATCTTATATTCTTGTCACCTCAACTCTTAATATTCGGAATTAATCACTGCAATAGGATTCAGTATGCCTGAGCTTCAGATGTACAAAGGAGCAGTATATCTTTGGAAATATGTGCCTAGTCTTTCTGGATCTATCGCCTTCTCGATTCTTTTCGGCTTCATCACCTTTGCTCATGCTTTGAAGATGTACAAAACAAGAATGTGGCTGTGTTTACCCTTTGTTATTGGAGGAGTGTGTGAGTTCCAATGTCGCCACCATTAAGCGGTTCGGCTCTAACCTTGGAGTCATGCAGGCGAGGAACTCGGATATATATGTCGAGTGGTTGCGTGGAATTCCACTGGATCATTGCCGATATACATCATGCAGGCGGCGTTCCTACTGCTTCCGCCTGTTTTCTTCGCCGCTTCTCTATACATACTCTATGCTCGCCTCGTCAGAACTGTTCAGGGTCAAGCCTCCTCTCTTATTTCCCCACAACGAGCGACGAGAGTATTCATCATCGGTGATTTAATTACTCTTAATATCCAATCAACCGGTGCCGGACTTGTCGCAAACCCAAAGCTCGTCGATATCGGCAACCCGATTATCATCGCCGGCTTGATCGCACAGGTTATTCTGTTTATATTCTTTATGATTTGCTGCCTAACGTTTCATATCCGATTGACAGCTCAATCGAAGGGTATTGCGGTAGTTGGAGATGTGCCGTGGAAGTCATATTTGCATATGATGTATGGCACATCAATTCTAATCCTAGCGCGAAACATCTTTCGTGTAATCGAGTTCATTATGGGTGACGAAGGCTATCTCGTCTGGAAAGAATGGCCCACCTTTCTCTTCGACTCAGTGTTCATGCTTGTGGTCATGGTAGCTTTCTACATTCGGTATCCTGACGGCCTTCATTTGTCCTCATATCACCTTGACTCAAGAGATTCGGCTATGAGAGTCACTATGAACACTATAAATTCAACTGAACCTAATGGCCTGAACTTGATCCAAAACCAGCGAAGCGAATCTGCATCGCGGAGAGCTGTCTATTGCTAGAGAATTCGCCCTTCAGAGGGAGCCTCCTCCAACTTTCAAGAGGCACATTTCGCAATCAAATGACGACAATGCTAGACATTAGTGTTTGTTGAGCTGATAGATATGGAACGAGTGGGATGAATATTGATGTAGGGTAGGTCGCTTATGCTTGTGGGACTTTGGGTAGCCTCCAATTCCAAGTTGACAGAAGTAACCATCGCCAGGCGGCGACCGTGGCGCGTTGCAGTTGTAAAATAAAATAAAAAGAATTCTCGCCGTCAAAACTCGAGTTTCGTTTCATTTGTCCCCTGAGAACCACACTTGTGAATGCTTCGCCACACTTGATTCTATGCATGTTCATGGGGCGTGACCTGGCGGATGACTAAGTGGTGGCGGAGCACACCAAGGCGCAGGCTACGACATCCCATGTCTCGCCCAAACTCTCTCGGCGTTTTGTCGCAACAAAATAAGTCTTGAATAAATCTGCATCTCCAAGAAATCTAATGGGATCATACCAAACAAAACCCGACGGACGAGCACGAGATGGTTCAGATACCCGAGTGTGTCACAGACGACCAGCTCACGCCCTTGCAAAGCTACCTTCACCATGTCCACACGCTGCGCGATATCATCGTCAACGATCACTTCGGTAGAGACATGCCGCCTCATATTATACAACAGTGGTTAAAAGCACTGGAGCCGGGAAGCGAGATCTCGCTCCCCGAAAACGTCAAGGGCTTTTATGGTGGGAGCCTCAAAGCATCGATGCCTATTGAGATTGCGAGAGGGTCATACAAGTTCATCGCGCATGAAACTGATGACCAGGATAAAATTGAGAAGTACGCTCGGCGCATGTTAGTCGCGCTCTCTGTGCTTGATTCAGACATGCTAGCGGAACAGGAACCGGACTTGTGTGCTCTTGTTCTGTGGCACAAAGCTCTTGCGCAAGTTCGTCTTGTTGATAGTGCCCAAGGGCTTTCTGTCACGCTACTCCAGTACGGAAAAGTCCGCCCAAGATCAAAACTACCGGACAGCAAACTACCGCAACTAGGGAGACTAAAATCCCGCCTCTTAATGGTGGCCAAGGATGTTGGGAACGATCAGGCGGTCAAATGGCTTACAAACTAGTAAAGGATCATGGCTGGGGGGTCGCGATGTCATGAAGGTGTTTTAGGCACATTAACAGCATTATTAAGACAATTCTTTTAAATATACTTCATATCTACGGATGAAAATTATTGTGTTCATCTTACTAATCAATCAACAATCCGTGGCCCCTTTAAATAGTAACCAACTAGTAGTACCTTGCCAAGATCGTGCCAGATGATATTATGTCTTTGACTAAATTTATAACCATGGGAATTCCCTCGGGCCTTTTTACGCAATGATGCTCAAATGAAATCATACATCTCCTGCAATAAATGAGAGCAATGAGCGAAAGATGGGATTTTCTTGTCCAGCAGCCTTTTCAATCCTTGACAATTCACCAATCAGCTCCTCCTCCATCTTCTTCATCACACTTCTAGTATGAGAAAATGTGTCGGTCTTTTCTAAACACCCTAAGATATAGGACTTGTGCTGATCAAGGAGCTTCTGTCTATCATTCGCCATTGCAGCTTGGCGAAAGATTCCCAAAATGGGTGCCTGATACTCCGGGTAATTTTGAAAGCAGTGGACTATGGGATAAGAAAACTTTCCTTCATCTAAGTCTTCACAGAAGCCTTTCTTTTTTGTAGACTATTCCGAAGTCAGCGATTATGGCTTTGACAGCGCCAATACATCTCGTGATGATGACATGACATTAACCTACCTTGTCCGATTGCAGATTCATGTAGTCATTCTGAATCTGATAGTATCGACTAAAGGCGGAACAGAAATCGCCGAGATCGAGCTGACTATGAACGAAGGGGCATAAATTAACCTCGAAAATTAAGGTATGTTGACAATAAACGTACATTCCACTTGTGCTATGAAGCTCCAACAACTTCGGACTCAACCGAACTTCGTGTCCAACCTCTAGACTATGGGTTAGAAAGTAGAAGCGAAGAGTTTGGGGTTTTGATAGCATACTCTTGTCCACCATCTCGAGATATTCGGATTCGAGAGGGCACGTAAACGTATTTCTCCAATATATTTCCAGGCTCTGCCCGTGACAGCCTGTCTTCAGTGCGTCTGAGTTGGAGGATCAGCCATTGAATCAAGTCAAGCAATGGTGCATGACACACTTACCCAGAACAGTACGAGTTGCACCCGGACTTTCAAGAGTTTGAGCTTCTTCTAGTGCAAGAATATACATAAAAAATGAGGAATTGATTGCCTGGTGCTCTCCAAAAAGAATATGGGCTGCAGGGTTTCCTCGTCTTAACGGAGAAGAATCCTCAACATCATCTAAGCTTCAAAGAGCCGAAAGTATTAGCTAGAGATCAGATAAGAACCAATATCACCGTATTGCATAAAAATATTCAGGTCCTTCATTCCACGTACTTACATCAAATTTGAGTTGTGTATGAGGTTCGCGATTCGTTTAATTCTGACTACAGACTGGGCAGGAGCTTGAAACCATACATTAAAGCCATCGACCAGTTTGTCACATACGTTTCTACCACTTAATGACATGACGTAATTGGCGGGCGCAGTCGTTATCTATGACTTAAGTTCGAGAGATGGAACAATTGAAACGGAATTTGGAAGAAGATGGATTAACCGACCTTGAACGCTAGTGTAGAGACATCTTCTCTTATTGTTTCGATGGACGGCTTCTGTCGTGGGGTACTGGAACCTGACAAAGTATAATTCTGCCTTTTAGAGGAGAACGTGGCCCTTGGGATCGATCCCAACGTGGGCACTGAAAACGACCCTCGAGCCAACGGTAAGGCGGCACGAATGAAGTGGCGTCTACAACACATGATGTGATCGCAAGGAACCTGTAAATTACCCAAGAGATGTAGCCGAGACGATGAGAAATACTTGACCCGGTTATTCAAAGATTGTTTAGAAATAGCCCAAATGAGATGGAATGCTTAGATGGGTTGGATGAGCCGAAGGCGGTGGCTCGGCCTAACCACGGAGCTTGATCTGATTTGGCGTGGATTTTTACTCGGTAAAACGCTGTTGCCCAGCCAGCCCGCCGGCTTTTAAGACATGCATCAGACCAGAAGGAACATAATAATATCCTTTTGTTTAATGTACTAGAGTTTGTTTGGGTCTGGTTAACGTAGTGTATACTTCACCGCGCATAACATCGTCCAGCCATTCCTTAACCGTTGCCTGACTCCCAAACTCCGTCCGTCCTGCAATTTCGACTTGGGTGGTTCTGCAGGATTGAAAATAATAGTAATCACAGGGGCATGTAACGACGATAACCTTGAGTTTACAGGGCTTAGAAAAGTTGCTATTCGATACCCAGCACCATATTAATGCATGTAATCTTCCTAGAACTCTCTTTTGCACATTTTCAGGGACCTTTCATAGACTGGAATTCGGCATGGGATTACACTGTTACCACCAAAGCCAATTGTAAAGAATAATGGAGTGATGAACTTTTCGCTAGAAAATGTAATTAAATTATTTGAATGTTTATTATGAGAGCTGTAAAGGCTGCACGTATTTTAGCAATGGAATTCGGGCATATTCCATATAAAATGTGTGTGCATGCGGTCCATGCCTATGATGGCGGATAATTCTGCCTGGATCTCGTTGCACTGCCTGACTCGAATCGTCAATGTTTAAATGAGCGGAGCTGGAGTATTGATACAAAAAATGAGAATGCAGGCCCTAGCCGCTACACCAAAAAACCTACCTATGTCTCATATCCTCCACGAGTATACTAGGTCATCCTAGTCGCATCCGATTAGCCCGCCTACACATAATGTATGGCGAACCTTTGAGCGCTGGATCGTGTTATTGGCTCAGTCAGAAGTATCGCAAGCCTCAACTGCGGGGTATTCAGGCATTCACGTGCTTGCAAATATCTATTTGTATTTGTGCGTTATTCCTAGTGACAGTAGTAATAGAGAGAAAAGAGGAAACAAGACCCATCATTTTCGCTAAACAACGTCAAGGCCCCTCATGATAAAAACACTGCCGGCAGGCAATGTCCTCGGTTGGATCTATCAGCCCCGCGCTACTGTCCATTCTGTGGTTTGTTGGTTTACATGAGTTGGGGCTATGTCGAACCGCCAGAGGGTGATTGGCCAAATGATACGCTAAACATGCCACCTTTTCTTGAGCTCCAGTACCCTGGTCGTTTGACGGCAAGGCCCTGACTGGTGTGCGACCTTAGTGTCTCCATCTTAGCTCAAGTCTAGGAAAATGTGCTTGAATTGTGGTTGCCGGTTTGATGCGATTCTGCCGTAGAGAATAGCTAAACATGTTGATAATATTCAGAGCCGCACGAACCACTATGTTGTCGTCGTGGATTGAAAGTCACAACTCAGAATACTATCCCATAATGATGAAGTGGAGGCGAAAATGCTGATTGATGAAAGCATTGGGTTGCTGAATTCGATGAGCGGTTCGGGCTAAGATATGCGTGGAGTAATGGGCTGCGGTTTGCATTGATCCGGCCACAATCCTTGACATGACTTGCCATTTGCCGTTTCTAAAGTTCAGTCTAATATGCTGCAGCTAGTTTAGTTCCCGGTTATCAACAGCCCTGATTGTGCTTTTTCCCCATTCAAACGGGTCTCGCTAATGCATGGCCCCCGCCTGAGCTGGCCTCGACACCAAACCTTTAAGCCTTTCTCCCCAGCACTCTGCTGTTCCTCTCAACTTCCCAGTTCGTCAACTTGCTGGACGTGAAAATGTCGGAAGCCAAAGAGCAGACATCTGCCGCAGAGGCGAAAGCTTCACAGGCATCTATTCCAGGACCAGCCCCGGGGCCTGCTTCGAATGCGACGCCTGTGGCCACGACCACCGAGAACACAGCCCTTTTACCTCCCCAAACCTGGGGTGAGTTGGAAGATGTAAATACGAGCTTCCAATTCGTGAGCCTTTGTTGACGTCAAATCAGGATACATCTACGGATGACGATGCCGACTCGACTCTGGAAAGCAGAGAAGAATCAACAGCGTCTATAACATCAAGCATTCTCAATTATAGAACCATTATGGGCCGTAGATTTCATAGCGAAAGGGGCAATGCAAACTATTGGTAAGTTACGTTCGTCCCACGAGTAAACATTACATGCAGTTAATACGTATTGTGAAGGGGAACAAATGATGATAAGCAAAATGAAGCCGCAGACATCAAGTATGTGGTCCCAGCACCATATGAGTTTCTCGATTATCAAGCCTAATGAAATTGGAAGTCATCATGTACAGACTCTCGGTCTAAATGACAAGCTTTACCTTGCGCCGCTTGACAAAAACAAGGTTCAGGTAAGTCTCAGTTCACAGTAAATGTACGAGATCAGCCAGTGGTATACTGAGACACTTTTCATAGAGAGTTGTTGATATCGGTACAGGAACGGGTGAGTCAAGCAACTTTATGAAAATTCACTACCAAGTCCAAAGACTGACACCTGCATTTTTGCTGTAGGAATCTGGGCCATGTAAGCGATACTATCCCGTCTGAAGAAAAAAGAAGCCCATATGCTCACAATTTGTTTCAGAGATTTTGCCGATGAATTCCCTGGAGCTGAGGTCATTGGAACAGACCTCTCCCCTATTCAGCCGACCTGGATCCCGCCAAACCTACAATTGTAAGTCTTGGTGATTCCGCAATAGAATTTTGCGAAAATCAGCATTTCTAATTCTTATCGTTGGAAAAACTCGAACATGTCCAGCTAACTTCAGAATTTTCAAGCCAAATCGATAACTGCACAGAGGAATGGACCTTTGAAGAAAATTCTCTGGACTATGTGCACATCCGTTTCTTGAGCGGATGCATTCGTGACTGGACCGCCTTGTTCAAGCAAGCCTACAAATGCCTCAAGCCCGGAGGAATCATCGAGAGCATGGAGCCGTCAGCGTACATGCAGAGTGACGATGACACGATTGAAGAGAACAGTCCCATGGGCCAGTGGGGTAAGATCTTTGTTGAGGGAGGGAAGAAGCTCGGCTGCACTTTTACGGTCTTCCAAGACAGCATTCAAAACAAGGCTCTGGAGGAGGCCGGCTTTGTCGATTTGCATGAACACAAGTACAAGGTGAGTGCGGCCTATCCTGCATCTAATTCGGATTCTTGACGCAAGAGAGTTGACTTGCTAACCTTGTCCCCTCGAACAGTCACCCATTGGTGGCTGGCCAAAAGACCCAAAGCTCCGAGAGATCGGCCAGTATGCGCAGTTATCTATGGAATCCGATTTTGAGGGATTAATCATATTTATGACAAATGTCCTGGGAGGCTGGACCAGGGAGCAAATCCTAGTATACATTACTCACCTCCGTCGGCAAATCCGCTCTGGAAAGAGTCATGGATGGTATTGGCAGAAGGTTGTCTGGGCTAGGAAGCCTGAATAGAATGGAGGGGCTATCTTAGTATTGTCCTTCATATCATTGCATTGACTTACAGTCCTCAATATCAGGCGGAAGCCGCAATCAGTCATGAATTTTGTGCTTGTCAAGAAGATTAAATGAGGGCTTGTCATGATTATTTTCAGCCATTTCTAGGCTCTTTGTTGATGTGCTCCTACGGATTGCTTTTCCAGGTTTCCACACACCACAGGATCATTCAAGCCTGTCTAGCCATGATTTTCTCTTCTTTTTTCTTCGTGAATGCAAATTGACTAGAAGACCCAAGTACCTCTGATTCAATCGGGGTTCTCTGAAATCGTCGCACAATAGGATGTGGTAGATATATAATCATTATTCATGTCTTCGTGATACCATCTATATGTTTCCTCTAATGTCGGGTATTCTATCTAATATTTATATTCATTCGCTTTCATCTACCAGAACTGCCAGCCCTGTATCTTACTCGAATTTCGCGTATATCGGTCATACCAGCAACAGCAATGTTCGCGGTTCTTCCTGCGAGCTGTCGGGGGTCCGTATCCTTGGTGAAATATTGGAAAGGATCCAGATTTGACTTTGCTATCTCATTCCCATGAGGTAGGAGCGCCTTCGATCCAAATTTCAGGACGCCATCAACATAGCCACTACCAGAAGCAGTCCAGTCGAAGCGTAGACGGAGCCGATTGCATTCTTGCGAATAGAAGTTGCCGGTGATTGTGATGTCGCAAGGCCATCCGCATTGAGATACGTCTTTGTGTTTGGTGTTTTGCTATAAGAATCCTCATTATAGGTCGAGTTCAATGAGATGGACCCCACAACATCGCCAGACTCTAGGCGGATATGCGTGTCGATAGTCAGGTCCTTGAGCTTCTCCTCCGTGACCACAATTTGGCGCGCTCCACGGATGTAATCACCGTAACCGCCGTAGCCCGAGTGTTGTCCATAGCATAGGTTAATTCCGTTTCCAGTGATGTTCATTCCACCGACCAATCCATCCCACTTGTAGCACCAGGTATTGGCGTGATCGTGTCCGGAAAAGAGTCCAATGACACCGGGGATAGAGACTAGGGCTTCCATGAATGGCGCATCTTGGCCTGAATACCCACACACCTCCTTCCCATTCTGTTGTGTGCACCATTCTGCACCCTGTTGCACAACGGTTTCTTCATCAATGCCGGGCTGGCGGTTTTCATCAACACCAACTTTCTGAAGTGCGAAGGATGCGTTGACGGGGATGTGGACAAAAGCAAGAGAGGGTATGACTTTGTTGTGCTTTTCAACAAGCTTAGCATTGGTCTCGTTGAACCACGTAACAACACTCGTATCAACCCAGTTGGGCTGGTTTGATCCCTGGAAATAATACCCGCCACGGCTATCGAAAAACCAGAGGATAAGCTCTGGAGAGCAATCATTTACTGTTGTGCAATTGGATGCATACACCGGGAGGTAGTAGTTGGTAACACCTGCGCTGCTATCTGAAACCATTCGCTGTGTTCGAGATCCATTGAAGGTCTGTTCGCGTTCGAACAAGGCATCACTACTCAAATTGTAATTGCGATCATGGTTTCCATAAGCTGCAGCCCAGGTCAAATTACGTTCCATAATTGGAGCCACAATCTGATCCAGATAGTGGGTGCTGTTTTCGGAAAACATGTTGTAGCCATCGAGTAGGTCACCGTTCAGAACGACCAGATCTGGAGTGTCAGAGTCCAAAACATCTCCAATGACCTGAACAGATTTACGATCTTGGGCGGGGCCTGCGCCCGACGGGGCTATCGTCACGCCTTAGTAAGATGGTGACTGCAAAGACAAGGCATCAGCGCGTACCTTGTCCAAAATGGAGGTCCTCAAAAATGGAAATCTGAAAAGTCCCACTGGAATCGAATTTTAGAGGCGCGAGATCCGAATTGTTGACGGCGCGAGGGGCGACGGCTTGGTGAGACAGGCCCGTGAGGGCAGCAACAAGGACAGCAGTGCTCAGCATTGTGGAGTCCCTTGTGCACGATGAGTGACAAGAAGTGGAAGTGTGAACACTTCTAAACCCGGACAAACCAGATCCATTATATATATGCTTGGCTGAGGAAGCGCCAAGACTCTTGGCTTCACAGATGGCGATGCTCACATCGTGCGGAGACCCGAACTACACAGCGAAAAACACCTGTTTCGGGCTCGATCCGGGCGGAGTGACGCAGGAGCCAGGCGGCGGAGCCGCCCAGAATTGCCCCAGCCGAGCTCCATACTTTTTGCCCGGAAATCTTCTTGGCCTAGCAATTGATGCTTAACAAGAGGGAACCCTGTATGTGATTGATTCCGGCAGAGACCGACGGGTGGTGATCCGGAGAGGTGACGCGTCAGCGCGGTGGGCCAAGATGAGCCAAGCCTCTGGCCCAACACGGCTGATGCTGAGGCGGTGATGGTGACAGAATCCTTCTTGTTTCTAAAATTCTGGTCTGCAGATGGTCTGGGCTTCTCGGATCCCGTTTGCTCCGGTACAAGTCACCCATCAAAACTCATAATCCAAATCACACCTTGTATAGCAAGTCAAGACAATCACCGTAAATTGAGAGACAAAAAGAGATGAGCCACCAAAAAGTTTATCTGCCCCTCATTAGCCACGGAGTTCGGCTGGCTGAGACCCATCACGCCATGTGGGGAAGCTCGTCATCGGTTGATTCGGCGCAATTGCACCTAGACGTCAATCTTGGCAATTACTCAGTGATTATCTACCCAATGTGGCTGGTAACCCAAGTGTTTATCGCCGTTAAAGCCGTTGGGCGACTTGAGCTGATCAGCAAGCTCATGTGCACAGCACAGGCATGACGCTTCCCGTAACATCTCTGTGTGTGATTGCAACCGGGATGGAGTGATGACAGAAACCTAAACGAGCAGGCATCAATTTTTCAACAATTTTGAACAGTCTCGTATTTCATCACCGTAAAAACCACGAACCAAAATGCCAAGAGGCTGCAATGTCATGTGTTGCGCCGCAAGTCAGCCCAAGCCGGCCTAGTTGAAGCTTATCGCTGCCATGGTAATTAGCGACGTCTGGGCTTGGCACAAAATTTTCATTTGTAAGCCGTCACTGTTGAAAATCCCACTCAATTCCGGTTTGTACAAAGCCATGGCCCAGTCCAGGTCTGAGCGTTGGCGCGCGCGTGCGCACAAGGAATAATCCTTTTGTGACGGAGTACCCCGGACTCGGTTTCGCTCATAAGAATAAATAAACACTCGATAAAATCATTTAGTGCGTTGAAAGGCTTGGAAATGGGTTGTTATATAGATTAGCATGGTACCTGAGCCTGAGTTGGAGCTTTTTTATCAAATCGAAACATTGCAACTGATGGGAAAGTCAACAACATTGGCAAGGGTAGGATGGATAGTTTGAATGAGAACAATCTCATTGTTGGATAAAAAACAACCACGAACAGTAGAGATGCCAAGCATCCTGTCGCATAGGCGACAACCTCGTGGTGGGATGCGACCCTCTATGTCAAGCTTCTTGATCAGCTTCCTAAATTCAGCGGGACAAGGCGGGGGTGTGCCAAAACTGCTGTCCAGGCACGTCTCGATCAGTCTGTTAGCGCGATCCTCATCGTTCCACAAAAATTGAGGATCCCGCGACAACAACTTGTTGTTTACATTGGCCGATTTGAACCACTGTGAACATAGAAGACTGGCTTCAAAACACTTCAACACTTGTTTTTGCGTTTTAGCTTTTCCAATATTCATTATTCGGCTTAATTCCTTCAACATGATCTCGGCCATGATTGCTAAGCCATTGATACTGTCAATTATCGGATCCATAGTTGGCGAGAAACTATTTGTATAACTCTAATTGTATGCCACGTTTGTGGCTTGGTTCCTGGATCACCTGGTTGAGCCTGCAGCTTGTTTTTTTATTCAGAAGTAAATAAACCTCACACCCAATGTATACATAGTTGGCGAGAAAAGTTTCTTGGTGGGTCTTTTATACTTGATGTTGTGTTGCACCTCTGCTCAAATTTGTAGTACCAGAGCTCCAATCTAAATCTCTACTATAAGTGACCCGAGTTCCCTGGGCGCGTTCACTTTGAGTTTTGTGAGACAGTCTAGTAGCTTCTTCCATTCGACTGCCACTTGCCAAGACTTGTATCTCGGATTCTCACAGTATTACTGTTTCCCAAGGGGACCGGTAAGTTCCTCAGGTAGGTGCATGTGATCGTCAATATTCTGTTTTCGACGATTGGGAACATTTTGCCTGCCCCCGACCATACAAAAGACCCATTATACGTGAGAAACTTTTCACGCCATTGTCTGAACCTTGGGGGGGGGGGTATCATCTGGAAAGTACAGCTCAACGCGGACCTCGGCGAGATCCCCCAGTGTAAGATGTTGGTCGATGGTCTTTCCATCTAAATCCCAGTATCTGAAGTTGGATTCTTGGTCAGGGTTTCTAGATTATCCATTAGAGATCTTTATAAATTCCTAAGTATTGTTTTAAGGGCATCGTTATGTTTGTGTAATTTTCATCTATAGTCAATTGTGCGAATTCGGTGTCAGCAAGGGATAATTCAAATTATAAATATTTTATTTACTATGGTTCTTTTTTCGAAATCATATGAACTCTAGTTGAAGAATAATACTAGAAGTGGCAACAGCACAAGGCCACCATTGTCAAGTACCTCAACCCCAAACAACATTGGCTAGTACAACGATGATATTTGATACCTTATTGTCCCACGCTTCTTCTTCTGTAGTTGGTTGCAATTATATTGAATTTTTTGTTTTTGTTATTAGAGTAAGGATGACGTAACATCTAATTCAATACAGATTCGAGATGAAAGTTGCCTGCATGAATCTTTTCTTCGAGTAAACTACAGCCAGGACTCCTCCCACTCGGCTTCCACTGCCCTAGCAATGGCAAGTAATTGTTGAGTATCCTGCCACGTGTCTCCGGTGGGCTGAAAGGTCGGGATGCTACTATTCTTCCTGCCCAGGGCCTGCGCATCTGCCGAAGCCTGGGCCGCATTCGCCCCGGCCGCCGTCAAGTAGCCGTATCCGACGGTCGAGTTGCCGAACCGCTGTCCGTAGTCGGTTGCGGAGGCCTCAGCGACGGACCCACCGACGCGCATAATGGTTGCGTTCGTGTTGGCCGTCAACTGCTGCATCAAGTTGATGGACGCCATCTGGTTCTGGATGTTGATGGCGTCCAGCTGCTGCCGCTGCCGCACGGCTTGCTCGTTGCACAGGTCGTCGATTGCTCTGCGGCGCAGGGCGAACTCCTCCCGGACCGACCAGAATCGCGCGAACTGCAAAAAGTCATTCTTCTCGCAGGCGTCCCGGAGCTCGGCGCGCGATCTCCTGCCCGGGGTGCAGCACCTGATGCCCTCCGGGTTCCCGCTGCGGACTTGCTCCGTCATGTCGTGGCCCATGAAAGACTCCAAGGGCGTGTCCTTGATGCACTCTACGTAGCACTCCTCGCAGACGCGGATGCCAAGCTTCGCCTCGTCGCCCTGGCACAGAAAGTGGTTTCCGTACCATTTCCGACCGCTGGCACCTTTGATGAAGCGTTCGTTGGAGGCGCAGGGAGGGGGCAGGGTGGAAAGGAAGCTTGCAACATGTTTGAAGCCGTAAAAGGTGCCGTACCAGTCGTATCCGTGAATGAGCCAAAGGCGGAGCACCTTTCCGCGCCAGACGAGCGTGTTTTCAAACGCCTTTGGATCGCTGATGTCAGCGTCGCCCTTGGTTGTCTCGGCAAAGAAGCACATGCGAGCAACTCCTGGCTGAAGTGGCCGGTTAATTGGCGAGAAGAGATGACCGGCTCCGAAAAGCTCGGGGATGGCGCAGTAATGCAAGGGACATACTTCGATGGAGGGATGCTCGGTGACGCAGTGCCACTGGTTCAACGCCGTGTCTTGGCCCTGCAGGTCTTCCTCATCGACACCGACGATGCCGCTGCACTTTGCGAAGGTGTTGCGACCAGTCACGCAGCGCCGCCAGACTTGAGGGTTGCCCGCCCGAATGGCGACTTTCATGGCAAACGATTCCGGAACGCCAGCAAGGTCGCAAGGCAACGTGGAACCAAAAGGGATCTCGACTCGTTTATTGAAAAAAGGTTCCATGTTGGTCCCGAGGATTTTATCCCAGAAGCACGCCTCGCAGAACACGCCCGACTCTCCGCTGGGGGGTTCGTAAGCAGGAACGGAATCGAGAGAATCTAGACGAGCAATGGTGCCCCCAAGGCCGGGGCAAGGCCGCAGTGCGCTCCTCTGCTCGGATGCTTTGGAGAAGCGCTTAAAGTCTGGGCGTCGAGATTCTAACTCAGCGACGAAGGTGCGATAGAGATATCCTCGAGCACCAATGTCGCAGTACCAGCCAGAAGCCGGCGCCATCAAACTGAGTTCTCGCTCAAACGGCGTGTGGCGAATGAACCATTCATAGCACATCTTGCAGGCTCCGAAGCCATCGCCTCTCTTAGACTCGTAGTATTCCGCAGGATTCTCTACAGGGGACCCATCACAAGATGGAAGCGTAACCATGTACTTGGTTTGCTGGAGGAGCGGCATGACAGAGCCTTGTGGAACCGCCTGTTGATAAAACACTTGTCTAACCGAGGGCATCGCAAAATCACAGTAGAGCTTCTCAAATGTTGCTTGCGGGGAGTGGGGTGATGTTGCCGTCTTTTGCCGGGGTTCGAAATTGCCAGCAAGATTTGGATACGGCGTGACGTAGGCATTGAAGCAGGCGCTGCAAGCAGCAAAGCTGTCTTGTCCCAGGGCAGGCTGGACTTGAGAACGGGCATGAGGCCTGAAGATATGGAATTGCACCATGTCCACAAGCGCCGGCTCATGGCGGGGACAGCTGACGGCGTTTGGCGGAGGCGCCGGGCTTGCGAGACCTTCCGCTGGTGCGGGCGGTGCCGTAGGCTGGGTTGCTTCTCTGGTCGGCGGGGCGGTTGCGGGAGGTGCGGCGGCATGAGTTGGCGGCGGGGCTGTATCAGGGGCCGAAGAGTGGGCAGCTGCCGGAGCAGCAGGCTTTGCCAAGGGCGGAGGGGACTGGATTGACTGAGGCGAGTACGGCGCCTGCTGAACAGCCCCGGGCAGCGCCTGTTGCATGGAATTCATGTCAAAGGGCTGCGTTGGGGGTGTTGGGGGACCTGGTGGCTGCTGATACTGGTGTGGCGTCGGCGCCGGCGGTTGCTGGTAACCATGGTGCTGGGGCTGCGAATAGCCGTGCTGAGGTCCTAGTTGAGCAGGGCCGGGGCTTGGCTGCTGATAGCCCGCTTGCGCTGGCTGGTATGGATGTCCATGGTGCGGTGGTGGATATGCTTGCTGCGCTGGTGCAGGTGGCGGATGGTAGCCGGCCTGTCCTTGCTGGTAGTTGTATGGTGCCTGGTGGTGTTGCTGAGGCGGATGGGACGGAGGCGGGTAAGTCTGAGGTGCCCCGTACGCTTGCGGTTGCTGATATCCAGCCTGAGGAGGATATGCCTGCTGCTGCTGCTGCTGCTGCTTGTAGTTGTTGTACAAGCCTTGAGCGTCCTGCACGGCGGCCTTGGCCTGGCTTTTTGCCTTTTTCAAGAAATCCATCTTGGCTGCTGATAGAACAGTGACGAGACTATGCAGACTACGCGCACTGCGCTCTGACTGGGAACCAACTTGACATTATAAACAAAGCATGGCGCCCGTCAGTCTGCCTCGTGGCAAAAATAGACACCTCTAGATCGTGGGCTAGTCGGACGCCACAACTGCGCTATTGAATTTTTCCGCATTTTGATTGGTGTGGGTTGCGGTCTAGAGCGAAAAGAAGCAAGCCCATCTGCTTTATCGCATTCTAGAATTTAAGCATGCTCGGGCAGTGGCGGAAACAAGGTGGACTGTGTCATCGGAAGTGGCACATGTAGTCAGCCGCATTTCTCAAGGAGTCAGGAAATATCTCAGCTTCTGTGTGGATAAATGGGTCGCTTGAGTCAGGCTTATCAGGAGTTGGGAGCCAACATGTCACCATCTTGTTGCACCGACATGGATTAATATCCAATCCATTCTCATCAAAACCCACCATGGCGCCAGCACACTCCTATCGCGAAGAAATGCGGCCTTGATTCTGCAATGTACGGCGCAGCATGTTTCCAGTCTCCAGATGTTCCCTTTGGGTCAATCTTCCCTCATATTACTGGCGCTAGCCTCCTCTGCTTCCCCACAAAATCCATCGCCGAACTAGCAATAAAAGGCATGCTTTATAGTTGTCGACTGCTTCTTGTAGCCATGAACTTCTAACAATCATGATCAACGATAGATGAAAATAGAAAAGTCAATAATAAATATCAAATCCAGTTGTTGGTTCAACCTGGAAAGATGGCAATAAGCGTGGAACATTTGCTTCGCTACGTCTTGATGTAGCCCAGCTATTATAAATCAACTCCATCGCGACCCCGCGGCGCCGTGGCCATGTGCTCTCCACCAAGGTCGATATCATACTGCCTAAGCCTTAGTCTCTACAGAGGTATGATGAAACTGACGGTGAGAGGCTGTGGCTCAAATGCGCACTTCAGACAACGTTTGAAGAGGTTTTGAACTCTATTAGCCAGTGGAAGGCAGATGAAGTACACCAAAAAGGTGTGGAGCTCTTATTTAAAACATCTGCGCCGAGCGAAAAAGGGCACGGCGACAGTGGCTCCCCTAGAAGTTGGCGAAGACGCACAAGACGGAGACAAATATACTCACGTTCAGTAATAGAGCTAACCAATTCAGACCCTGTCGCGGGTTGCCCTTCTATTATAGCTATGGCATATTCTGGGACGAAAGATCCAACTATATTCCGGTATATCTTTGCGAAAGCCACTTGTCACTTGATAGCAAATCTTCGAGCGTGTAATCGAGGTTATATTCATTGGCAGGACTCCGAGAGGTTTCCAAGCAGGAGGAATGTGTATGGCTATTCACAATTCAATTACTCCAGGCGAAGGCTTATTCCTTATCGACCCAGACGCACACAAACCCGCGCTCTAAGAGGACAGCAATGCTTCGTTATCTAAGAGACATAATTCAGAACCAATAAAGAACAGAAGCGTTCCCGCACTGACCTTGCGATACTTTTACCCTACATCAGCAATGAGACCTTAGAAATAACAGCATGAGAACATAACACTCGTGGCAAGCGGAGGAGTAGATTGCGATAATTGGCACAAGTTTGCCTATTATATTAAAGGAATTTGAATTCGCGGTATGGAGTAGTAGCTTGGGATATACTCCGGATGGTGTACTGCAAGGTGCTTGAAGGTGGAACTCGGGGCAGAGCTTCCGGATAACCCAGGTGCTGTTTAGAAGGTTTTATTTAGATATTTTTGAAACATGCAGACTTATTAGGTTACAAATGTGCGCAAAAGAAGCACTAGAAAGGTAATAACAGAATAATTTGGGCCAAGCTCCCGTAATTCCATAATTTCTTGAACTCTTATGACGACTATCTCACTCTTGCTAAGTATCCTAGCTAAATGGCTGAATAAAATAGCCCAGCGCTCCTCCACTATCTAAAACATGTATCGAGTCGTCAAATGCACCACATACATGAACATATTTATCAACTCACCCTTCCAAATATATGTTGATGAAAAATGTTCATGTAGCGGGTTGAGTGAGGTGCCATTTCTAGTCGCGAAACCTCGCATGCACCCCCATTTTGGATAAGGGCATATTTACCACAGTTTTCAGGTATGACTTTTTGAATAGGTCCAGGCGGGGCGACTTTGAATCCTAAAGCTCCCGTGGTCTTCGTGGTAGACGTATCTGTAGCCTCAGGACCATGACCAAGGTCCGAAGTCAGCGCCCCTCACGCCATTCATCCGTTACGTGAAAGAGCCAAGCAAGAATTTGCACTTGGCTGCCTCATCCTGAGCCACGTTTCCCATTCTCCCGCCGGCTAAACAGGAGATTGCCCTTTCCATGGCACAGTTTGTGGAGACCTTGGGCATTCCCTCCCAACAAGCAGCTACTAGAGCATAGGTCACAGTTTCCAACCTAAATCACGTAGCTTATGTTTCTGCAATATCTATATACTCGGCAGATACCGAATTTCTCCTTACCGAAGCAGATGAGAAACTTATTTTCAACACAAATTCGCAGCCGAAATTGAAAAAAAAAAGATAATAAAAAAAAGATGAAAAAAGCGACGCAATGCTCACGCTGTTCGCTACAATATGCACCAAAATGATATTAATGTTGATGTTAGATACGATACGTATGAGGTGGATGGGCAAGTGATGGGGGTATTTAGGATAAAGTTTGGAGAGATTCCTCCATGAGCTATCCCTCGGACGTCCGGAACGATGCTTTGGTGAAATTCGGCCCTGACAAAATATCCGAGTGCGATGTTCGCTCGCTAATCGGCCAAGTGGGGAGCTAGTGGGGTGAGTGTCGACCCACCAGTCCTACACATCAATCACAGAAGCAAAAATAAATATAAAAGAAAACCCCAATGTTGCACTGGAAGATCTCTTAGCTTGCTAATAGCGCCGTATGGAGAACTGACCTGCAATCTGAAGCTATTCACGGGCCTATCACCTCGTTCCGAGACATCACGAGCCAGATCAACAACACCACTCGCTCTTTTCATTGGTTGCGTTTTACGCTATAATTATGCGTAAACGCGCTTTCCACTGACGAAAAAAAAAAAACAAGTCCTAAGCCGCTGCAGGGTAAGCTGTGGGCCTAGAGAGAGGCTCCGCGTTGGCCAAGTTGTGAATAGTGTCGCTGGCGGGCTCACTTCACCGCCTTCCTCCATGGCAGTCAGCCCAACGGCTCTTTCATGAATCCATTCATCTTCTAGTATCTATCTAATGTTTTCGCTCTTCTGCACGGGTCGAGGAACCTACCTTTCGGCCTTTGTAGCTGGCTTCGCCATAGGGTCGCTGCTGGCGAGGCATCTTCCCATGGTGCGGGCGGTTAGGGTACCAAGGAAGCGCAAGGGTGAGCTTTTAGCCGCAACCAACCCCTTTCAGCTTTCACTAACACTCTCCAGCAATAGACACTGGATTTTCCCGCCACCTGGACCCCAAAGGATGGACGCACTGGGGTTTGCAAATATCCGACGAGGAGCTCAGGGATGCGGAGCCGTTCTTCCCGCTGGAGCCCAACGCGAAGCGGATTCTGAGGGTGAACGCGACAACGGTGGTTAAGATGGGGGCAAACCTCAACATGGCCGAGGTCGACAACATAGAATTCATCCGGGCTCACACCACCATCCCGGTCCCGAGAATAATGAACGCCTACCACAAGAAAGGACTCGAGTACATCGTCATGGAGTACATTGAGGGCGAGCAGCTGGAAATGGCCTGGGCCACCCTGTCGCCCGAGCAAAAGGACACCATCTGCGCCGAGCTGCACGACTACATCGGCCAGATGCGCAAGATACCGCCCCCGGGAAACTACATCGGCTCCGTCACGGGCGGCCGCATCGTCGACCGGCGCAACTCGCGCGTCGTCTTCGGGGGGCCCTTCAACGGCGAGGAGGAGTTCAACCAGTGGCAGCTGTCCCAGGTCCACGACGACGTGGCCCTGTGCAACCGCGAGGTGTACGCCAGGATGCACCGCACCGATCACCGCATCGTCTTCAGCCACTGCGACCTGGGGTTCCACAACATTCTGGTCAGGGACGGCCACATCGCCGCCATCCTGGACTGGGAGGACGCCGGCTGGTTCCCGGAGCACTGGGACTACTGCAAGTCGCAGCAGTTCTTTGCCGGCATCGACGAGCTGTTCCAGTTCTGCTGCAGGGCCTACGGCAGACAGTACCCCAGCGAGCACTTGATGGATACTTGGTTTTTGAGAGAGGTCAAGACGGCTATTTGGTAACGGGATTCTATAAAAAAAAGAAGCAGAAAATAGGACTTTTCATTATGGGTGGTTTCGGGGTTAGCTTTGGGGGCATTGGGATGGCATTGGGTCAGGAGTCAGTAGTTTAGTCAAGGTTAGCGAGTTATTGATTATAGCCTTTCAATATTTCCGTTTGTCGGGCGGAATGCTACGTCTATGTTTATCTTTTCCATTCCATTTAGAGTGAAATGGCACCTTTTGGTCAGGACAAGATATGGAGAAAATAAAGGGATGTGAATCTAGCAGCACTCATAGGAACGCATGGCAAAGTGAGGACAAATTCGAATCTCAAACCATCACTGATGAAATCCATCATCGCCTGATCCATTAATTTCTACGAATTCCACAACCGTGGTTCCCCGAATGAGATATTCCTTCTCGAGATCGCAGTGTACCAGAACGAATTTACCGATGATTTGCATGGGGTTGGGTTTTAGCGCCTTTTCCAGTTCGACGTGGATAAGACGCGCGCGCTAGGTGCCTAAGTCCATGGCTCGCAGGTGGCCCCATAAGGCAGCATGCTGAACAACGGATCAAATGTCCTTTTGACGGGAAATAATCCTAGCCTATGAAGTACCGCATGTTGGTGGCCGAGGAAAAAATGACGGTGTTTGATTTGGTATTCTTGGTCCTCATCGTGAATCTTGCGAGCGTTGGTGCATTCAACGTCACTGCCTCCTCCGCAAAACGCATGCCGCATTTCCCCTCACCGCGCAAATTATTGATTAACCTACAAATCCGCATCTTTCCATTGGCTACCTGGACAGCTTTGAAGACAAGGGATCAAGACACTGGCCCAGCGTGACTGGCGGCGTTGCAGCCCGACAGGACGTGACGGATGCCCAAGCTGAGCTGTGCAAACTCAAGATCCCCCGTTAGAAGAATCGCACGGGCGCAAAGACGAACCACCACTTGAGCTGTTCGATTCTATTGGCCTCTTTTGAGCCGATACGCACATTGGCGGAAACCTTGGAAGCAGGTCCGTTTCATCTGCCCTCGTCATCGTCACTCTCTCCTTTGCCAGCTCAGGCGCCCCACCAGGGCTCTAGCCCAATCCGGACGCTCTGAATGCTCACACGACGCGAAATGAGCCGACGCAGGTCGTCAACTCCGGGCGCGTAAGTCGCGTTTCTGTATCTGAGTCACCTTGCGACGTGGCATCCAAGAGAGGTGAGCTACGAGGATGGATCGTGATGGCGGGCCACGTCCTGGGTCCGCCGCCGATGCCAACGAATACTACATCACGTGTAGGCTGCTGCACGATTGTGATGTCTTGGATCGATCGTGCTGTGATGCGGGCTGAGGTCTAGATCACGTGTATGACCGCAGCCCAAAGAGGGGTTATTATGAATACACAATTACGTAGAGGCTTGTCAGGATATTGTTGTTAGGCGAAGCACAATGCAAACAATACGTTATGTCACCCACTTTCACTCTTGTTCAATAGGTCTTTCTTTGAATTAAAATGCTGTCAAATTGAACCCAATATCGTATTAGAAACCATCCTTCACAGTGCTATGTCTTGTGTGACCTGGGTTTTGGTACGGCTGAAAGTCTACTCAGTCGATTCACAATGAAGAACTAGCAATTCTAAGCAACCATTTTCACAATTTTATCACTTATACTTGCTCCGCTCACGTTATGTGGACCTCCATTGACGCCAGCTATCATGCCAGTACCTTATACTACTGGTGTCTGAAATGTGAAATTTATCCATCTACAGTCCCATATTTCGATGCCAGTCCCAGGGAACAAGTCATCCCAGTCCTGAGTGTACAACTGCTGTAAACAGAAGTCTGTAATTTCATCTGATTTTAGCCGCAGATTCGAAAAGAAGGCCTTCTCGCATTAAGGAAATCCAAGAGTTCTATTTTGTCTCAGATATAACTGCTTACAGAAACCTATCACATCGGGGATCGGACATCCCTTTAAACAATGTCAAACTCTGAATAAAAATGCCAAAAAAATCGATAACTACATGGACACTATTCTAAATTTTATCACCATTTCGCATGCTTTTCGGCTGTTCTTTTTATTTCCTTGTACCATCAGCCGATAAATTCTTTGTGACAACCTGTTAAATAGAAGTCATGATATCTTAGTGAAGAAGGTCAACTTGCCTCACACAAAAGCACGCATCGCTGATGTCATGTTGTGAACAGGGTGCCATGATGAGCATAGTATTCTCCAACTTTGTTGAATTTAGGATCATGAATATGCCTATACCACTCGTCATTTTCCATGTAAATATGGACCCTACGAATGGGAGTTGGTCTTGTCATCACTTAACCCATCAAAATACCAGTGGTGGCGCAGTAAAAATATCTTGTAGAAGCCAGCATGGTGTCCCGAACAACACTTATTTCTGCAATAAAATTTGAAAAGTCTTCTCTTTCCATGTGCGCAGAGACAATGATGACAGGGGAAATTGCGGCTAAAGACGAATAGTCAGTCAACTCGTAGCACATTAATCGAATATCAATTCTGACCATGTTGAGTTTTCCATTGACCTTGGAACATTTGTATGATATTGGCCAACCTAATCGTCCATAAGCGCTAAAAGAGTCGTGGATAAGTAATTCACCTACGGCGTCATTTCGTGGTGACTTTGGGGCTTCTTTCAAAACGCTGCATCATTACTCCTGCATTCGGAATAACCAGCTCCAGCTTGTGAAGTTTGCTGCATCGTATTGCCAATTCAACGATGGATTCGTATGAGCTCATATCTGCAGGTGAGACATCGATTCCGGCTTTAGGAAAAGCAGATTTAATTTCACACACTGCAGCTTCTCCCTTCGTCTCAGACCAAATGGCTATAATGAGGTGGGAGAGACTAGCATTCAGAAGCCGCCGGCAGCATTCGAATCCGAGACCGGAGTTTGCACCTGTTATGATAGCCGCCTTATCGTTCAAAATGACAAAGTCTGATAGAGAAGGAGGTTTAACAAAGATTTGGAGATGAAGCCAAGCAAGAATAGTGGCTTCCCACCGAGCGCTGCTTTCGAGTAGAGCAGACATTGATGAAATTCGATGATGAAATTCGATGATGAACAGATCACAGAGAAAAGCTGCGCTAAGCGGGCTCGGATCGGCTTCCATATCTCTTTCTTTTGGACCAGGAAGCCTACCTGATAAATGTGGCGGTGCAACTCCCGTTCGTCAATTTATTATTTCGAGCGGCATTTGTCTCCGCGCGGAATGTCCCCATGGCGGGCGTGGTTAAGGTATTTGATAACAATGGGGCCAAGGCTTTTGACCCAGTACCGAGACGTAGCAAATACTGAAGGATTATCCCTTCGACTGAGTTAGAGCTTTACCCACGTACCCCGCTCCATATAACCCCAGCAAAAGCAAGGTGACCTCGAGTGACATCAATGACTTCCCAGATTTAGACTGGAGACGAATTTGCGCCTATTTCACAGCATATTTTTGTCTGCAAAGGAAATGTAACCTATCAAGGGGGCCATCTAAAGCAGCCGAGGCATTGCAAAAACAGGAGCCCATTAGCAACAATCAGTGGAAATAGCCCGCTGCCGCAGTCACGATATCGCTGTCAACAGTGCAATGTACCTTCATGTAGATCCGGTAATTGCTGGGACTTATTTTATAGCCTAACTTAGGTAGGCAAAGATGTACCTTTGATTTGATGCTCTTTAATTGGCTGGAACCCCTTGTCTGTGACCTAAGTGCAGCTCTAACGCAGTCGAAGGGATAGTCTCAACAATTGATGCGAAAATGGATTTGTAATCTACTCTCAAGACTCAGTCTAATGTGAAACGCCTGCTTGAACGTAACTTCAAGTGGCTACTCCCAGTTGCTGTTTGTTCGTATCAGGGTGGCGTTTGATAATTGGCCAAGCTTTTACCCATACGTCGAGTGCCTCATTTGGGCCAAATTGCAATGTAATGTTCCATGATGATCAACGAGTCAGCGCTGATTGATGCCGTGTAGTTGAGTGCGTCTCCTTGCGTGTATTTTTGCGGCGTAACATTTCCAATGATATTGTGTGCTCTGATGCGCGTCTCCCCATATGACCACATAGGGAGGACATTTGCATCACCAATTGCGTGATTGGCCCAGTATTCCTCTGGCAGCCGAGGTTCAACAGTGCCATGGTAAAAGCTGTCAATGCACAAAGCCAGTGTTGTCAGAAAGCTGTCATCAGAAGCTCGGCATGCAGGAGTTGTGATCAAGGTGCTGTAAAAGCCAGGCTCGATGTCCTGGAGAGGACCAGTCTCAGTGCAATCCAAGGATGCCAAGCCTAGGACGGACCGGCATGCAAAACAGCAAACGAGTTTGAACATGTCAATGCGATATCCCATGAAGGCATCCACTCGAGGCGAGTGCTATACGAGAAGGACACAAACAAATATATTGGAAAACATGACGGTTTGGTGCTGATGCTGATTGCAATCACGGTTAAAGAATTCAATGGCCTAAATATACTGGTTGGTGCAGCGTCATCACCATGTATTTATATCAGCCACCCCATCCGTTGACACGTCATCTAACAATATAGAAGTCAGCAATACTTGCTCATTCTCAAGTTTGACTTTGAGACTTAGCATTCAATACCTCTGGGCATCTCTGGGCATTTGGAAACAGAGTCTCTCTGACCGCAAATGATCAGCTCTGTGCTAAGGCAAGTGTTCTCAACAAGATAATGCTCCGCGAAGGGTGGGCAGGAGACCCACCCCGCGCTTCATCGGAAGCGGCCTCACTGACGAGCCAAGTGCACTAAGGCCGTGGCTGAGACTGCGCACATGTAGGGTTATGGTTGCACACACAAAAAAAAACGGCTCTCTGATTTGTTGTTTGGCAGACTTATGATGTATATACGCCTCGGTATTTTCAACCCTTTTGTTGTATGAACAATGTCAGAAGAGAAACAAGGCCAGCCCGGCCCCCGCAGGCGCAAAATTGGCGATTTCGTTTCGGACCTGTCGATTGAGGCAAACGCGATCACAAAAAAATACTGTATAAGGCGCCTAACATATTTTCTGAATCGGTAGTCAGCCCCCCAGGTAGTGGTATTCGACCGTTGAAAGACAATCAATCGGCGATGGAATGAAACAGGCGTCTAGAAACAGGCGTCTAGAAACGTCCAAGACATAAAAACCAAATGTCTCTCCTCCCCAGCTCCGTTGAATACATTCATCCGGTAATCGACGCGGCGAGCTGAAGCGCCTCCGCTTCACGGGTGATCCGGGGCCGGGATTAGCGGAAGGTGGGGGAATGTGGCTGGAAAATTGCACCACGTTGGGTGGAATATCAAGAACTCTGCGGGTCCACGCAGCAAGGGTTCAATCCACTCAAATGCTAGATGATGCTTGGACCGCGGCCTAGATCGTTGGTGGCGTTCAGCCAAGCAGCTATGGCCGCCCCTCGCGCAGGTGGTGCTGAATAATTGGCCGTCCCGTTTTCGGAGGCAATTCTTGCTTTTTGCTCGAGGTGAATCAAATCATGATCAGCATGCCAAATCTGGCGGATGGCCGTGAGGGAAAAGAAACGATGCTCAACACCAAGTTCTGAGACGGCGGATCCGCCTGAGGCGAGACATGGAAAAAGGAACAAACAGATTCTAGATGAGGGTTTTCTCAATCAGCGCTTTGACTTTCAGACTACTGGAAGCCGCACCGCATCCCCATACACAGTTCATCCACTGTTCATCCACACTCGGCAAGCCTAGATATTAAACAGCCTAGCATCGCCGCCATCATGGACCAGACCCCACTGTCATGCCATTTCATTCACACTCAATCTTTTTCGATCTAGTCCCCAGCAGTTTGCGGATCGCATTCCGCAGTATAAGCGTTCTGTCAGCACTCCTGAGCCCCTGCGAAAGTATCGTGCTGCGACTGCAAGCTTCTTCCCAAAAAAAAACCAAAAAAAAAACCCTCCCGATCAAAAGAGAGGCAGGCCTCGAACGCGCCAGAAGCCCAGCCCTACTATTGACGACTCTCTCATCCATATTCACATCGCACCTTGTCGCCGTTTGGCTGATCGCGATGCCCATCACCGAATCTAGACCCTCGGTACGCGCTCTCACCCGGCAATGTCTGGCGCGCAGCCGACCCTGCCATACTACCTCTATTCTGACAGATAATCTCAGTACATCGATGAGCTTTGGGTACTATACGGCGTCGCGACGCTGACTCTTCTCACGCGATTCTTTGTTCGCTTCAGGACAGTTGGCTGGCGAAAGCTTCAGTGGGATGATTTTTTTTCTTTCATTGTATTGATACTATATGCCAGCGGCTCCACGTCAACATATCTTATATGTAGCTTATCCCCTTTCTCTTCAAACCCACCAGGCTAATTTCCATCAGACTTTCTCGGGACAAATGTCGAGGGATCCGTTCTCCAGAAAAAAGGACGTACGTCAGCTATCACGTCAGCTCATCAGATAGTACAGGTATTAACAACACATCAGCCCTGCCCGACCTCTTCATCCACGATTTTACTATTGGCTCAAAGCTTGAGGTGGTATGCTGGTACTCGTATACCGGAATCATCTGGGGCCTCAAAGCCAGTATGCTCTTCTTCTTGGGGCGCATGACAATAGGTACTTGGCACAATGTATTTGTCAAGATTGTATCTGCTGTGTGCGTTCTTTCATATATAGTAGTATTCTTTACGGTACAGTCATGAAGAACTCCAAACAGGCTAATCCGTGAGGTCGCTGATAAGTATCTCCCCAGATTACATTTAGTTGTTTTCCATTTCAGAAAAACTGGCAGTAAGTCAACGCATCTTTGACAATCCACACTTCTCGAGATTTATGATTACTGACACGAAGTGTAGAGTGGTGCCTGATCCAGGCTGTACGTCTCTCATTACCATCCAATGCAATACATGACTCTAATTTACTTGCTAGTGAAATGCACCTTCAAAATGCAAAATATCTACGTAACAACAGTTTTCAATGTTCTGTCAGTTTTACTACATTCTCGCCATGATCCTTCTTTGACAATGGCTAATCTCCAAACAGGTCCGATGCGCTCATTTTGAGCATTCCAGTTCCGTTGCTATGGAAGCTCCAGGTTCCCCTTAAAAGGTAAGCGGTGCTTATCATTGCCGTTCAGCGACGTCTTCTAACCATATATCTAGAAAAATCGCCGTTGGCATCCTTCTCTCATCTGGAGCATTCGTTATTGCAGCCGCTATTATCCGCATCGTATTGACGCTGTCGGCTTCACCCTCGGCGCTCACGATCAACAGCTGGGGCGTGCGCGAGACTCTGGTGGGTGTCGTCACTGTGAATGTTCCAGTAATACGACCCATCTTTACACGTTCATTTTGGACTGGAGAACTCCCCACCAATATTTCCTCTTCCTATAACTCGGCTGGTGGAAGCGGAGGATCGAGGTCGAAAAAATCCTCAGGGCCATATGAACTCACGTCCAGCATCAATGATGAATCCGGTTACACGAGAGGTGGCCATGACAGCCAGGAATCCATTGCAAACAAAGTTGACGCTCCAAGTTCGGTTTTTGTGAGCACCACGTATGCTATTTCTCGCGAAAATGGCGATTTTGATCGTTGCGAATCGAGGAGCAAGAGTGCAAGTTTGGGCAATATGTCTTCTATTCGCGCACCAGGGGAGATAGTATAGCAAGATCCGAGGAATGTGTTTATCAGAGTCGCAGGTAGTCTCGACAGAGCTCGTTACAGATAGTATCTCAAGCTCCGCTCTAGGTGACTTCCAACCACCACGACGTTGTTTGTTCTATAGAAGTCTGACGGTAGATATATTATGATAATATTTATAGTTCCCGATATTCCCAAAGGTGTGAGAGTCACTGTCATGCAGAGGATGAGAGAGGTTGCCATGGATCTCATCTGGCATAGCCTGCCCAGTGGCCAGGTCGATTGGGAGGGCTGAAACCTGGGCAACCTCGCAGTCCCCGCCCACGTGTTTCTTGGTAGTTGGCACTACAATGGGTTGGCGACCACTGCCGGCGAGCTGAGTCGTTTCCCGCTCAATCAAGTTGTACTTTCTGATTCCTGTCCTGCCGTCACCATGCATGCCTTGGATCACTGAGATACTCTTTTAACATATGTTACTTGGCAACTGGTATATTCTTTACGTCCCGCTAAGTAAAAACATCTATCCATTGCTAGTAGCTGGATTCTGTCTATCCCTTCTGACCGATCCTGCAGCTGAAGGAGGACCATCCTCGTCCCTGGCATTTTGTGACTGAATGTCGGACGACGAATCTGGGCTAGAAGAGGGTGAATCTTGATCGACATTGGGGGTATCACTCAAATAAACGTAACCAGAGGTGTTGCTCCTCTTTAGAATGCCCGTGCTGTGACTTGGTACACAAGGATTGAATGCTCTGGGTCTCGAATATCCACGGACCCTAAAATCTGGTCTTTTCCCGTTGTGGGAATAACTTCCGTCGAGTTTTCCCAAGTCCCGCCGCCTCAACCTAGCTCTTTCTGAGCGAGCCTGTGCTGCTAAAAAGTCCCATTCATTGCCATTCGGAGTACTTGAAACAATCCCAGTCCTTCCTCTTTTGCAGGTTCTTTTCCACTAAATTTACCTATTGAACAGTAGAGGCAAGAACCAAACACGGGTTCAAGCGCAAACAAAGTAGCAACGATAAGGAGCCCAAAGATATATGTAAAACAAAGGACAGAGACAGAGAGAAGGAGCCAACTCGAGCAAATTGGATCTTCCGTATAAACAGAGCAAGCCGATTGATCAGCAAACGCTCCTGGTAATAAAGAAATAGGCATATGGTTGACCACACAAAAACGACAAAGGCCAAAATGTACAACCTTCTCAATAAATTCTTGGAGAGATCATGCCTGATTTTCGCACATATGTTTCCAGAGTGAATTCACTAGGAGGTGATATGTCGAGCAAGTCAGGCGAGTTGCCCTTTCAGCCGCATTAACGAACGCTGCCTATATAGAGGCAAGGCTTCCGTTCCAAACATGTTCTTTAGCGTATTAGCATGGCTGAAGACACTGGTGCTTGCCGGAAGATCAAATAAAGGTGCAGCATCAACTATTGCGTCAAAGTAGTCGCCTAATGATCCACACTTCAAATTGTTGAAACTGGAAGAAAGATTCCCACGGCAAAATTGGTATTGTTTCACGCAGGCAAGTGGAGATGCTGCCTCATCCTTTATGCATGATGTTGCAGACTCTGTCCCACCTTCAAACTTTGTGGAATATCCTGGCGTAGTGGCATGGTCCCATGGATCCTCCGTTGGTTTTTTTTTAATTTCTTTTTTACCAAAAGTGAATAAGTAGTTCTAGTCATTTACCAGTATATCCATGTGTTATGAATGTACCATTAAACTCTGGTAACTAGAGCTCAGGACTGTTGAGGACAACTCAGGATAGCTCAAAAGCTTATCACTGACAAGTTAATTGTTAAAATCCAGGTTGGTCAATGATTTTCACTGCACCAGCAAAGTCCGGCATTTTTTTTAGAGGGAATCCAAAACAGAAATTCGAACGAATCTGGAAATGGCACCCACTGACTGCCCCATAAAAGTTAGGTATCTTTGTATTTCGTCCGTCTCGTCCAACTATCAGCTTGAACGCCATGCTCTTGGCTGGCATGTATTTGGCGGCAAGGGTATCTGCTTATAGGAGAGCTCATTCACACCGAGAGGCTGGTCTGGTCTCTGATTAGCAGTGGACCGGAGCTACTTAGCTGACAGGTTTGCACCTCAGTTTCGTTTTCTCAGGCCAGTTTCTGAATTGACAATTGGCTTAGCTTGTCGTTTAGCTTAACAGCGTCCAGGGTTGTTCGGCGTCTAGATCGATTGACCCGCCCACCTGTTACATCCACAACCCTTGCCAGACGGGAGCCCCTGCATGGCTCAAAATTCCACCAATGGCGCCTATTGGCGCTGTGGCCAAGGGCATTTTGGCTTTGTCTTATTTTCTCCGATAAGAGATGCGAGACTTTCGGAAAATTCAAGCGTGATGAGGGGCGTTGCTTTTCTGGAGTGTTTCAACAAAAGAACCGAGGGTGAAGGAGGGACGACTGCTTGGACGATTGTTTGGTTTTGTGCTGCGAGCGTGATCGGCCGGGTGTATGATTGTCGTCGCAACCGAACATGTGTCGCCAGGACGGTGGTACCGAGACTGGGCCTTTGTCCGAGGCCTGAGACGCCCTTCATCTCCACCGAGGATGAGGATCGCCTGCGAGCCGCATGCCAGCGGCAAGGCTCTCGCATCTCAAACGCGCCCCGGGGAACCACACGTTGCAACCGCGACAAGGCATTGGTTCCTCGTTGGGAAGAGACCCCGCGGCGGCCACCAGGCGGTTAGAACACTCCCTGTTTCAGACTCTGGCCTGCTCGCGAGATTATGCCCGGTGCCGAGACCGTGGACTAGATTTCCCAGCAATTGCTGGCCAGCAGTGACGGGCCTGACATGATCTGGGATCCATGACGGCGTCTTGATGAAGACATTAAAGCGCCATGTTTCCCTCAATCGTCCCAACCTTTTGCTCTGCTCTCCATCCCATTCTCTTTCTTCCAGGTTCAGTTTCTTCGCTACAGCTGTTGCTGGCGTCATTCATTTCTTTACTCTTCCAGAGTCCTTCATTCTTTGCATACCCTGGTGGTTGCTGTCTTTCCTGCTATTTTCATCCATAACGAATTCATACCCCTTCCTTCGCACAAGAACAAAAAAAAAACAGCCACCATGCGTCCCTCTTTCTCTTCCATCCTGGCCATTGCTGCCACCTTCCCCGCCGCTCTGGCTCACTACAACTTCGAGGCTCTCATTGTCAACGGCAACATCACGGATGCCTACGAATATGTCCGCCAGACGACCAACTCCAACTCCCCCATTGAGGATGTCACCTCGGACAACATGATCTGCAACCAGGGCGGTCTCGACTCGGACATCCGCGCCAAGACCAAGACTCACACCGTCTCCCCCGGTGACGAGGTGGGCTTCACCGTCAACGTCGAGATCGGCCACCCCGGCCCTCTCGCCGTCTACATGAGCAAGGCGCCCGACGGCACCGAGGCCTCTGACTACCTCGGCGCCGGCGACTGGTTCAAGGTGTACGAGCTCAGCACCAGCTCCATCACCGACGCCGGTCTCCAGTGGGCCACCTACGTCAACAACCAGGGCATCCACAACTTCACCTTCACCCTGCCTGACAGCCTCGCTGCCGGAAACTACCTCATGCGCGCCGAGCACATCGGCCTCCACGGCGCCAGCACCAAGGGCGGTGCCCAGTTCTACATCGGCTGCGCCCAGCTCAAGGTTGAGGGATCCGGATCCGGCTCGCCCTCGCCCGTCGTCAACATCCCCGGCCTGTACACCGGCGACGAGCCCGGCGTCCTCATCAACATCTACTACCCCGTCCCCACCAACTACACGGCCCCCGGCCCCGCCGTCTGGCCCAAGTCTTGCGAGGACCACACCGCCAACCTCGCCGGCCAGACCAGCGACGGCGACTGCACCGGCAGCGATTCTTCCGACACCGGTTCCGACTCTGGCAGCAGCACCCCCGTTGCCGGAACTCCCACCGCCACCTCCACTCCCGCTGCTACCGTCGGCAGCGGCAGCGGCAGTGACAGCGGCAGCGCTTCTACTGCTACCAGCGCCATCACACCTGTTGCCGTCACCTCTGCTGCTTCCGCCGGCGAGGCCACTGCTGTCCAGTCCGAGGCCCCAGCCGCTACCTCCACTTCCAAGCCCAGCGCCTGCAAGGCCAAGCGCTCCAAGTCGCGCCGGGCTCTGAAGCGCGATGCCGCCGTCATCAAGAAGCGTGCCAACGCTGCCCTTCTCCCACAGAGAATGTAGAGACGGATAAATAAAATGGTTTTGTAGGAAAAGAAAAAAGAGCTACATCGCAGGAACTACTCCCCGAAGCAAAGGGATATGTCTTCTTCTCTGTAAATAGTGGATATTCTTGTAAATTACAATACTGTCCTGGATATCACCGCGTCCATGTTCTGATCTCGTGCATGTCGTGAATGTGAGCAGTGCAGGTGCGGGGCGTAGGTCCCTTCATAACACGACTTGTATTAGTGTCATTCAGTGTTTCGGGTATATGCGATTTAGCACCGTCCGTTCATGGTCAACAATACACAATGAGATAGACAATGGATATCTAAATTCGAGCTTAAAATTTCCGCACCGAGAACAATAAAACACCAAACGCCAGATGAAACCACTACAAGTTTTTTAACCAAGCCACAATTCACTAGAAAACACCTCTTCACTCGGTCCACGAACAATTTGGGTTATCCGAAAACTTCCAACACTTGCATGTACTATCCCCGGCCGGGAGGTCTTGTGACATCCGTTTGCCAAGGATGCCAGACGTGCAGCCACTCTGCGGTATTGTCTTGAGCTTATCCAGTATGATCCAACCACGTTATCAGGCGCTTGTCTTGTGCCGGCACAGCCACTGCCCATTCATCGACTGTCAACACCGTAGAACGCAGTGAAGGCGCTGCCAAGACACCGTGGCGCAAGGCTAAGAGAATAGGCAACACCTTTTTTTCCAGCTTTATATTGAGGCCTTCATGGTCTTTCCCGGTATTTTCAAATTCCATTTCTTTGCAAATAATTCAAATGAACACTGCCAATAATCATGTCGCCGTCATCGGCGCTGGTGAGTTGCATCGGGCTGGGCGGCAACGGAGACCGCTGACGGAGAAGCAGGGCCCGCAGGCCTGGCAGCCATCAAGATTATGAAGGAGGAAGGCTTTCGGGTGACTGGCTTTGAGCGACGGCCAGAAGTCGGTGGCTTGTGGGCCTACTCGGACAACCCTCGATACACATCGGCAACGAGGAGCACCAAGGCGCAGCTGAGCAAATTCTTGGTAAATATCAAGACATGCAGGCTCGCAAATACTAAAATACTGACGATGAAAGATGCCATTTACAGATTTTCCGATACCCGATGGTAATAATCTGAAGTGCCAGACTGGCATGCCAACGAGCTGACCGGTGCACCTAGACTTTCCTCTTCATCTAGACACAGAGCATTTCGCAAAGTACTACCAAAGCTACGCGGAACATTTCCATCTTCTGGGGAGCATCCTTTTTAACTCCACCGTCGAGTCGCTGTCGAAAACAAGCGACGGCACAAAATGGGCACTCTCCCTCGTTGGCGAAGAGTCTCCCCGGGTGTTTGACAAGATTATTCTGGCCACGGGCTCGGAAATCACAGCCAATGTTCCCGAGATCGAGGGGCTGCATCTCTTTGAGGGCGACTTTATTCACAGCCAGGCTTACAAGAGGTACGGCGCTTGAATGAACCCTCTCGACTCGGTGCTAATTAGCATTTAGTCCAGAGCCGTACGCAGGGAAAAACGTAATCGTACTAGGTGCTGGTAATACGGCGGCAGACACGGCAGTGGTAAGTTTCCAGCTTCTTCAGTTGCAGCACACGGAGGCGTCTGTCAAATGCATCATCCCCTGCCTGCGTCATATTCTAACTGGCCTTCCAGGAGTTGGGCTCGCACGCATCCAGGGTGTACTGGTCTCACCGACGCGGGGCCATCGTCATGCCGCGAATGGTCAAGGGTCAGCGTTTCGACGCGTTTGCCTCGTGGAAAAAGACTCGCATCGGGTTCTGGGCAGCCAAGGCCATGCCCTCGCTCCATCGGTGGATGTTTGACAAGTTCTTTAGCTCCATCATGAAAAGCACATGGGGCAAGCTCGATCCCAGCTGGGGGCTCGGCACCAGCCCGCACTATGCCACCAACATTGGCAGCTTGCTGTTCAACGACGAGATTGTTCCGTCTCTTCGGGAGGGAAAGGTTATTTCGAAGGTGGGAGTGCGCAAAGTGGTCGGTCCTCGCTCCGTCGAGATGCACGATGGAACTGTGCTCGACGACATTAATACCATCATTGCCTGCACCGGATACCACAACACTCTTCAAGTGCTCGATGGCATTGTCAATTACAACCACACGCACCTAAAGATTCGCCCAATACCAGATCTCTACCAGGGCCTCTTCCCTCTCGGACACGCGGGTTCACTGGCCTGCCTCAACTACGTCGTCATCATGGACACGGCAGCAACAGTCCGAGAACTGTGCTCAATGGCGATTGCGCAAGTGTGGGCCGGAAAGTCTCAGCTGCCATCCGATTCAGAGATGGAGGCCCACGTGCGAGAAAGCCAGGCGTGGTTCACCAGGCAGGCGCTCGAGAGCCCTGTGCCCAACTACGAGGGCACAAGAGAGCCCCACGAGTGGCTCAAGTTCATCAATGAGACGGCCGGCACAGGGGTCTACGAGAACCTCGGCTGGACCTGGGAGGGCGTCCGGTTCTTCTTGCGAGAGCCCAAGTTCTGCTCCATGATGATGTGGGGGGTCAACACGCCGCACCTCTACCGGTATTTCGAGACGGGCAAGCGAAAGGCGTGGGACGGAGCTCGGGAGGCAATCGAGCATACAAATCATCTGAGCAACATTGACCTTGGATATGTGAAGACTAAGAGCAATTAGGTTTGGAAGTGATGCTGATAGACTTGGAGGAATAGTCTGCAGAACCATTCTATAAACTACCGTAAGAACTCACAAAATTCATCCACGATGCGGAGCCACGAGTCTGCAAATACCCGAAATATGCTAACTAAACTAAGTTAGAACTAGAAGCCTCCTCTCAACTAGGAGACTGTGATTTGATAATTATGAGACAATGATGTCGCATCTTTCCTTTGATAGGCTGATGCAGGTAAGCTTCTTCAAACCACAGCTCCACACCATGGATGAATTTCGTGAGTTCTTACGGTAGTCATTGACAGCAGGATTTAAAAAAAATGCTTTCTTTTCAGCTCTCGCTCTTGCAATTTTACAATTTTCTTGGACTCAAACAATATGTTTCCCATCTTGCCAACTATGAGAGAGTGCCGTGCATCGAGAAGCCGTTCCATGGCAAGCTGTAACTAGTTGCGACGGGTGATGGGGCAGAAGATAGGTTCGGTTAGAATACAAAACCAAAAGACTTGAACTTGCAACCTCGTTTACAAGGTCCTGGTTTTATAAGGGACCAAATGGTTGACTGTGTCCTCTGGGGTCTGAGCGGTCGCAGCCCTATTGGCTTGGGTGAAGGCGGTCAGGAATGATCAATTTGCACCAGCAGCATCATCGACTCACATATTTGGGCAAACGACCTCGCGTCCGCGCTTGATACTAGCGCTCAGCCAGTAGTAATTCCCTGTCGTGTTGGCTAAAATGCCACAACACACCCACATGGCTCGTGAAATTTAGCCCGACGATCTGGCCCGACTAGACCGTCAACTATCGATTCTTGCCCCTTTTTTTTTTTCAGCCGCGTCGTGGTGAGACCGTTCTGTTGAGGCTAGTGAAACGCCACCTCACAGGCTATAAAAGCACTTACTGGCCCCCATTACATGAGCTCGACGCGGTCATTCCAGGGCAGCGCGACCCTTTGGCTTGACCGCGCGTAAACCTGTACGGATTTTGTTGCTGTGGACTGTAGTCTTGCTCCTGGTCTTCTCCCGTGCCTTTTTCCTGTATCAAATTGCAACTTATTGTCCAAGTGCGCTCTTGGAATTGGCATGAAATCTTGCTGAACACGTTTTCAGCAAGATAAGCAATGCGGTCCAGTATTTTCTTCGCCCTGGCTCTTGGCCTTGGCGCTACCGATTCGGTGGCTGCGCGGCAATGCAGACCTTTCACGAATAGTGAGTCCGTCCCATGACAGACCGAGGGGGGGGACATTCCAACATGAAGTTGCAAAAGAAATTGCTAACGCACAGCCATTACAGGCTTAACTAATTCATTATCGGACATCGCACCGACAGCATCTTCATCAACCACCGCATCCTCTCCCGGCGCTGAATCTTCCAGCTTATTGACGTCTTTATCTACCACATCCTCTTCTGACGAAGAATTTTCCACCTCGTCGACAACTTCATCCTCTCCAGAAACGTCTGCCACATCTTCTTTCGATATTGAAGCTTCAACCTCTGTGCCAACTTCAACGATACCTGCGGAATCCACCACATCAGAGGCCTTGACTTCGGCGGCAACTTCATCTACCCCAGAATTGTCCACGTCTTCTTTCGATGTAGAAGCTTCAACCTCGACGGAAACTTCATCCATTCCAGAAACTTCCACCACAGAGGCCTTGACTTCGACGGCAACTTCATCCAGTCCAGAAACGTCCGCGTCTTCCGATATTGAAGCCTCAACCTCGGAGCCAACTTCAACAGTCCTTGCAGCATCCACCACATCTTCCGATGCCGAATCTTCAACCTCTTCAGCACCTTCGTCCACTCTCGCGGCGTCGACTGCAACGACTGCTGAAGAATCCACCGCCTCTTCCGATGCCGAAACTTCCGCCTCGTTGACATCTGCAAGCTCTTCCATCGACACGGGATCCCAAACATCGGCCACGCCCTCCAGCGAGGTAGAACCAACTTCCTCGGCTGCGCAGGATTCCTCGACCAGCTCGAGCGCTCCCGCTGCCGCTGCGACTTTTAATGTGAGGGCCGGACCAAGCATAGTGGAGGGCAAAGTTTTGGTGGGTAATAAGAACAATATAAACACCGTGCCGACTTTCATTGGTGCCGGCGACGGTATTACACCGATAGATTTCACCATCGAGCAAGGTACTGGTCGCATCAAGACATCTACCGGCTGGTACTTGTGTGCCTATTGGGGTCCTTCGACGGGGCCAGGATTTGTCACGCACTGCGACAGCACGAATGATCGCACCTCATACCTCACCTGTCAACAAACTGGCGGTCTCCTCAAGTGCACGACTCCAATTGGTGCTTACTGCACAACGGTCGGCCGCACCACGACCTGCGTCCCAGCTACCGTGACTTATGATCAATTCTACATAGACACCTCTCCTAACGCTAATCCAGTTCGTTATTTCTACATCGGCACAGGTATCTACACTGGGTATACCGCTCTGGATTGTATAGTCCAGGGCGTTTAGCTTGTCACCTTGTTTTTCTCTTTACGAATTTAATTGGAATGGTGGCAAATACAAATACTGAGATGGATAAAGTATCCTGAAGAGCAATTCAAATATCCGCTTTGGTAAACCAAGCATCAAGTTCATATCTCACACCCACCAAGACGACCACTACGGCTCCTCAAAAAGCCCAACTTTGGAGATCGGGGAGGGATGGAGAGTTGTTGGCAAAACGCCCGTGGACTCTTGGTAGCTCTTTGTGGTATTAGATTTCTGGTTCCTGTAAATATCTTGGTAACCGTTACACTAGGTAGAAGATAGTGAAAGTACCATGTTAGCAACGTTGACGTCGGATTGGTGAAGCTAAAAGGTCGATTCAAGACCAAAGCGATGCGACTTTGATTCCTCCCGAATTAGCCATCGATGATAGCATTTGCAGAGGGAAATTGTTAACACAAGATGCAAAAGAGGCTTAATAAAATTCGAAAACAAATTTCAACAGCAAGATGCAGCAATTAAAAAAAGAAGAAGAAAAAGAGAACTTGACCATTGTTTAATGTGTTGTTGCTTCTTGCTGTCACCTTTCCCGACGGGCTACCCTGGAGTAAAATCGGGAGAGCATCAGACATGCCTGGGGAAGTTTCTCTGCAACCGACCGTGCTCGGCAATTTTGATCCCGACCGTCTGGGTAAAGTTTACTGGTTCTAGGCGCGCTAAGAACCCGGGCCATGGCCAAAACTAGAAATATCCCGGGCTTGATGCAAACCCATCCGAACCATTGATCACCATGCGCAGAACCAGAGGTGGAGCAAGCGCCCTGACGGTGCCGTCGGTGTCCCGTGATTTTTTAAGCAAAAATACGAAACCAAAAAAAGCCAAAAAAAAGCTCCAACGTAAAACGAATGGGGACCCGAGCTTCCAGAAGGGTTCGTCCGGGTGCTGGGCAGCGGGCGACAGAAGGGATCATGGGCTGCGGGGCGCGGGCGTTAGACGCCGGGGGGGGGGGGGGGGGGAGGCTCGTTCGAAAAAGGGCAAAAGCCAACAACCTTTTTTGGAGCCCTCGGGACCGCTCGCCGAGTTTTCCTTGGGATCGGCCTCGGAGGGATCAATCGGGGTTTCATCACGGGTTTCAGAAGGACCAGTTCCACCAAACGGCCGCGCGAACCCACAATGGGGAGAAGCATGATGCAGAAGGAGACGGTCACGGGTTTGTCTTCACTCTGCCCGCCCGCTCAGGCAGCCATTCACAGGCCAGCGATATATGTCTGCAGCTTCTGAAACTCGTCGTGTTTTGAGTGCCTCGCAGACTGAAAAAAGGTTAACTCTATGCAAGATGGGGGACACAATATGAGAAAGAAGCTTTCTTTTTTTCTTTTTTCAAGGCTATTCCCGTCGTACTGGGTGGTCCAACGTCACGCACGCGATACCCTGCTCAATACCGTGGTCGAAAGTACGACAATTCAATAGTCGCAAAGCTTGCCGTTGGCGGCGACAGGGAAGCCGTGAGGGCTGAAGGCTTCGTTGGCCTGCTCACACGCGCGCGCACACGACGGAATCCCGGGGGAGCCAATGCAAGGCACAACTTTTAGTCTAGTTTAGCAATCCCATCCAGCCATGTGCTGTTCCCTCTTTTTTGGGTTTCTCCACACTATTCATTTGTGTTCAAAAGGAATATGTGGGAGTCTTTATCTAGCAAGAGAAAGACCTTCCTGTTCGAATCGCCGAGTGGATAGAGCCAAGGTCCCATCCCCTCGGCGATCATCTGCCTTCCCTCCCCCCCTGGTGGTGGAGCCCGTCGCGCAGTAAGTTGTCGCAGCATCAGGGCCAATTAGGCAATGATGGACAGTGTCTCGGCTAGCCTGAGTGCGTCAGGATCCGAACATGTCAATTAATTTGCGACCCGGCGGGCTGATCCCGTAATGGGCACGGATCTGATGGAGCGCATGCTCTTGACAGCCTGGGCACTCACTGTCATCTGGCATCTGGCATTCTTCCATCAGTGGCCCCTGCAGCGAACTTGGCGGCCCCACCCGCTCCCTTGCTGGGCTTGCTGGGCAGTGCCCCTCTGGCGGGGTTCGTTCGTCCCAGCACCCAGCGCTGTGGCATGGCCCTGAAAGTGGTTACGTCCAGTTTATGTAACAACAAGACATTTCAATGGCCGGAATGGCTCCAGCTGGGATGCCATTGCGCCGACGATGCTTTTCCCCAGATTATCTAAAAATAAAGAAAGAAACAAATGAACCAAGTGTCTGCGATCGGACAGGCAGCGTTGCGGCTCCATTCTGCCCCAGATTTTCCAATTCCGGCCAACGACATGTGTCACGAGCCACACCAAAGGCGGGCAAACGCACTGAGTATTGCTAACGGGTGTTCTAGAAGACAAAAGTCTCAAGCCTCCCAGCTCAGGGGCCGCACGTTTCCGCCATCATACCACGTGCGGCCGCTCATCCGGGTTTTTGGCTCACTGCCTCGCGCCACATTAGACGAGGGATGCATGTCTCGTTCCCCTTGTTAGCTCCGAACCCGAACTGACTCTCCACATGGTTCGGCCATTCGGGCTTGTCTGTTTCGGCTGCCCGAAAACGTGGGCCGGGCCACGAAACGATTCCTTTGAGCTCCCAAAAAGGCGGGGGGACCGTAGTGGCAGCCAACAGCACGCTGGAATGGACAATGGGATCAAACACCCTCAAAAAGCCTCGCGCCCCTTCCCGCCATCCTTGTTCCAGTTCAAACTGCTTCCACCTGTCGATTTAGGAAATATGGCTTGAGCAACGGTGTCAGAGATCTCCACATGCAGCCGTACGCCTGCATGTGCATAGCCGGCCGTTGCCACGTTGATGATCCTCCCCTCGACAAGCATCCCAAGGCCTTGGATGCCTCTCCGCCTTTGAAGCTTCTTGTAATGGAACCAATTTGTTTCTGGCCAGCTTCTGGGCTCAGAAAGCTAGTTTTTATCCACATTGGTCCAGTAGCTCGTCAGGCCATGTCTCCCGCGCATGTCATCATGGGCAGTAGCCAAGCTTACCGTGCCGCAAACTTACAACGGCAACCATTGGCCGGGAGCACATTTGAGTAGATGGGCTGAGGCACCCCTTGTTGAGACTGGGAACTCTCTCAAAACTGGATCCTTTGGCGCAGGAGCCGTGTCCCGATCCCACACTTCGTATGGATGAGCTCAATAATGGACTCGCAGGGGAGAGAGGCGTGGAAAAGCTTGGCGTGGCAAGCTTGCATCTGGCTGAATCCCCTTGACCCATACCCTGGACAAACGCTCCATTCCACCAATATGTTTCGATGACATTCCCAGCTCGGATCGCTGTTCCCTGAGGGTACCCATTACATAGTATTTCTCTCAAGTGTTGTGGCTCCTGCCCAGGTGTGCCCCCCGTCTGTCGATTTCCCCCGCGATGAACCGGCAGTGATGTTGCAAAGCTTGCTGCTCTCGCTCGCTTCTTTTGGCTAGACATCATCTCATCACGTCAAAACCATTGGCAGTGAATTTTCGGAGAGGAGCGCGAACCTGCAACAAACCTCGCGCAGATGCTGAGGGCATCTCCTCGCCTGCCGCTCCTTACACCATCATGCGCCTATACTCTGAGCCTCCGGACGCGAGACCATATTTCGAGGACAAACCCACGCTGCTGGTGTCGTGGTGGATCACACTCTTTTGCATTGCTATTATCGCGACTCGCTTGATCGGCCGCTACATTCGCGTTGAGAAACTCTTCAAGGAGGATGTCATAATCGCCGGTGCACTGCTGCCTCTGGTCTTGCGCTGCGTTTGCGTGCACTTTGTCATTCAGTATGGCACGAACAATGTCAACCTTGCGCACATGAACCCGACTGAGGAGCAGCTGAAGAGGATGGAGATTGGCAGTCGTCTCGTGTTGGCCAGTCGAGTGTTTTACGCTGCCGTGTGAGTGCAAACTGCCCTCGCTCCTTTCGGATTCGACGCTTTACTGACATGAGATTACTGAATAGCCTCTGGGTCATCAAGTACGCCACGCTTGAGCTCTTCAGCCGCTTCGCGGGCGCGACAAACAAGAGGTCGCACGCATCCATCATCTTTTGGATGCGCAGGGTCCTAGGCGTCACGTTCGTTGCAGTCGTCATCAGCGACCTGGGCGAGTGCCAATCATTTACTCACTACTGGCAAGTGACCCCGGACCCGGGAGGCAGATGTCGGCAGGGCTTCGCTCAGATGCTCACCATGGGCATCGCCAGCGTTCTCACGGATGCCGTTCTCATTGCCTTTCCCATCCCCATCATCTTGTCCACATCCATCGCGAAGAAGCGCAAGGTCATGCTGGTCATGCTCTTCTGCCTCGTCTCCGTCACAATCGCCATCACTTTATATCGCATGCCCTTCATCATCAAGCAGCGCGGACGGCAGGCTGACCGGACCATGTGGGCGTCCATCGAAATCCTCGCGGCCACGGCCGTGGGCAACACGGTGGCGCTGGGCTCGTTCCTGCGCGACAGCGGCGTCAAGAGATCCAAGTTTAGGAACTCCAACGGATACTCGGGTCTGTCGGGCACGGCGTCGCAGGCCATCCGTGTCACGCGGACGTTTGCCAGTCATTGGGAGGAGGAGGAGGAGGAGCAGGACGCGATACCGCCTATTGACAGCATTTGGGCGAACAAGTCGCGCGGAAGTGACTCCAACTCGCAGTCGGACGATGCGCGCAAGGACTCCAACAGGGCCGTCAGCCGCACGCAGAGCAATGATTCACTTCTCACTCGAGAGCCTGCGCCCGAAATGCCGACTCCGCCACCAACCGCACTTGTGGCAGGTGGCAGAGAAATGTACCGTGGGCATGGGTACAGCACCAGCGTCGTGACCGCTGGACGATGAATTACATAAGGCGTTGGTCCTGATGATGATGATGTGAATGCTGGGGTCGAGGCTGGACGAACTCTCTTTTTGGGTTTTGGTTTATTTTTTAAAGCCGTTTTCTTTGTACATGGTATATAGACTGTTTTGCGTTGGGCCGTGCCAAGGGATAAGGATGACCTTGTTTAGAGTTTACGTCAACATACCCTCGATTGTTTTGTTGATTGATTGGTTCTTTTCGTTCTGGGCTGTATGCCTTGATACTATCGCAAGTTACGCGCGGCGACATAGCCACAACCCGAGTGTTTGGCTTGGCACGCACCGTTCATAAAGGCCTCCCTGTCGCCTGCTGGTGCAGTTAGGATTTGACAGGATATGCGTTCCCACAACATTATCGAACCAGTTTAGCAATCTCTGGGGGAGTGATTCCAGTACGTAATGGCAAGCACAGTCCAGGCGGGGGCGAGGATCCATTCCGGGGTGAGGTCTTGAGAGGAGTGGAGTAGTCAGGAATGGCACTGGCGGTGTTGTGCTGGGCCTGCGCGAAGCTGCACAATGCGAATGGCGTAGAGCGAGTGCCCCTATTCTTCACAAGACGGGTGGGCGAGCAAGAGAGGAGTGAGGCCTTTTGACCCGAGAACAGACTGGCCTTCTGGAACAGGTCCAGCGGCATTTGCGATAGGGATGACGGGCATGGATGCTGGGGGGGCACCTACCTAAAGCAGACACGGCTGGACAATCCTAGCGGGGAAAAGGTGCTCGCTGTCAGCACCACGGCTGCGTCTAGACACCGACTCGCTTGCGCAGATAGTGATGGACCGCCGGGATGGCCAAAGTCTGTTGCTCCCCCCCGCACAGAAGGGGGCGTGTGTCGTGATCAAGAGGAGTCAGCACGTTGTGTGTGGGACGGAGAGACCCCTGCGACAAGTGATGGCATGGCCATGTGTGCGTGGGCCATGCGCGGACCACACGTAGACGATGGTGTCGCTAACAAAACCAGATCGGCGCCCACTCCCTTTTGTGGAGGAGGATGCGAGCTGCAAAACACACAAAAACAAAAAAAAAAGACGCCACACGCGTTCCATCATCTAATCGCATCGCAGGAATATCTTTTGGGGAGGAGGGATAAAAAAAACAAAGGAAAAAAAAACTGAGGCAGGTAAGGCGTCAAGAAGTCACAGGTCGACAAGTGCATTGGAGGGTGAGGTAATCAGGCTCCCTCATCTCTCGCCGTTGGTCATCTTACAAGTCATCTCGACGGTTCAGCATCTGCTTCAGCCACTGTCGCATTCTTTACCATCCCGATTCCGAGTTTGGGTGTTGATTCTGGCTGGCAATCCTACTGACACCCATGCCTGGCTTCGTTTGTGCCGACTTCCGTCGCCTATAATCCTCTTAACCACCTCGCCTCGCTCGCCTCGTCTTTCGCTGCCGCATTGATCAGTCCCGCCTCGTCGTTTTGCTCCAACAGCGCTTTCGCTCACGCCCACTCTTCTTTTTTTTCTCTCACATCTGGCTGCCGCGTCCACCATTCTCCTCGCGTGCTGCTGACCAGTCGCTCGATAAGATCTTTCCATTATCGGCAATTCTCAATCTTGCATTCATCCAACAGCCGAGGGGGGACAGGGGAACATCAGCCAAAAAAAAAACAAAAAAAAAAAGAAATCTCCCGACGCCGCCATCCCACACACCCTTTCTCGCCACCATTCGCTCAAAAAGTCCGCTTCTGCCGGACTTCTCACATGCTTCTAGAAGGCCTCTGGAAACACTCACTGGCTGCCGCCTGTCTCGCCACCAAACTTTTTTTGACTTTGGGGTTTTACTCGTTTAGGGATCTGCATCCAACCCGCTCGGTACATGTCAATTCTCGGGAATAATTCTTTTTTGTCTGCATCAATTCGTTGTTAACCTGCTCTTCTCTTTTTTTTTTAAACCTTTGCATTTCCCCGCGGAAATACATTCGCTGTATAGCTTTCGGCCCCCACACTCGCTCCGCTGAGCAGAGAAAAAACGTCGCGCCAACATGAAAAAGGGCGACATCCTCCTCACGCGCGATGTCGATGTCATGGAGATGAAGCAGCTGAGGCCGCCCAGCGACAGCGGCGCCGTCACCTGGAAGGTCTCGGCCTCCAGGCGCCAGAGCACGACGCACCAGGCTCACAAGGAACAACACAACGCCAGCTGGATGGACAGCTTCCGCCGTGCCGAGCGTCGTTCGACCACGTCCCTGACCCGCGAAAATGGCTACCAGCCCACCGAGCCTCCCACGCCGCTGGGGGACCGCCACTACGACTTGCGCGCTGCCAACGTCAAGGCCGCCAACACGGCGCTAGCGAGAGAGCTCAAGGGACGCCATCTGCAGATGATTGCCTTTGGCGGCTCCATAGGTGAGTTTAAGCCGCGATAACTGACGCTTGGCAACCCGCTGTCTAACCCGTCAACTCTAAAAAAAGGCACCGGTCTTTTTGTCGCTTCAGGTTCCGCTCTCTACAAGGGAGGTCCCGCGACGCTGCTGCTGGCGTACTTTGTCATCGGTCTCATGCAGTACTGCACCATGCAGGCGTTGGCCGAGCTCTGCGTATTGTTTCCAATCGCTGGCTCCTTTTCAGCTTACTCAACCCGATTTTTAGACCCTTCCTGGGGATTCGCTATGGGATGGAAGTAAGTCCGAGGTATCTTTTTCTCTTTTTTTAGTAGCAAAGCTAACTCTCCTCATTCAGCTACTGTTTGCAATGGCTGTTTACGCTCCCGCTGGAAATCCTCGCTGGCGCAATGACCATCAGTTACTGGAATGAGCACCTCTCCAAAGCCATTTTCGTCACCATTTTCCTCATCACCATTGTCGTCATCAACCTGTTTGGCGTCAAGGCATACGGTGAGGCCGAATTTGTCTTTTCCATCATCAAGGTGACTGCTGTCATCGGTTTCATGTGAGTCTCACCACCTCCCTCCGCGCCCTGGTTTGACCGTCTTACTCACACCTCCCGCCAGCCTGCTCGGGATCGTCATCAACATTGGTGGCCGGCCTGACAGTGGCTACATCGGCGGCACCTACTGGCGTGATCCGGGCGCCTTCAATAATGGCTTCAAGGGCTTCTGCACCGTGCTCGTCACATCGGCCTTTTCCTTCAACGGCACCGAGCTTATTGGTCTCGCCGCCGCCGAAACGGCCAACCCCCGAAAATCGCTCCCCAGCGCCATCAAGCAGGTCTTTTGGCGCATCACCATCTTTTACATCCTCGCCCTGATGCTCGTCGGTCTTTTGGTCCCCTCCAACGAGCCCCGCCTGGTTGGCGGCAAGAGCGATGCCGACGCTTCTGCCAGCCCCTTTGTTATTGCCATTGAGAGCGCAGGGACAACGATTCTGCCGAGCATTATGAACGCCGTCATTCTCATTGCTGTTATCAGCGTCGGCAACTCTGCCGTTTTTGGATCGTCTCGAACCCTTGCCGCCCTCGCCGAGCAATCCCACGCACCTCGCATCTTTGCATACGTCGACAGGCAGGGCCGCCCTCTGATGGCCATCCTGTTTGCGTCCTCCCTCGGCCTGTTGGCATATTTGGCCGACCTGAGCGTCCACGAGAAGATTTTCAACTGGCTGCTGTCCATCAGCAGCTTGACAAACCTCTTCACGTGGTGCAGCATCTGCATCTGCCACATCCGCTTCCGCAAAGCGTGGGCTTTTACAACCAGGTCCCTGTCGCAGCTGCCGTTTTGTTCGACCGTGGGGGTTTGGGGTTCGTACTTTGGCGCCCTCGGCTACTTTCTCGTCATCATTTCGCAGATCTGGGTCGCCATATCGCCCATTCCCGCGCCGGACGACGACATGAGCCCCAGCGGCCGAGTGCAGACCTTCTTCCTCAAGGTCATGGCGATTCCGATTGTCATGATCTTCTACCTGGGCCACAAGTTTTGGTACCGGACAAGCTTTGTGCGCGTGGACGAAATGGATGTCGAGACGGGTCGCCGCTATTTCCGGGGTCACATTTCGGCCGAGGAAGAGCGAGAAGAGAGGCTGAAGTGGCCCAGATGGAAGAGGATCTACCACTTCCTGTGCTAGCTGGGTTGGTCCAGGAATGGTTGCATGGAGAGCGGGTGACGCAGCATGCATGCATGCGATGGCTTTTACAATAGCATTGGCGTTGGCAGGTTTGGATTTAGAGCTCAATTGATACCAGTGTCTAGAACAGGCACAACTGTGTAAATTTAGATTGTTAGGGCAAAATTTATGGTTAATTCCAGGCATATTTACGCATCTACAGTCTATCAAAGGATACATATTTTGTGGTTGATTGTGGAACACGCCCGGTGAAGCACCACTGTCGCTATTGTTAGTCCACCTGTGAGTGTGAGTGGCGCATTAATGGCCTTGGTACACGGTCCACTCAGGGCGGACCCACAGTGACTTTTTTCCCGACTAGAGCCGCATTGGGAGAGCTTGACGTAAAGGTTCGAGACTGCCTTGCCCACGTCCGCCTTTAAACTTGGAATCTGCAAACCTCCATCTTCTCCTCATCGCCCCCTCCCCCCCGTGCGGAATCGCCAGCCTACCACAGCCATGGACGGCCTCGACGAATTCGAAAAGACACTGGCTGCTGAGAAGGCTGACCGCGAGCGATCTGAGCGCGACCGCGAGGAGCGACGCCATCGCAAACACCGGCACCGACACGACTCGGATCGCGAAAAGGACAGAGATAGGCACCGAGACAGGCATCGAGACAAGGACAGGGATAGGGATCGGGATCGCGACAGGGACAGAGGTGGCGATAAAGATGGGCATCGGCACAGGCGCCATCGAGACGATGACGATGATGAACACAGGCACAAGCGCTCACGGCACTCACGCGATGACGACGACGAGCATCGATCTAGGCACAAACATCGCGAAGACCGACACCGCCACAAGTCGTCAGACCCGAGGGAAGATCTGCCGGCCCCGGATGTTGAGAAACCAGCGAGCGAAGACACTGTGGAGAGGGCCAAGCCTCTCGTCCGAGACTCATGGATGACGGCACCCTCGTCTCTCGATATCGATTACGTCCACCGACCAGAGAAGGCCAAGGAGCCTTCTCCAAAACCAGAACCCAAGCGAATTGTGGCTAAGCGCGAACTCAACGCGCACATTCGAGATGGCACGGGGATTGAGATACCTGAGCCCCCCAAAGAGCGAACCATCGATTACACGTTTGGCGATTCAGGCTCTTCGTGGCGCATGACCAAACTCCGTGCCGTCTACACTATAGCGGAGGAGAGCGACCGCTCAATCGAAGAGGTTGCCGAGGAGCGATTCGGTAGCTTGCAGGATTTTGATGATGCAAGGGAAGAAAAGGAGGAGATCGACCGAAGGAAGCTGTATGGGAAAGACTACAGTGGCAAAGAGAAGCCTACTGGGGATTTCTACAAGGAACGAATGAGGAACCAGAAGAAGGCTGAGCAATCGCCGCTGCCACCACCCGCAGAACAAGAACCTGTCCTGCAACAAGACGCCCCTGCCTCTGGTCCCCTAATCGACCAGACGGCCCTCAACCGGATGCGTGCTCAGATGATGAAGGCTAAGCTCCGCCGCGCACCCAACGCGGCCCAACTGGAAGAAGAGTACAACCGGGCCGCCGCCGCCTTTTCAAAGCGCAGCTCTGACGACCAGGCCGTTGTGCTCGGCGTCATGGACAACCGACAGCTTGCCGGCATCCGCAACGAGGTCAAGGCCGTCGATACGACGCGGGGACGGGAACGCGGGACGGTTGTGGAGAACACGGACATGAGCATCGAGGACATGCTGCGTGAGGAGCGGCGGACCAAGGGCCAGAACGGCGGCGAGGGCATGCGGCTGGCGGAGCGCATCGCCAAGGACTCCAAGTTTGACAACGACCTCGAGTACATGAACGACAACGCCGAGAAGCTCGCCAAGCGGGTGCACAAAAGCGAGGTCAACCTCAAGAACATGGCCGTCAACGAGTTCCAGAAGATGCAGCGTGTGCTCGACTCGTGCCCGCTGTGCCACCACGAAGACAAGAGCCAGCCGCCGCTGGCTCCCGTCGTGTCGCTGGGCACCCGCGTCTTCCTGACGCTGGCCACAGAGCCCGAGGTCAGCCCCGGCGGCGCCGTCATCGCACCCATCTCGCACCGCAAGAACCTGCTCGAGTGCGACGACGACGAGTGGGAGGAGATGCGCAACTTCATGAAGAGCCTCACGCGCATGTACCACGACCAGGGCCGCGACGTCGTCTTTTACGAAAACGCCGCCGCGCCCCAGAGGCTCCTGCACGCAGCCATGGTCGCCGTGCCCATCCCCTACGAGGAGGGCGCCACGATGCCCGCCTACTTCCGCGAGGCCTTTTTGTCGTCGGACGAGGAGTGGTCGCAGCACCAAAAGGTTGTCGACACAGCCAAGCGGGCGCGCGACGGGCTCGGCCGCGCTGCCTTCCGTCGCAGCTTTGCCAAGGAGGCGCCCTACTTCCACGCTTGGTTCTCGCTTGACGGCGGCATGGGCCACGTTGTCGAGGACAGCAATCGCTGGCCTAAGGGAGACCTGTTTGCACGCGAGGTCATTGGTGGTATCGTTGATGCGGAGCCGCACGTCATCAAGAAGCAGGGACGGTGGACAAGGAACGATTCAAGGCTGGATGGCTTCAAAAAGGCGTGGCGCAAGTTTGATTGGACAAGAGTGTTGACGGACGCATGATTTCGACGTTGCAATGAAGACAAGAGGCACACCTGATGGAATTGGAGAGTTGAGAGGGTAATCAATCAAGCAGTGATATTAAAACAAACTCGACAAACCACAAACTACGCATGAGTAAAACAGCAAAAATAAGTTTCAAGGCTTTCAATAAAACTAAAGGCTATGGCTATGGTATTTCATGTCTTGTGTGTTTGCTTCCGTCATCATATATCCCTTCCTATGCAATCCAACGCTTTGCCTTGCCAATTCGCTTCAAATCCAGTTGACATTCTCCCCACCACGCAAAGGGAAAAAAAAAAGAAAAGAAAAAAGAGAACCAACAACTTGGCCCCGTGACCAGTGTAATTAAGACATTACTGTGCCAGAAAGAACATTTTTCCCTCTCCTTGGCTTTCTTCTTTCAAGTCTTCAACAAGAGAAATGTTCCCTCCCAGATTAGTCATACATTAGCTAGAAACAAGAGATGAGTTGAGTTTTCCCCTCTCATTTTATGCATTTCTCTCCTCCTTTCCTCCTGCTACCTTCTTCATACACTTTCCTGACAACTGAATTTGGTGGCGGCTTTGAAACGCCGTCGTTATGAAAAGAGGGGAGGGCTTGCCAACTCTGAAACCAAAAGAATGCGCCTCCTCACATTAGAATCATTAGAGAAGAAAAAAGTGACCATGAATTTGATGGTCGGCAACTTTCCCATTGGATGGATGCAAGTTTGGGTTAGGTTGGGTTGTGAAAAGGGGACTCGTCGTAGCAGCAAGCTTCTTTCGAAGAGGCGTAAACTCCAGACTCCGTGTTTGTGCGGCTGCGTGAGTGATAAAATGAATTAAATGAAAAGAAATTGGCATCCTCTCTCGAGCTGATATCGAATCATCATGGTGAGCTCAGGTGCTCTACCTGGCGCTTCGTCGTCCCCTGGAGCGGTCTCGTCGGCCGTCGGAGCCCGTCACCTTCATCCAGTCCTCCCACTCCTTGCTCATCTCCATCAACACAGAACCCATGACGCTAGCGCTAGCCATGAGACCGTGGCCCTCTCCCTCCAGCACGCGCACTTCGCAGCGGCGCATCGTCTTTCCGAGCCACTTGACGTTGTCGACAGGCACTCGAGTGTCTCGGCTGCCGTGGTGGATAACGACGGGTCGCGTAATGTCGACGTATCGAAATCCGATCGTGTGACGTCGCTCCAAACACACCAAAAGGTCTACTGCGGGGTTGGCGCCGGTTGTGGCCAGCTCCCAGATGGCGTGCGTCAGGCGGATGTCGTAAGTCATCTGGCGCTCCTTGTCGGCCATGGCATCTGCTGCTGCATCAATGATGGCTGAATCTGTGGGCTTCATGCCAGGCAGGGGCGGCGATCGGTCCATGTTCTCGGAAGCGTTGGGGCGCTCCAGCGGCGGCGCGCCGTGGGTGGCGCCCGTGGGGGATTTGGCATAAAACTCATTTCCGATATTCTCCTTGTCCAAGCTTGGTGTCACGTTTCGGTTGCCTTCGCGCCCGTGAGTGTTGGACTTGCGCTTGGTGCGTCTCGGGTTCTTGGGGAGCGAGCTGGTGATGGAGCTGCTGGTTGCTGTCATGAAGCTGCTGTTGGCCGCCTTCAGGATCGGTGTTGGGAGTGCACGCAGGATTCGCTGCGATGTGGGGATAGCGTTGGTTGGCGGTAGCGTCTGCGACGTGCCGAACACGTTCATCTGCGAAGGAGGGATCCATGGTGCCAGCAGGTGAATCCTGCCTCGGATATGTTGGGGCATGCGCAGCGCAGTGGCCAAGGCGTAGATGGCGCCAGCCGAGTGGGCGAGGATCGAGAACTTAGTAATCTTGAGAGCCTGGCAGATGGCATAAACGTCGTCTATATTTAAATTAGCATTTTTATGCTTCTCAGCTCAATTTACCCAACTTACCAGGCCAGCTGAGCGGCGTAGCCGTGCCATCCGTGTAAGGCTCGCTATCCCCCACACCGGGACGATCGGGTGTGATGAGACGTAACTTCAAGGTCAATGCCAGCTCATCATAGAATGCCGTGATGTATCGTGTTAGACCCATACCCACGCAGCAGAAGACTGCTGAGCCCTCGGAGTCTCCCACTTCGGAAAAGGAAATAACACGGCCGGTTTGAGGGTGTCGAATCTTTTGCGACAAACGAGGCGAGCAGAGGTACGAGTCTACTGCGTCATCAATCGAGTCGGCAGATTGTGGGCGGTCATAGTTTGCTGATGCAGTGTTTGGCTCCTGGGTGTGGGGTTCCCGCTTCTCATCAGCTTTGGGCCCCAAAGGACCCGAGAGGCGCTTGAGCCTCGAGCTGCTTCGCTTAATCTTGACATCCTCAATGGGAGCCGGGCTTTGTCGCCCTGACCGTCGACGGCCCACTCGCTCGTTGCTCTGCTCGCTGCGGCGACGGCCCTGAGCGACGGCCGGAAACGGCGCGCCCTCGTCCTCCATTCCATCTGGCGAGGTATCATCGTCAACGTCAAGGAAACTTCGGCCAGCCAAGGACCTGGTCCTCGAAGGGGACGGGGGCTCGTCCAAGACGTAGGAGTGGTGTGTGGTCCTCAGCTTCTCGTGTCCAGAGTGGCGCTTCTTCCTCGTCGTTGTGCTTCGAGACTTGTGCTCCTCGGTCTCGGGAATGGGCTCAGCCGATGGCCCGTTGCTGTCGCGCTTTGCCCTTCTTGCGCCGGATCGCTTCTGGCTGTGACTCCGGCTCCTCAAGCTGGAGTCTCGGTTAGGAATAGCGCGTGGAGGGGACGTCAAGCTGCGATCAACCGTCGGGTCAATCTGGGAGACCGGCTCCTCATGGATAGCCGTCTCGGCCAGGAAAGGGTCTCCCCGGCCTCCCGAGTGAACGCTGCTCCCACCTCCCAGGCCGCCAGACGAAGATTGGGTCAAACCGCCCGAGGATCGCTTGGCCTCCCTCTCCCGCAACTGCTCCTTGGAAGTCATGTACATCAGACCTTTTTGGCTGCGGGACGTCTTCTTGCCCCAGCTGTCGTGCGAACGTTGGTGATTTAGTTCGATGTCGGGTGCTGAGCGACGCTCAATGGAAAGGTTTCCAATGCTCTGGGCGTCGTCATTATTGGCCGAAGAGCCCTTGGACGACGGGCGGGAGGTGCTGCTCCGGATGAAGGAGCGGAGACCTGAAGACTCGCGGGAGGGGCTCTTTGTGGTCTTGTTGGCCGTGACGGGCGAGTAGCCGCTGGGGGGCTTGGAGGTTCGGATGATGGGCGGGCAGGCGGCGAGGTCGTCGAGGGAGATGGGCTCCTGGCGAAGGTCCTGCAGCGTCGGGTGGACGTAGGCACCGTAATCGACACCAAAACTTCCTGGGGCGTGACCTGGGCTGGCGGGCAGGGAGAGGCTCGTTTGGCCCTCAAAGTGCGAGCTGGCAGGTTGGGAAATGGCGCTCAGGCTGGTGATGAGGTTGGAAATGACCTCTGGGCTGGCCGGGGGCACGTTGATATGGCGATTAGAATTGTTGCTGATGAGCAGCGGGCGCGGACGACCGTGACGATGCACGCGAGCCGGGATAGGGGGAGGGACGTCTGAAGTTTGGTATTCCATGGCGACGGCTAAAGGGGGGGCGCCCCAAGGAGGGGAGCCTTAAGTCAGTTCTAGCAGAGTCAAGAGCAGAGACGAGAGATTGCGGCCGGCGCGCGCAGCTGCGCTAGCTGTGATGGGTCGTCTTGGTGTTTGTGGCGACTTGGTTTGCTGCAGGTTGCAGACGCGAAGCGGGACGGGAGGCGGACGCAGACGCAGAATGCGGAAGGGTAGGGAAAGAGGAAGAAGAGGAAGAAGAAACGAGAGACGACTCAAACTCCAATGTCTCGCCCCGGAGCGGGCTCGGCAGTATCTTGGGGAGGGTGAGTGAAGCTTTCGCTCTGCCTCGCTGGAGCCGGTGGCACGGAAGGATGCGTGCGTGTGTAGGAGCAGCAGTAGCAGCAGCAGCGAGGGTGCAGGCCAACGGCTATGTTAATTAGTAGCGGGCGGCTCGATCCCCCGGCGTGGATGGACGAGGACCGTGACCACCGTGTTGGGGATACACATGCAGTCCAAGCGTCAGGTCCGGGGGTGGGCGGATGGTCCCTTGCAGAGTGTAAAACGAGAGAGAGATCAATTTGTGGAAGTGGATGCGAGTTGGTTTGGTTTAGGTGATAAATCCGAATCCCGAAAGGGAGGGGGCTGGTATCAAGTGATGCGACCAAGGAACCACCACGACCGGATGGAGGAGGAAGGCCAAAGAAAAAAATAGGAGACAAAAGGCGATGACACGGGCGAAGAAAAAAAGAGCGCCACTGGAGAACAGAGACGACACATTCAATAGGAGACGAGACGACAGGAGAAGAAGAAGAAGAAGAAAAAAAGAGGCGCCCGAGACTAACACTGGTTTGATTAGCCTGATTGGAGCGCAACCGGTTCGTCACGGCGACACGTCTGGCGAGAAGCAGGGTTTAGGGGCGACGACGACAGGTGCAGACGGCCTGGGTTGGGTTTGCACGCTACGCCGCGTTATGGGCACCCACTGAGACGCCGGAAAAGTGGCGTTCCTGGGCAGCGAGAGCGTCGTCTCTCGTCGTCTCGTCTGTTCAGCGCGACGCGGGGCCCAAAACACGGGGACAGGAGGAATAGGCTCCGGTGTCAAAGAAGAGCGAGAATTGCCCACAGACATGGACAGAAGTCAAAATAAAATGACGGAGTCGCCCAGAGGCGCTTCTCGCACACATCACGCGGGAACTTTGGACGAGGGGGGGCAGCGATGGAAGGAGCGAGGGGAGGGGCGAGGGAAAGGGTTTGTAAGGGGGGGCCCAAGGTCACAAAGACGCTAGCGAACAATACTTTCTCCTCCCCCAAATTGTCGGAACCGCAAGCGTACAATAGTCCACGGAGCTCCAGGAAAGGTGCTGATATTACCCCAGGCACCCTGTCTCCGGCCTCTGCAATGCCGCGGCACTGCGCTGCAATGCAAGGCACATGCGACATGCGACACCTTTATGCGAGCATTTTGGGTGGGAGGGGGGCTGTCTGCAGGCACAGACAGGCACAGGCACAGTTAAAGGCACAGGTGGGTGCAGGCCCTGTGCAGGCACCGCACGCACCTCCACCGTACCTTGTTGCAGATTGATCAGCACGTTTGCTGCTTGCTTCTGTCTCTGGTCTGCCTCATGTAAGGGCGCACTTCCATGCAAACCAAGCTCTCGCGGTGGGGATCTTCAAGAAACAAATAGTGGAGTTTGTCTTGTTCAGCGAAGAGGGTTGATCCTCGCAGCGAGATGCACTCGTCGGCCTAGCGCTTTCCAGATGCAACAAAAACAAAACCCAGCCAAGCCACCTGTGTTTGCATCTGAGCCAGTGGAGAGGGACAGGCAATGGGAGAGAGATGAGGAGTGAGATGCGATGATGCACATTTTGCACGCATGCGCATGCATTTGACCGTACGGCTGGGCGCAGTCCCGTCTTGTCCGACATTTGCGTCATCGTCCACGTTCAAACCGGGTTTTATCCTCCATCTCAGGAACCTGAGCCAATGCAGCTCATGAGCATGAGGCCATCCACGTTTATTCATCGCGCCGCCGCCGCCACCCACGGGAAGGGAATGCCCTTTCAGCTGCAGGTCCCAGGGGTTTTCCCAGTGGATGCAGTACCGGTGGGCCAGCCGACCAGCCAATCACCACCCCGATCCGGCATCCACTGATCTCCCGCCGGTTCCCTAGCGCGTCTGTAGTGACATGCAAGCCTCTGCTCTCTCTGTTCTTTCTGCCTCTCTGCCAAGCCAGCTTTCTGACAGGCACCGTTCCCCAACCAGACTAGAGCAAGGGGGGGAGGGGGTGCTCAATTGCCCACAACCAGCCTTGACCTCTGATTTGCCTGTCCCTGGGCAAACATTAAACATTTCATTTATCCCAGTGGGTCTGCAACAGCGTCCTTTTTTTTTTCTTGTTCGGCCTATGGAAGCGCGCGTGCTTGTTTGTCGATTGTCGATCAACCGTTGCTGCTTGCGACGGGGAGGCGAACAGAAACAAGAGGGAAAAACGGTGACGGTGGGACAGAGGGAGGCTGGGGAAGAGCTAGCGATATGCTTTCTCGTCGTTTCTTTTTCCCGTCCCGTCATATCGGACACGAAGGAAGCCAGGGAAAAAAGCACTTTGGCTCGGCTCAACGGCCGTCGTCATTTGGCTCTAATTTAACACTTCACCCCCGCCAGACAGGGAACAGCTCCCCCATCCAATCTTCACAGCGGAACCCAAGCCACGCATCTGCTGCTCGCGCCGTCGCCATAGGGCTGCTTGGCAAACTCATTCCCCCTCGCATCTCTGTCCAACCCGACCCATGGGAACGCCCATGGGAACGAGAAATGGCTTTCGCTTAGCCCGTTCCGAACGCGAGTGATGGCAGTCATGACGTATGGCTGCAGGCATTAATCCTCCGTAGCGAGAATGCGATTCCTAAGAATAGATGGAACATGCGATGCATCCGAAAGTCGCGGATAAAATCTTGCCGTCCCTTTATACACCTTATCCATTCCGCGTGTCTTGCTTTTTATTTTTATTTTTATTTTTATTTTCACATTCCCACTGTGCCATGCTGCAAATCAATGGCTCTCTTACATGGAGGGGTAACGTAGCATTGGGGCACAACATGGGGATAATGTCAAACAAACCCTCAACATAGCAGTCGGGTGGCAGCAAATAGTATTACAGCAGCGGGTAGTTGATTGCATTGGAATCACAAGGCGTTTGACCGCTCTCACCATATTCGTTTTGCCAAGATGTACATTGCGGGACAAACAACAGCATGTTACTCACTCACGCCGAAATTATGGCAAACAAGCTGGCTCATTCAATCAACTGATGAAAAGTGACTGTTCTTCTCCTCTTAATTCATCTATAAAACGCCCAAATCACCCAGTCCCATCCTACCTTTTCTTCTTCATCCTCATCCACTGACAGAGATGATATATATATATTTAACCTTTATCGCCCAGTCAGCAGTACCCCCGCTTGACACCTCCCAGCCCATTTCCCCGACGCATCCATTGATGACCCAGGTTCTTTTGTCAACCATCCCCCCCGCGTCCCAGCATCGATTTTTCCTACGCGGGTCACAAAGTTCCCCGGTAAGTTCATGCGCCGTGTTCCCTCCCACACACCTCCAAGCCTGTCTGACCTATAGACCCCAGGGCGGCCTCTTCCTCTTTCATGCTCGTTTATCCATGGAGAGAGCTGCTAAAATTGCTGTGTCTCCTGCCGTTTTCGCAGCCAATCCTCTTGTGCAGTGAATAGCCAAGAAAGGCCCTAGGAGTGTACGTTTAGGGGTGTTTCATGGGCCCACGGGGGCCATAATATAGGGGTGGACGATATCGGGAAGGTCCACCATGAGATGCGGACCTAGGTGGCCGCTCTCATAAATAAGCCGAAGGGGAAATCCCTTCTCCTATACGATCCCGAGCCTGTAATAACAGATTCTAAGGCAGTATTGACTAAGCTTCAGCAGTCACTCAACCCCAGTGGTCGGAGCAGGTGCAGAAGTGGCTGAGCCCGACGGTGGTGCTGCGAGACGGAACAAAGCTATTTGACGAGCGGCTGCTCCTGCTGGCGACCCACGACGACGCAAAACTGCACTCTCCAGCACCAGGAACCGGGGAGACGAGTCTGAAGACGACTCTGACCGCCCACGACTTCGTCGCGCAAGTGCAATGCACCGGCTGGATCTCTAGCTCCTATGCAAATCAAATCAGCATGCCCCCAAACCAATCCGGACGCTTGCCATAAAAATCTCCGTCCTCATCTACGACGAGTTTACCGAGGGGAAATCCATGGACTCCAAGCCGATCAAGAGTCTCGCCAAAGTCACCGAGTATCTCCACAAATCCACGAGCACGAAGACCCAGCAAAGCGTGCATTCGTAGGGTTGTTGGGGAAGTTTAGGGGAGTAGAGAGGAGGTTTAGGTAACCACCCAGTCATCCATCCCCGCCACGGCTGCTCCCGGTGACCGCCCACATGAGCGTTTAGCCGTACAAAAGCTCGCGGACTGGGCTGGCTTTGAGGATGCGCAGTGCGAGGGTCTGAGTGATGCAAGTATGCCCCGCACATTATCCGTCTGCTGGCTAACCCGCGCCAGGTCCCTGAGGTGGCTGCGTCCCGCCATGGCATGGTGCTAGAAGTATCTTTTTTGGCCTGGTTGTGAAGGACAATCATGCCAGTTCTTTGTCTGGCTGTCTGGCACAAGTGATGATGTTTCTTCGGGTGAATTTCAGGCTGAAAATTCACGATTTCATCCACTCTTGCACCATTTCCCTTGGTATCGTTGCTGCTTGGCCACCATTTGTGGTTGGTGGCTGCCCACCGACGCACGCCATGTACATTCCTCGCGAGCGAATATGACGCCGGTAAGTTGACCACCGCCGTTCCGTGAACACGGGTGCTAATTTAGTCTAGCACAAGTCGTGAGTGCAAGCCAGTCATTGTGCTGATGTCTGCCTCCACCATGGAAACAAACAATCGAAGGCAGCACAACCCGTTGGAACGGTGCCTTCATCGTCAATTGCATGTATCAGCCCAGGACACACACATCAACCCGTCCCGAAAGTGCGACTGCATCAACAAGCATCGTCGAGTGAATAGTGGCCCATCATGGCTGCAAACTAAGCTCAAGTCTATTCATACCCGCCCCATACTCTGCCAACAAGTCTGCCAACAGCTACCCCGAGAACCTCTGAGTTTTTATACTGGCAAATGGGATGTTTGACCACATCCACTTGCGGTCTGCTTGGCAGACGAAATTCCCTATTGTATGCACGCAAGTTGCCGCCTCTTTGCAGCCGTCTCACTGTAATGCCATGGCACAACGTTCGGATTCTCGTCGACGGGTACCCTCTATCCGTAGAGTTCGACCTGAAAACACGTACATCCGGGACGACAAGTTTCCTTCGGGCTACTGAAAATGAGCATGTAATGTTCTGCGAGCAGCAACCAGAACATTGGCTTGGCCCACCGCCCCAACATCAGGAGCAAAATAGATGCTCATGGGTTCCAGTTGATTGGGCGTTCACCCCAGGTAACTACGTGTTCAAGTGATTCCCCAGCTTTGTGGCACATGGCAAACACGGATTCGAATTGCCATGTGCGCTCCCTTGAGTACCCCAGGGTATTGTGCTGCTACCCTCGACTATTGGGACAGCGTCCATCAACCCCAACAAGCTCCCTGACATTCGTCATCTTGGTTTTCCTCAATTTGACTCTTCCTCCTTCTCTCAGTCACGACCTCTTCCTCGCAGCAATTGTACCGGCTTTGCAACGGAGCCTCAGGCCATTGAAGGCTACACCTTGGTAATTCATCTTGAACTTTCTGGCGTCGTTGCAATGCACGATGCTCGGGCGGGTTGTCCCATATTGTCGGGCTCGGTATTCACAGTTCGACGCGGCACAGAGCATGCATATTTGTTCAAAGCCATGATGGATATACAATGGGCCATCATTCATGCAATAGCAATGGCTGTCCTTCCCTGAATCTCAGCAATTTCTAGGGCATGCAACTAATCATATCTTTCCGCAGACAAAGACCATCTTTGACATTTAGATCTATCGCTCCTCAACCCTCAATCATCAGGGCCTGCCTCTTTACCTCGAAGTTGCTTTCAAAGGCCTTCAAACCCGAGCGAATATTCATGCAGCAGCTGAAGAGTTCTTTGGAAGGCTTTGTACCAAGGACTCTGTCCTTGCTCAAGGCATTGAACTTTTCAAGGAACATTCCCTCAACTAACTCAACGGTGAATTACTGTACCTTGATAGCCTCTGCCTTCCAGCAACTTTCACCTCCTTCTACCTTCGTTAGGCATTCCTTTCAAGTTCAACCTCTTCAACCTATTTTTGATATTTTATTCCTTCAAACCCTCCTCATCATGTCGGCCGCGAGCAAGCATCTCAAGCTCCTTCGCGAGATGCCTCGCGGCAATGCACTTCTGGTACGCGACGCAGCGACGCAGCTGTGCATCGGCCCATACCTGCCGACAACCTAGCTTCTGACACTGCTCACGCCAAATATACGGAAGCTCATACGCTCACCTGTCGCCGGGTGAAAGCCGAGACCCGTCGGCCAACGCTAAAGGGGTGTTTGGCATTAGTGATGAGTCAACTGGCAGCCAACGACAAAATGCACGGGAGAAGAAATCTCTCCACCAGACACAGAAGAGAACAACATTATTGCTTTACTTGATCCATTTATCACATTGTTTCCAGTGGTTAAATGAGGCGTCTCTCACAACTCAACAAGTTTGAGTCGCCATCTTATGGTCTTGCTCCCTCTTGCGGGAGCGCACCGAACCCCAGTGGTATTATTGTGGCCAATATTTGCCACCCCGACCAGATCGACCTTTACTCCCTCCTTTGTTACGCCAAGACTCGTTACCTCACTCAATTTCTTTTTATGCATTCTATGTTCAACTTAATATGACAGTGCCAGATGATCCCACCTAAGCCTGGTTGATTTTGGATGACGGTGCCGCAGGGAGGTACCCCCGAAACGACTCGAACCTATCCGATCATTCAGGCGAGTCAAGATGAAAGTTCTCATCTCGCACTTACGCGAAATAATAGCAAAGCAGACAAAGCCCCAAGACAGAGTCAAGTGAATACAAAACCTTCAGCGCATGTCAAAGGAGAATCCTTAGTGATCTATTGTTATCCTGTCCACCTACATACTCATGTCCACCGGCTTCGATGTACTACAAACATTTGTCAGCGATCTGCTGAAGCTGGGTGAACCTTTCACCAACAAGTACAAGGCCTTCTTCTATACCTCGCAGCCCCACTAGTTGGCGCTGTGGAATTTTAACGAGGAATATGTGACGAGGGAGTCACCTTGGGACCTTGGCACCCTCACAACATGTGACCAACTCCGATGCATTCGCCAGCCGTCACACACCACTCTTCATCGCTGCATACCGAGCCCTGCAGGTTTCTCGGCACCTTGATACGTGCAATTCAAGTTGAAGTTGTTCGGGCCCAAGCAAACAATTACTCGATCTGGGAGTTTGATATTTTGCAAAATACGGTTTGTGTCGCATCGACTGCTACGGCAAAAGTGAAGTGGCACTCCGCTAATGCGTAGTGCAATGGTGGCCTATATCCCGTTTGACAGTTTGTTACCCTAAAGTTCCTTAGGTCACCAAGTCGCGCTTAGTGTGGTTTTATCCATTCTCCCCTCTTACAAACAAATCATGTTGTGTCAGGGTCAAAAACAGTGGCCTTGACAAGGGCGAGATGTAGGGTAGTAGGTCAGATATGTAAAGCTACGTGCAACCTACCAAGGAGCCAAGCGAGATTTTGAGTGTGCTACCCAAGCACCGGAGCCGAATTGTAGGTCTACTACCCTACAAACGCACCGACCTGGTTTACATCGGCAAACCAATCACTCACTTATTCAAACATAGGAGGATATACTCAGCACAACATTTGGTACAAACATAGAAACAGCAGCAGCGTGATAATAGCATAAGCACACTCCGCGGATTACGTGCAGGAATACGTGTCCAGTAAATCCAATCCACTATAGATAAATAGGGGCTTCTGCCTGCCTTCAGACCAGATAGCTCTTACTCCTTAGATCTGACAATAGTATCGAAAGCTGTTCTCCAAAGTGCACTTCCATTTGCTACGTGAGACTCTCAACCTTTATGTGTGCCTTGGACCTTAGCCCTTAACAAGATGACATATCGGACCAACTGCAACACCGGAACTAGTAGGATAAAAGCCCCTGGCTGCAACATCAGGTCGGCAAGCCAGCTTCGTCTCAACACACAATTTTTGGCCCTATTTTTGAAGATTTCTTTTGACAGACCGTTCACTCCAAGGGATCTCATAATGTTTATGATAATTATTTTGGTCTAGCTGCTGCTGGATAATGTTTTATTTTGCTGCATCGACTACTACTCACTGTAGTAGGCAACAACAGCTACATTTATTACCCGAAGATACAGTACGGTCGCGTTCCATTGGGCTTGGTGTGTGGTTTTTCTAGACTTATCTCATATCCCCATTTCAATGTATATTGAAGAGTAGCTAGCTCGCGCAGGGTCATCACACTGTGTGTGGGAAAATTCATCCACTAATAAAGCAGACCTTGAAATGAAGTCACTGCTGATGTTTACTTTGGCTGAGTTGTCGGAGTCGCATTTTTCTTTTGTAGGAATCCGCACCTTCCATTGCGTCTGTATACCTGAGTGGCCTCAAGTCACGGCCTCGCTTCTTCTGACAATATGGGCTAAACACGAGGACCTCTTTTTAAGGGGAGAGGGAGGAACCTTGTTTGTTAGCTCATCTTCAGCATTCACCCAGCCCTGACCTTGAGGCAGCGTGGGTGTGAGTGATGACTCATTGGAGGAACATTATCAGCCAGCAAAATACTTCAGAGAATATTGAGACACCAAACTCTATGGTATAAAAGTTGCATCCCATTCCACTGAGCCTTATCGATCCAGAGAGTGTGCATAGTTTCCTTCTTTAATTCTCTTAGCCGCATCCCAGTCGAGCCCCTCTATCAAGAATGTTTTACAGGACTGGTGAAAAAGGACTTCAATGAACAATAATTGTAGACCTTGCTTTACGTGTGGGGGATTGTTGGCCAGTGCAGTAAACAAGGGATATCGATATAGTCCGCCTTCAAAATTTATACGTCGGTCATATCGGAGCCTTAATTTGATGAGCCTTGCTAATCCCCTCTCTACCAGTATTTGCAAGCCATCTGTAGCCTCGAACCGGCGCACTACTAGATTATCGAGATATATGAAGGCCCCAAACGGAAAATTTTTCATTAACTTATCCTGTGGGACTCCAGCTGCTGCATCTTCAGCATGGTCGACCATATTTCGAAGTAAATACTACAAAAAAGGAATTGTTGATATATCTGAAAGGTTCTTGGAATTGGTGATGAGCCGATATGCAAACTCTCAAATAAACTTGGCAGCACTCTTTCAGCCGTTCCTGACACAAACTTTCGTAAGGTCCCAATTCGGGCTATAATTGTACTAGACCATTCTCCTTGATAAGAAAATCTCGTACAGATTCGTGAATAAATTGTACTGACACATCGCCTGTGCGACCGGCATGAGAAGTCTCAGCAAACCCCTTCAAGGAACAGCAACAAGTATCAATGGGATAGTCCTAATTCTCCATCTCCAAATTCCACCCCTCTCTCTCATCTTTGGGCATACGCACCCAAATAAAATCCAAAATAAGAGCTGCGACGGCAAGGGCAGCTCCGAAAAATAGAGCAGCACGATATCCCGATACAGCATCCGAATTGAGGTATTTGGAAACTTCTGCATCGATTGTACCCGCAAATCCAACTCCCAATGAATTTCCATAAAGATTTAGTGTACCGACAAGACTACCAGCAATTCCTTGATGTCGTCGGCTAACGCTATTGCTCGCAATGAGCTGTGCTGCTGTGTATACGAAGTCGGGACAAACGCTGCTAAGCACTATGGAAAGGAATGCTTGAATCCAGTAGTTTTGCTGTTTTGGCATGGTTGCTAAGAGGAGATTTGCGACTAAGCAAGCACCAACACCAATCGCCATGATCCATTGAGCTGCCAAGCGCCTAATAAGATATACCACAGACAGCACGGCGGCAGTGGCACATATGGCAAAAGGAATCCAGCCGATGGTTACCTCTAAGGGAGTCCAACCACGGATAAGCTGCATCCAGGCCAGCATATACCACAGATTGATTCCAAAAGACATATAGGTAAGTAAGACAACAAATATTAATGCTGTAAAGGTCGGAGCAGCGAAGATCGAGAGTGGCATAATTGGATCCTTAGCGATTGACTTCTCCCAAATCAAAAAGGCCCCAAACATAGTAACCGAGACTAGCAAACAAGCAATTATGTAAGGCGTATTCCATCCTATAGATGGTGCTTGGCTAGATCAACAGGTTAAGTAAATCTGATTTTATTTGAGGCAGCTGAAGACTTACTTCCAGCAAAAGCTAAACATCACAAGACTTGAAACTCCGAGAAGAGCACCGAAATAATCGATCTCGCCATGCTTATCCAGAGGCTCATCCTTTGGTAAAAAGTAAAAGAGTCCAGTGAATATTAAGAACAATAAGGCCGCACTAGATTTTTGAAAAAGAAATTAATAAACCTTGGACGCAAGACCTGTGAAGAAATAGGCTCACTGACAGGACGAAGAACAAATATTGCCATTTCGAATACGCCACAAAGATACTCACAAAGATAGACCCCAGCCAACCACCGATGGGTGTGGATGCTGCAAAAAGGCCCATGGTGAAGTTTCTTGATTTCCCAGGGGGCGTCATGATTGTAATCATGGCCACTGCATTCGGCATCATTAAACCACCGCCTACGCCAGCGAGGGCTCGCATTGCCACAAATGCATTGTAGTCGTTGCAAAAGCCAGTGATCAGTGTAGATAATACCATGATGACACCGCCAGACAAAAGAACGGTTTGGTGTCCATAAATGGCTCCCAATCTGCCACTGATCAACACAAATGAACCTTGAGTGAGTCTATTATAAGGTTAGTTTCGCCAGCAGCAGCAGGAATTGACATGAGGGGCCACACGAGTATGACGCTGCCATCCAGTTGGCCTGATTTGGTGCTTCTGCCCGACCAAGTGCTTTATTGAAGCTATAGGCACCCATGAAAGTGACCATACTGACGGTGAACTAAATCATATACTTTAGCTTTTCTTTCGACCTTTTCTTCCCTAGATATCACGCTGAAGGCACCTGTGCAAAGTTCGATGCTATAACCATAGCATTGATAATGACCCGCGATGACGCGCTGAGTGCGAATGATGGTGCAACACTGAACACTCTTTGAGTTCCTGGAGAGACCTCCGAGGGCTCTGAGTGGGGGATAACGAGATGTTCTGGCTGAAGAACCTGAGACTGTCCTTGAAGTGGAGCAGGAGTGGCTCCGGTGTGTGCCATGTTTGTGAAGTCCGGTTGCCCAATTCTAAGCTGTAAGGGAAAATCAAGAAATTCTGACTTTGATATTAATGGAAAGGGGGAGATAGGAAGATTTTTCCGAAGTTACTAACAGAATAATGCCGAAAGTCGTTGATGTTTGTGACCAGAATCGGTTTATGTAATTGTGGGGTGACTATGTGACTGAGTAAGCCACTTGATGTGATTGATGCATATATCCAGGTTAGAGCATTTCAGATTGGGTACGTAGGAGAAGAGTATCAAGAAAGGCAAAGACCGGGATAAATTTTGAGCTGTCTTGGCAGTCCACGGAATGGGAGCTCAAGACCATGCCGGTTCAGAATAGATGGAACAGATGACTATGGATTACTTTATCAAGAATGAAGCGTTACAGAATACGCCTTCCAGGTTTTTTTTTACCTACCTAAGAATCATTTTAATTTTGGAGTTACGCAAATTCAAGCTGGCTATATCCATAGACCCATCGGCCATTATTCATTAGATGGAGATATCATTAGAACCCATTAAATCACGTTATGAGAGTGTGGAGAAATAATCAAAGAGGTTGCAAGCCCCAATCAGTTGTTAAGATTGACGGACAAAAGGTACCGACCTGCAGTTACATTGGCGTCCAAGGGAGCCTCTAAATGTCCGTGTATGTCCGAACTGTTCTGGGGCTGCTGTGACTGTTAATGAAATTGTCCAGATGACAAATAGCCTTATGGTCCAAGCTTATAAATTAACTTGCCGTTTTCGGCCAAGTGATGCCTCGCCGAAGATGTCCCAATGTATATAACAGCTATACAGCGCAAGATTAGTTAATTTGGCGTCCCAAAACATTTCGAGTATCATTTAGAACATTTTATTTGTACTGCCAATCACCAAAATTGAAAAATGAACCCTCCCAAGGCTCTCCTCGACTCGGTTGCTGCCACCAAGGTTGACTATAGACGGCTTGGAAAGAGTGGATTGCAGGTATCAGTACCAATCCTAGGATGCATGTCATTCGGGGACCCTCGATGGTTCAAATGGTGTTTCGGAGAGGAAAAGGTAGCTCTACCTTCATACATTCAAACGATGAAATTTCCCCTAGTAACCTTAACTTTTGGAAGTCTCTGCCTATCCTAAAGCACGCTTTTGATGTGGGTATTAATACCTGGGATACGGCGAATGCCTACTCGAATGGCATGTCGGAAGAAATAATTGGCAAAGCCATCAAGCACTACAAGCTTCCTCGAGAGAAATTGGTCATCATGACGAAGTGTTGGGCACCTGCGTCAGATCTAGACCCAGCGGTTCGATACTTCCTCCACGCCGAGCAAGCTCATGCTTCAAAAGACTTCGTCAACGCCTATGGACTATCCCGCGCTGCCATCTTCAATCAGGTTGCGGCATCACTCAAACGACTCGACACCAACTACATCGATCTCCTCCAAATCCACAGGTTTGATCCAAACACACCAATAGAGGAAACGATGGAAGCCCTGCACGACCTCGTCAAATCTGGAAAAGTACGCTACATCGGAGCTTCCTCGATGTACGCGGTGGAATTTGCCATCATGCAGTTCTGTGCTGAGAAGAACGGGTGGACCAAGTTCATCAGCATGCAGAACCACTACAACTTGCTCTATCGAGATGAAGAGCCTGAGATGATTCGGTTTTGTAACATGACTGGCGTCGGTATCATTCCATGGTCTCCATTATCAGGTGGAATCCTAGGTCGACCTCTGTCCAAGCATCGAAGCACTCCTCGATCGGAAGATGAGGCCGACATCTCACCCCAGGATGCAGAAATAATTCAGCGGGTTGAACAAATTGCAGCCAAAAGAGATTGGGGTATGGCTGATGTAGCCTTGGCTTGGATAAATAAGAGGGTTACCAGTCCTATCGTAGGGGCCAGCTCTCTCCAAAGAGTTGACGGCATGTTGACAGTCCGAGGAAAGACCCTGACAGAAGAGGAGGAGAAATACCTTGAGGAGCTGTATCAACCCAAGAAGGCGCCAATTGGACATTGATATCAATGCATCAAGGCCCCTGTTTCCCATACTTGACGAATAGTTAGCGTTTTAAGTGCTCCCAACATCTCCAACCATTCACGTTTAAAAATTAATAGTTTCATTAATTTACGTGCAATTTCATTATAAAAAGACTAGTGCACTGAAAAAGAAAAGAAAAAAACCTCACGCACGAGTGGCTTTTACAACTTATCTGGAGCCCCACATCAAACCAAACGAAATCCCGTTGTTATTGTGGTCACCTGTTACATAAGTATTCTGATGCACGCAGGGCGGAACGGGAAAATCAGAACCATTTATGAGAGCTGGAGGCTCGATGACAAATGATGATGGAGCGAGATCAGGGTTGGCCTCCAGAGCCAGTATGCTTGGGTGTGTGTCTCTTATGTCCGGTTGAGCCAGCGGGGCCGCCGGCATTTCTGTTCTGTTATCGGACGATACAGAGCTCCTAGATTTCAATTCATGTTAGTAAAATACACAAGAGAGTCATTTGTACGTACTCAAGCCAAGGAAACTGCCCGAATAATGCATCTAGATCAAAATCAGTATTCACTGAGTCTGAATTAGACACAGAGTTACTGTGTCTGAGATGATCACCATTTTGAGAAGTGTACGCCCTTGTATCGCCGCTGACTCCCCTAGATGACCGAAATGCATCCTTGGCTACACTCATGATCCGCTCGCTCAGTGTCACTTTGCCAACCCTGGGACCAGGATGTTCCATGAAATCCAGACAGCGAATACCATCTTGAACCGAATTGAACACGGCAGCAGCATCATCAGTCGACGTACGCGCCGGCCCATCAAGCACATCATACAATAGCGTGAGACATGCACCTATGACCTGATACGCCACAACAGAATCTTGGCGTATCGATGGGGCTCGGTTGGTGCATGCCTCTAGCGCCAGATCAATAAGCAGCTTGGAACTTGCAATGGCACAATCGATACTGTCTTGCAAGTTGCCCATGCCCAGTGCCTCCGCCTCGACGGATGCCTCCTCTTTGAAGTTGTGCATACTTAACAGACACAATGCTGGTCGATGTATCAGGATGCGACAGAAGTAGTAGCATATTCCCAAATGTGTTCGCTGGATTTCCTGCCACGAATGAGGGCTTTGTGCCATGGTGGTGTCGAAGAAGTGTAGGAACGGGGGCAGAGCTCCCACAGCTTCGTCCAATTCTGCATCGCATTCTTGAATCAACTGACTGACGGTCGCTGGATCCGGAGAGGTAGCAAGATATATCCCGCTATTGATGCGGTCACCTGTTTTCCCAAAGGCCGCTAGTGCCCGCACGAAGGCCATACTGGTGGGGGCATTGTCATTCTCGACAGCTGAAGCAGGGGGGTCCTCGGGGAGTGCAGCATCAATCATTTCATCTCTAAGGCAAGAAGGTCGGCCGTAGTAAAGGGCTGTGAGCCTCTCCGTCGAGTACAGGTTGTAAAAAGTGACCCGGAGCCTGTGAAGACCAGGCTGCGTGCCGTTAGTGACCTGGGCATTATGCATACCTAGGGCTAATGCATTGAGTGCTGCATGGCCCATGTAAAGATACGCATCATTAGGTCGCATCAATTGAAGTCCAAAGATGGCCTTCAGCATCAAAAGATGCACGCCCTTGAGCGATGCGTCTTCAAATGCACCGCTGTGTAGGTGCACCTGAGATGATAGATATGATGCCCACTCCCCCATAACCTTGGCATTCCAATGAGGGGATGGAGTAGACATTATGGCCCCAATGGCCAAGGTCATACGTAAGATATTATATGTCGTTAGTTGACTACTACTGTAGCGAGCACTATGCTGCGGCTGGAGCTGGGGCGGCTCCCACGAGGCGGCCCAACACTGTTCAATCTCCGAGCGATCCAAGAATGGAAACTGAGGATGGCATACTTCGAAATACGTTCCGATGAAATGATCTCCCAAGTCCTTGGGTAGAAAAGTAGGCAGAATATTGTGATTTTCGCAGTGGGCAGGTTGCTCGGGTGGAAAGACGAATTGGTCTGCACCCCACCCATATAAAGCTCCTTCTGAGGGGGTATCTGAACTAGAAGCATTTGGGTTTCGATTGATGCGCTGGTAGAAACATTGCAAAAACGCAAGATTGGATGCTGACCCATAGAACTGGAAGGCACCAGTGCCGACTTGGTACACGCCCAAGCCTGATCTCAACTCGCGCTGTCGCTTGGCCGCCAGAGGGCTGGACTGGATACGCCTGGTCTGTGGTGTCTGCAACGTTGACGATGGTGGGTTAGCCGCATTTTCTCCTGGAATTCCTAGGGCACAAGAAAGTTGCTTTGGCTTCCGCCCCCTTGGCCTCAGTGGTCGGTATAGACATTGTCGGCCATACTTATCGCAGGCCATGCAGGCTGGTCGGCCACCATTGCACCGAATCTTTCGCAGTTTGCAGTTGGTACAGGCATTGTGAAGACGATGAAGACCAGCGCTGGGGTCAGCATCATGACTTTGATCAGCGACTGAAGCCATAATCTAGTCCGTGTTGGGGTTGTTCAGGAGGAACCCACTGCCCAAACAAATGAAGTCCATCATGATTTACCGCTGACAAATGAAGGTTCGATGCTTGCCTCATATGGCCTAGCGCTGAAAACCCGATACATCAAGGGTACTGTCGGAGTAAGCCGTGCGAATCCCTTCCGTAATCGGATGTGCAAGTGTTGAATCGAACCACGTATATGGTGGAACGTGCACACTCGCAAACGCGCTCCAGATGAAGGAATCGCACCTCAGCTGCACGGAACATCGTTTTAGTGGTCAAAAAGGCATTTTGGTTGCGAATAGTGCATGGTTAGGTTATGGTTTTTGCGTATTTAAGGCAGCCAGCCGAGTCTTTGTAGAACAGGACAATCAGACAGGTTTTTCCCATTATTCATCCGTTTTAACAAAACCAGTATTACAATTCAAACAGCCTGACACCCTTATAGAAAAAAAAAAATCACGTTCGTAACAGGTGCCGTGGCACAGTGAATTTCGCAATGAGTGGAGAACACACTTGCCCAAGAAGAAAACTATGAATCTTTAGTTATAGTGATGTCAGCCACGGTGGTTTTATCTCTGGTTTCCAGTTTGACGCAGCCAGAGTTGCACAAATAGCAGCTTCTAGTTGTAATCCTCCTCATTCATTGTTTTTTTTGTTCTTCCCTTCAACTAAGCGAGTTCTTGCGGGCCAAGAAGGCGTTGGGGAAGAGGCATGTGACCTGTCTCCAGGTCCTGCGCCGTGGGACTTTGTTGGACGTTATTCTTTCAATCAATTCTAACGTTCCAACACCCTTTATCTGCTGCTTTCTGAGAGTAGACTGTCGGAAAATTGGGTTCGAATAATGGGACCACATTCATCAAGGACCAAGGCACTGTAGGCTCTAGCTTAGTTAGAATTGACAACAAACGAACAACGAAGATCACGACCAGCAGCTGCTATTTGTATAACCATGGCTGTGTCAAATTCGACCCCTAGAATAAACCTATGTAGACTGCATTCGACAAAGGTATATTTCGTAAACAGGATATTATATGAAGTGCCCCTGAGATTGGGTGACGTTTTTCGTTGTCAAGGGCGGGGTTCATTTACTTCTGAATAAAAGAACAAGCTGTAGGTTCATCCAGGAACCAGGCCACAAACGTGGCATATAATTAGAGTTACATAGGAGGGTTGGTTGTGAAAAACCTATTGCCTAACCAACAGAACAAATACCTTAATATCCTCTTCCAAAGCGAATTTTGCCCTTGTGAATCGGAGATATGGTCAGCTTCTTACTATTTAAGATGCCTTGCCAAGACCGGTCGGCTCAATGCACGGCATTCATCATCCGAGACCAACGTTCATCACAATCACATTCATCAAAGCGGGGGTTGTCTCTCTGTTTTTGTTTAAAATCAGCTGGCAAGATCCCTGTATTGAATGCACAGGCTGGCTGACTCGACGGTCGAGCCAACACTAACTAGAGTGATTCCACAAAATATCCATTAGTATCCACAAATGTCCGTAAATATCCGTAAATGTCCGTAAATGTCCACAAATGGCCGCAAATGTCCGTGAATGTCTGATAAACAACTGTCCTTTCATGTGAAACTTTGCTACTGAGAACAGATTACCTAATCTGTCAATAGTGTATTCAATCATGCTGCCACTTCTACGAGACTTTGAAAACTTCGGTGCTAATCTAAGTGGGGCAAAGTACCAAAGTTAACCCTGTCACGAAATTGGATTGAAGGTACGGATGATGTCTTGCTTTTTGATAAGTGGCTTAAAAAAATGAAAAATAAAAACAAAGAATTGTGCGCAGCCCCTCACTCATGACTAATATCTAGTATTTTATGAAGAACATTCCTCGTAGTTATAACGCAGCCTGTGCTCTTTCTACTCTCATCCTTACTAAAACAGAATCCGAGCTTTCGTCCCATATCTCGACTCAATACACCGACTCTCGTTTTATTTCAACAATTGAAACATTGAATCATGGAAATGATCGTTCCTGTTCAACAGCAAATCCGGAGCATTGGAATTTACCATGGACTTCCAGTATATCCGGATTGTGTTGAAGGTCTGACAGCCGTCATTACTGGTGCCAATGGGATATCCGGGCAATACATGCTCCGGGTGCTCTCAAAATCTCCACGATGGCGCAAGATTTATTGCCTCAGTAGACGCCCCCCATCCTTCCCAAACGGCCTGCCCCCGAATGCCGAGCACATCGCCATGGACTTTTTGAAAAGTCCCCATGAGATCGCTGAAGTGCTAAAAGAGAAGCGTGTGAACCCGGATTATGTCTTCTTTTTTGCTTATATGCAGGCACCGCCCGCTGAGGGCAAGGGTCTCTGGTCTGATGCCGAGGAAATGGTTCGGCTGAACTTATCATTGTTGAACAACTTCATTGGTGGAATGAAGTTGGCCAATATTAAGCCAAAACGCTTCATGTTGCAAACGGGTGCAAAGAACTATGGAATCCATTTGGGTCCTACTAAACTGCCCCAGGATGAATCCGACCCAAGGGTTGAACTAGAGCCAAATTTCTACTACGCTCAGGAGGACTCACTGTTCCAATACTGCAAAGAGGAGAACGTTGGATGGAATATAATTATGCCCGGAGCAATCCTTGGAGCGGTTCCAGATCCTGTCATGAATCTTGCTTTTCCGCTCGCAATATACGCCTCGGTGTGCGCTGCGATGAAGCAGCCACTCGAGTGGCCATCTGATGGTAATGCATTCCAGATGGAGTTTACCATGAGCAGCGCAACAATGAACGGTAGGTTTCATATTCTCAACTCGCAAGCTTGGGAAACTAATTGAGAATAGCTTTCATGGCAGAGTGGGCGGTGCTGACACCAGCTGCCAAAAACCAGAAACTCAACGTCTGCGATAACAGCGCGTTTACTTTCGAATCATTGTGGCCACGTCTTGCTGCGTGGTACGGCATTGATTGGAAAGGTCCAGATGACGATGCAACATTTGCTGAGTCAAGAACACCTTTCAACCCAAGGGGGTACGGGTCGGTTGGCATCTCGAGGAGCAAGTTTACCTTCACGGAGTGGGCAAAAAGAGAAGAGGTGCGTTCTACATGGAAACACATTGCAGATAGACATTGTCTACCGGATAAGGAGTTCAAAAACGTTGATGGAACTTTTGGATTCTTGGATGGTGCCACAATTCGCGCTTATCCATTGATGTTCAGGTAACACCCCCTTTCTACAATATGTTGTCTACAAACTAACTTCTAATTTTAGTATGAATAAGAGCAGGAAGTTGGGTTGGCATGGATTTGTTGACTCGACGGAGTCGCTGTTATCCGTATTTCATGAACTAGCAGAGTTAAAGATGATCCCACCTGTACCTGCCAATAGCTCCCATAGATAAGACCTTCCTATAGCTAACCTAGGATATTTTATTGCGTCTAAAGGCAACTGGCAGGTGCATAAGTATATAAGACGGAAAGTACATCATCATCAGCAATGCCATCGTCACTCAAACACTCGCCCAAAGCGCTGATGTGGGCCGAAGAAATGCTAAGCTGAGCTTAAACGAGTAAGCTGAGGGGCCGTAAAAGCGGCGAACAGGAACAGTTCATGCGTCGCTCGAGTTTCGTCTCTTAATCCCAATTTGTTATCGCAAGCACAATAGCAGCGTTCATAATAACCTAATGGTTTTTTTGGCTTTTCTGATTCTGACATATGATCTCAGTTGTGTGTCGTGGTCTTGAAGACTGAGACCCCGATGAACCTGGTCGTATTGGAATTGAATGGCTGTCAGGAATATCATTGCAATGAACTTAAATTCTCAACCAAACATATTTGAATAGTTTCTTTCTTGGTTTTTAATTTTCTTGAGCTTTTATTCCTGCTAACAAAACAGCCTTTATGGATTCCTTTAAAATTTGTATCTTTTTTTACAGTAATAAAAAGCAGTAGTATAAAAGATACTTTACTGCTGCCAAACGGAAGCAAGACTATTTGATACCGTCTAGGTAAAGCGATTAACTTCGGGCCGGTCTCAAAACGGGTCGCCCGAACGGGTCGGGGCCCCCGTCACCGAGCCCGGGTCGGGCATACCGCTGTTTGGTAGATCTACTAATCAGCTAACCGGATCAGCCATGAGCTAGTTTTGTTCGAGATCTCGTACATGGCAGCATTTTCATCCATCCATGCATTTGAGAGACAGATTAGGCAGCACAGCTATCCTGCCCCTGAACTAGTCCATCAGAAAATAGCTCTCAATTAAGAAATTGGCTAAACTTGTATGGCCTAGCTGAGTAGAAAGAGAATGATTGAGGAATATTCCCAGATGATTTCAAGGTTGATGACAGCAGTTTGGTAGCTGAAAGAGATTCGGTGATCTCGATGAGGTCTAGTGCAGCTAGCTACAATGCAAAACTCAAAACATTGGCTTTCACCCAGGTGCACCATCACTGGCCAGCTACGGATCTAGAACGACCTGCCATCGGCTGTGGGTTTGCCGATAAACTGCCAACACGGTCCAGGCATGGGTTAATGACTAGTAAACCCCATATCTCACAATTGGCTACATATAGTTAGCGGATCCTCCAACTCAACAAGGGTAACTTCATTCACCTCACAATCGTTTCCCACTGCTAGTCATTCCTTTCAGAAAATCTGTCACTCCTTTAACCTTTTTATATTGGTTTCCAATCGCCGCTTCCCAAAACCAAAGATGATTGTCCCCAAATTTTCAGTTCTCGCGGCTGCCGCTCTCGCGACTGCCGCCGCCGCCGCCGCAAAGCAAACCGTCACCGTCACCGAAACCGAAACTGATACCGCCACTGAAACGACGACGGAAACAGAGCTGGTGACCATTTCGGAGTGCACTGCAATAACCACGGTGGCAAGGAGAACTACGACCGTTTTCAAATACGCTACCACCACCGCTACTGTTGAAAAAACTGTCGCTGTCTCAGTTCCAGCCTCCGGAATAACCACGCTGCCAAATCAGGCCACTACTGCTTCTTCGAGTTTTTCGACATCTGGCGCAAACACGCCAGCAGCAGCAAGCGTCAATCCATCTTCAGCAGCTGGTACTAAGACGTCGTCGGCGACGGCTACGGCCAGCAGCTGCTTGCCACCATCGGCTTCGATGCACTGCGGCGTGCAGGGCTCGAGCCCCCACAACCCCGGCTTGATCACCACGTCCGCGAACACCGATGCTTCCACTTGCGTGGCCAACTGCGACAGGTTGGCTTACTGCGGCTTGGTCATTCATCAGCCTTCCACCGGAAACTGCTACATGTACTTTACGCCTTCGGCTGGTGATCCTGGGTTCACGCCCATCCAGAACGGCTACTACTACTACGACAAGGGCTGCTACCCTTGCGGCATTCCTTCAAGTCTGCCTTAGAAAAAAGACTGTCTTGGTTTCTTTGGGTTTGCAGGTTGGGAGTTTGATTTTATACTTTATCCATGGGTTGGTAGCATATAGAATTTACATTAATAGGCCTGGATAACTTCCCGTTAAAAGTGAGCCGTACAGCTGCTACCAAATCATGCCTTGGTGATAGTGCACCGTTTTTTGTAGCCTAATCAGCCAATTCAGATCCAAATTTTAATAAAGTGACCTCGAGTTTTTATTCCAACTCTTCACATCCTTCGCACCACAACCAAAAATTCACTCAATCATGCGTCGATGAAATGAATGCCGCTCCCTGTGCCAAGACAGAATTTCACCATATCAAAAACAAAATAATTTTAAAAACAATGAACGCCCAAATTCTCCCCTTCTCGATTCCTTTTTCTTCTCCTTCCATTTTCTCACCATGCAATGAAATAGCGTCATTCCTGATCTAGTATGATCTAGCGAAGCCACACTACGTCATAATCTCCAGCCACACACCATTAGCAAATCCGGTTCATGAACAGTTTCGACGTCATGACATTGAGATGAAGAGCTGTCAATGAGGGCGCCTCCGTGCTTGTAATTTGTATTCTTGTGTTCTCACCACCAATGATGCAAACTTAGTTGTCCGATTCAAAAGACTGGACACTATTTACAATCCCTCATTCACTCTTGTTTCTCCATGGTTTCATCCACTCATCATCCTCATGACAACACTTTGCCGCTCCAGCTCATGGGCAATACATAGCTAAACAAGGAGCTCGGTTTCGTATTCAATTAAATCCAATTACAACATTAAAAAAAATAGACATTAAAAGCACCCCAAAATGGACGTCCTTCTCTCCCTCCCTCTCGTCTCGTACCTCCTCGCCCCAGGCGCATCGTCGTGGTCCACGTCGCTCAACCTCTTGTTCTTCTACATGACATGGACCACGCTCGTGCTCTCGCACTCGCCCCTCAAGATCCGCCTCGTCGGCTCGCTCGCCATCCGCGTCGCAACATGGCTGATACCGTCCCTCGCGACGCTGCTCTTTGACACCGCCGTGCCCAGCTTAGCCGAGTCTATTAAATTGACTGGTCGAGCTGCGCTTCCGCCTCGCGACCCGCGCCGCCTCGTCAGACAGCTCGGCCTCGCCCTACTGAACCTCGCCGTCATGACAGCCGTCGAGGCCGGCTCCAGCCTGGCCTTCGCCTTCATCTTCAAGCAGGCCGACTTCAAGACCAGCACGGCCCTGCCGCTGCCCTGGCAGATGGCAAAGCACATCGTCTTCCTCCTCGCCGCGCGCGAGCTCCTCTCGTACAACATCCACCGGCACATGCTCCACGGCCGGTCCCTGGCCGCAAAATACCACGCCCGCTACGCCCACGCCCGTGCCGCCGTGCCCTACAGCCTCCAGCTCCTGTCCGATCATCCGCTCCCGCTGCTCCTGCACCGCTTCGCCCCCGTCTACCTGCCGGCGCTGCTCCTGCGCCCCCACCTGCTCACCTACTTCGTCTTCCTGGCGCTGTGCACCACCGAGGAAACACTCGCCATGTCCGGCTACAGCGTCGTGCCCGGCATCATCATGGGCGGCATCGCCCGCCGCTGCGCCATCCACTACGCCGGCGGGGGCACCTCCAACTTTGGCGCCTGGGGCCTGCTGGACTGGGCCTACGGGACGAGCCGCGGGCGCGACGTGCTGGACGACGTCAGGGCCGAAGCCGACAAGCACCATCTCAAGGAACGATCGGCGGACAAGCTGGACGGCGGCGTGGGTGCCATCCAGGGCGGGATCGATGCGCTGAGAAATGGCCACGAAAACGGGACCAGAAAAAGTCCGCGGTTGAAGTCACTCAAGCGATCTTGAAGAGCCCTGTGTGTAAAAGTAGAATCATCTTGATGTTGAATGAGATATGAGTATCATGATACATCCTCCTCTTGCTGTATGCTAGTAACGACAGGCTGAAATGTAAAATAAGTTAAAAAGAAATAAACAAAAAACAAGATTCTGTTTCACATTTGAACACTACTGTTTTGTGTATCCAAATAAAATAAAAAAGCTTCCCGCGCTCTATGTGCAAATCATCTTTTGCAAGTTTTTCCCTTCTTTGGCTCCCTGAGGGCCACGAAAAAAAGAAAACTCCCCAATGTTCTAAGCCTTGGCCGACCATTTCCCAAAATGCCCCCGTAATGTACATTTAGTTGTAATCCATCTTCTTCTTGAACCACGCCAGCGTCTCGATGCCGCTCTGCACGCGCATGCCGATGCGGGCGTCAAGCGTGTACGTCTCCCAGACCCTGACGACCTCGAGCTGCTTGTAGCACTCGTCGTACTTGGCGCGGCGGTGCGCGGCCACCTCCTCGTCGGTGCCCTCGGGCGGGTTGCAGCACTCGATCCATGCGATCGAGGCCACCTCGTAGTTGCCTGCTGCCAGGACGTAGTCGTCCTTTGTGGTACCCTTGAATGCGGCACTGGTGATTTTGTCAGCGAGAATACATGGTTGAGTTCCATCGCGGAAGCTTACCGGTCATGCTTCAAAAGATGCTCGCCCAGGACGGCTCGAGCGTCGTCGAGCTTGCCCAGTCTCTTGAGCATAGCGCTCTGCAGCAGAGCCCAGACACCCATCTCATCCACCTCCTTCTTGATGTTGGCCACCACCTCTTCCTTGGCCGTGCAGCGCTCCCACTTGAGGTTACCCAGCGCCCGCTCTAGCTCAGGAGCCGCCATGCGCTTAGGTCCGTTCCACAGGTACGACATCTCAATGGCGGGGCTGGTACCAATGGCATCAGCCAGGTCCGCGTTGTTGGCCTTGGCCCGCTCCTCCCACTTCTGGATCTTGCGGTCCAGGAACGTCTCGAGAGGCATCTGGCGCGCCATAAACTTCTTCTTCCCCACCACGCTGGGAGCTTTGCGGAAAAACTCCTCCGTCTTGGCCTTCTGCCTGCGCGCCTCGTCCTCGTCGCCCTTGTGGTACGCATCGCGGTACAGCTCCAGGGAGGCAGAGCCAGCCATGTAGTAGTACAGAGCCGGGCTCCAATCGTTGACCTCGAGGCAGCGAAGGAAAGCGTCACGCATACCATCCCAATTCTGCACAAACATGTAGCTGATGGACAGCTCAAAGTTGTTAGCGGCAGCCACCTGCTTCATCTTGGCCTCCTTGCCGGTCGTGAGGATCTCAATGGCCTTGGGGAGCTGGTTCTCGTTAGAGTGTTGTCGGGCCTCCTCGACACGCCAGAGCCGAGAGTCGGGGTACCGGGATCGCATGGAAGCCAGAAGCTCGTCGCACTTTTTCCTGGGAGGTCCAACCACTTCAGCGTGCTCGTCAAAGTCCTTTTCGTCGGGAAGAATATCCACCACTCCGAGGAGACCGTTGTAGTATGCCAAGAGCACCATGCCGGCGATGGCACCGTTGAGGTTGGCATAAGCGGTTGAGCGCCACAGCATGCGCACACCTCGCTCGCGGTCGCCACGGAAGCCAACAATGGAGAGAATGCGGGAGAAGGCAGGGGGGATGAGAGTGATCATGAGAAGCATGATTCCAAAGCACATGTTGGCGCCAGAGTGAACAAAGATGTCGAGCGGGTTGTCGAGAAGGATGTGGTCAGAGGAGACGGCCTTGGACTTCATCTCAAGAGGCGTCGATGCGCGACCCTCGAGAAGCTGCTCGTCAGTGCTGCCGAGCTCCGGGGTGGTGGCGGCAGTTGAGGGATCTGTGGGATTGGCGGGTGTCTGCAGCCCTGAGGGCTCGCTAGCGTCGACCGAGTCAGTCTTACTGCTGATGTCCAGCTTGGAGTCCGTCTTTGCCTTTTCGTCGGCGGCACCCTCAGCGCCCTCGGCCTGCTCCGCAAGGGCCTTTTCCTCGGCGGCGATGATGGCATCAAGCGTAAGGAAAGCCTTGCGCAGCTTGTAGAAGCTCTTCATGGCCTCGATCAAGCTCTCGTGCAGCACACCCACGACGGCACCCATGAGCTGCGTCTCGGCACGCACCAGCTCGTACTCGGTGCCGGGCGGGTACAGCTTGCTCCCCGCGCGGGCCTTGCCGTGCTTTTGGGCCTTCTTGTAGTCGTTCCACGCCTTGGCCTCGCACTCGTCCAGCCTGGCGGTGGTCTCGGTCATGACCTGCTTCTCGAAGCCGAGGACGGACCGCATGAAGATTGTCACGGCCAAGCCCAGCTGGTGAAACGACGAGTCTCCCTTCTGGAGGCGCTCCCAGGCGCCGTCAATGTCGTCGTTCATAATGAGGCTGGACGACAGCATGGCGTCATCAATGTCGGCCATTTCCTTAGAGTAGTTATCCGACGAGTCGCTGTCGTTGCCGTTAGCGTCGTCAGCCTTTGAGCCCTCGACCTTGGGGGCCTCGGGCTTTGCGCTGCCGCGAAACCAGCCTGCTAAACGACTCATTTTTGGCTTGCTTCTTTCCTGTATCACCAAGGCAGGAATGTGAACAAAGAGCGAGAGTGAGAGTGAGGGCGAGGGGAGAGGGGACGTTGGAAAAGAGATGCAAGCCTAAAATGTGCCAAGACCCAACACCCCCCGGTCGAATCGCCAACTAAAACGCTTGCTTGCAGGACACTCCCAAAAAAAAAATTAGGCACTAAAACGAGAAGGGCGCTTGCTGAATGGTCCCTGCTTTTTGATGCAGGACAGAAAAGAAAAAAGGCGGTGATGGAAACAATATATCCCTACTCGAGGTGATCAAAGCTCAGCCCCGATTGCTGACACTGAATTGGAAGGGGGGGTTAAGGCTAACTCGGTAGACGGCCGTAGCGTACGGCGGCGGGATGAATGACGTGAACCCCGCTGATACGAAGGTGTTGGAGCAGTGCTGATGGCGGAGCTTCAGGGGGTAAATCTTGAAGCCCCTGGAATCAATTCCTCGCAGGATGAAATTGACGATCCTGCCGGGGACGGAACAAAGATCGGACGAGATAAAAAAAAAAGAAGAAGAGAAAAGAAAACGAAAATGAGAAAGCGAAAACGAGGCTTTTAGCACGAGTGGGTTATTTGTCCCGTTCGCATTTCCCAAGCAAGCAAGCTCCACGAAGCATGGAGATAGCCGGCACCTCGGGGCCGTGGCCCGCCATGTCATAGGCTCGCCTTGTGCGGGTTTAGGCGGAATTCTTCTGGCCTTGCTTGCCCTGTGTCCCACCCATTTGCCCTGCCTCTCTCTCTCGTTTCCCACGCTTCCCGCTCCCCAAAAAAGGCCCCATAGCTCTCAGCGTCTGCGGCGGCGCCTCGTTAGCCTCTCCAGCTGGTGTTTTTAGCGGGGAAGGGTTTGAGAGGGGGGGAGTGAGCGAGCGAGCTGAGCTTTGCTTTGCTTCTGTGCACCGCCGCCGCGCACTGTTGAAGCTACCACTTGCATGACATGGATGGAGTATGCAGAAAAAAACGGATTTTACGTTGTTTAGTATGGCACGCGCCATGCATCATATCATGTCTTGCATTGAAACAATGCCCTGAGCGAGCAGAAATTGTGACACTGACAGTTTAGGCACAAGCAATGATCATGACGCTTCTTTTTTTTCTTCTCCCTCTCCTACTTCGCCTTGTAATCATGGTTCCCCAACAGTCGCCCCATTCCAGCCAAGCATACCAGCGGGTTCCGGGTTCCAACAATAACCCTCCCCCAAGACCTCCAAACATCCTACCCTGTTCACCGCGGGACCCCGTCAAATCTAGATTTCGACCCAGCCCCAAGCCCCGTAGATCATGAAGAACAAATGACGTCTTTCTCCCGCGCTTTCCATGCGCTTCAGACCAGTATATCCCTGCTCTCGCTCCGGGATCCAAGCCGCGCCCGTTCTCCTGCTTGACCTTCCACATGGGGCCGTATGTCGCCGAGGGATGACCTACCCTACACACCAAATTGCGGCTGTACCGTGCGCTTACCTCCTCCAATCAGCCCAACGGCCCATCACTTCTTCCGCGCCCCGGCTCTCCGCCACGCGCTGTCCCGCCCGCCCATCAGGCCCGCCGCCTTGTTGCGCAAGGCTCCGATCCAACATCGCAAGCTCGCCACAACGTATCGTTTGCCTTGTTTTTCTTACCTCGGCCGCACCGAACTCCCACCACCACCCACCGATTCCACACATCAATCTCCCTCTACCTCTCCCTCTCTTGAAGCTCTTCGCTACATCAGCAGCCATGGCCTCCGAGACCAAGCCCGAGGAGAAGGCCCCCGAGCAGAAGCCCGAGCAGAAGCCCACCGCACTCGGCGAGGACGACGAGTTTGAGGACTTCCCCGTCGATGGTACGAACACTTCCCGAATATCTATTTCGCCTGTCCCAAATTGCACATACATTGCATCCTTATTTGGAGGCAGAGGCTGGGACAATCCGTTGGAGCTGTAGCTACAGCTCCAAGCTAGCTGGTCCCTTCCTCCATCCATCCGTTCATCCCATCCCGTCCCTCCGCGGACGCAACCAGAAACATACGCTGACAAATGCCACCGTCCAGACTGGCCAGAGGACCAGACCGAGGCCGCCCAGGGCAACCAGCAGACCAAGCATCTGTGGGAGGAGAGCTGGGACGACGACGACACGACCGATGACTTTTCGGCGCAGCTGAAGTGGGTTTGCCCGTCCCCGTACCCCCGCCCTTGGAGACATTGCCCACCCATTCCGCAACCGTTTTGGTTTGAAAGCGGCCGATGCGGCTGTTCTTGTCTCGATGCACGATGCATGATGCGTTCGACCAGCAGAAAGCTAATGATAACCATCGCAGGGAGGAGCTCAAGAAGGTCGAGGCGTCGAAACGGAGATGAACAGCGGTCACCAAAGGAAACGAGAAATGGAACAGAGATAGACCATGACCAGCATAGATTGGGTCCGTTATAATGAATGATTGACAACGCAAATGGAACTGGCATTGTTTTGACCGCTTTGACCGCACACACCACAACAGCGTCACAACTGTGATCAACTCTACTTGACATGCTTCTGTGTCCTGTTTTTGGCAACTTTCAATGTCGGATTCTATTGGTATTGGATATTGCTTGCTACAAACTAGCCCTCCCAAGCCGACCTTTTACGAATTTTTAAAAAATTATCCCTTCTTCATATTAACATTTTACTTACTCGACAGGGCAACAACACCGGGGAGCTCCTTGCCCTCAAGAAGCTCCAGAGAGGCACCACCGCCAGTGGAGACGTGACTGAGCTTTTCCTCAGCCCCGTACTTCTTGGCGACGGTGGCAGTGTCGCCACCACCAATGATGACAGTCTTGCCGTTCGCGCAGGCCTTGATGGCGGCGTCGAGGGTGGCCTTGGTGCCGTTGGCAAACTTGTCAAACTCGAAGACACCAGCGGGGCCGTTCCAGAGGATGGTCTGGGCGTCGTTGATGGCGGCCTCGTAGAGCTTGATACTCTCCTCGCCGCAGTCAAGACCCATCCAGCCGTCAGGGATGCCCTCGGAGTCCTTGGCTGTGCCGGTGTTGGCGTTCTTGTCGAACTTGTCGGCGGTGATGTAATCAACGGGCAGGACAATCTTGACGCCCTTGGCCTCGGCCTTCTTGACAAGGTCGCCGACAATCTTGGCACCGTCCTTGTCGAACAGGGAGTCGCCAATGGAGACGTTCTCGAGGGTCTTCTTGAAGGTGAAGGCCATGCCACCGCAGATGATAAGGGTGTTGACCTTGTCCAGCAGGTTGTCAATGAGCTGGATCTTGTCGGAAACCTTGGCACCACCGAGGATGGCGAGGAATGGTCGCTCAGGGGACTCGATGACCTTAGCGAAGTAGTCGAGCTCCTTCTTCATGAGGAAACCGGCAGCCTTCTGAGGCAGATCGACACCGACCATGGAGGAGTGGGCACGGTGGGCAGTGCCGAAAGCGTCATTGACGTAGACGTCACCGAGGGCAGTCAGGCCCTTGCGGAAAGCCTCGACGGCGGCCTTGTCGGCCTTGGTCTTGTTGCCATCCTTGTCCTTGGAGCTGCCCTCTTCCTCAATGTGGAAGCGGAGGTTCTCGAGGAGGATGACGGCGCCGTTGTCGGCCTTGTTGACAATCTCCTCGACCTCGGGGCCGACGGAGTCGGGGGCCAAGGTGACGGACTTGCCGAGAAGCTTCTCGAGCTCGCCAACAACGGGCTTGAGGGAGTACTTGGGGTTCACGGCACCGTTGGGGCGGCCCAGGTGAGACATGAGGATGACAGACTTGGCGCCGTTGTCAAGAGCATGCTTAATGGTGGGGAGGGCACCGACGATGCGCTGGTTGTTGGTGACCTTGAAATCGGCATCGAGGGGGACGTTGAAGTCGACCTGTGAGAGGCGAATTAGCTTGAGGGAGGGAGGACGGGAAGAGGAGGAGCGCGGGGTAGTAGTGATGAGGATTTGGTTGAGACGGAGCTGTTGGAGTATCTCGAGTAGAATGCAACCCAGATGAATGAATTGCTTTCAAAGCCGAGATGCCGCAACACCTCAAGACGAGTTCGCGAACACGGCCATGACACGATTCACGATTGACGATGCCATGGCCGCGTCCAAGGGAGAAACGGGCAAAATCAAGAAGAGGCATGGCGGGGCAGCGCGCGCAGGCAAAACTTACTCGGATGAGGACCCTCTTGCCCTTGACGTCAACGTCGGTGATGGAGAGCTTGTTGGACAGCGACATGGCTTCTTGTGATTCTGGTTGAATGGTGAAGATGGAGGGAGAAAGAGAAGAAGAAATCCTCTGAGAGGACGGCGGGCGAGAAAAGGTAGAAAATTGCCGTGGTCTGATGGGACAAGGACGACCAGGAGAGCTGCTATGCGCCGAAGATAGAGCGACAAGGTGGGGGAGGGGGAGGTGACGGTGGCGGGGTTGCTTCAGCTTGACACGAGCAAATGGACGACGAGCTCCAATGCACACACGCGCTGTTGCACACGCTGCCGCACACGCTGTAGCAGCAGCCTTCTTCATTTGATGCAGCCGTCCGCCGCAGCCGCAACCTCAGCTTTTTTCCTTTTCTCCCTTCTGCCTCCCTCTCCCAATGACAGCGAGCCCCTGAACCAGCTCCTGGCCCTGGCCTCGGTGCAATGCTATTCCCGGGCAGGGCCAATTGTGGTGTGCGCAGTGGTCTGTCGTGGACTCATGGCCGTGCCCATGGCGTAATGGTGGGCTGCTGGCCCGGCGCCGCTGCGGTGTAAAGATCTCACACCAAGGTGAGCATGAAGCAGGCCCCCCTCCCCCCACCCCACTGAGGGACAATTGGGCGGGGCCCATCTCTCTCTCGTTGCCCACCTAAGCTTGGGTCAGTGACGTGACCAATCTCATTGAACAAAAATAAGGTGCCCAGAGCTCTCCTCTCTAATCATTATCATTACGGAGTGCCATTATTATCACTCGATTTGCTCAACAAAAAAAAAAGACACTTTCCTCTACAAAAATCACTCATATTACTCATTCGAGCAACCATCCATTTTCCCTCAATTTCCTTCATCCGCCCTGATTTTCCCTCCTTCAACTACACATTCACGCCCCCCTCGATCCCTCCCCTTTGCCCAGCCCGCTCGGTCAGATGCCGTGAGGCCCAGTCCCGATTCCCCCCGGCTTCCGGCGATGATGCAGTAATGGAAACGCTCGGCTGCAGCCGCGGACGCGGGACCGACACGCGGGATCCCGGATGCGGCCGCTTGGCTTCCCCGGTTTTTCTCTTGCCTGTTCTCGTTTGCTGGGCCAAAAGGGTCGCGGGTAACTCACGTCACCAATCTGGTAGGCGGGCTTTGTGCTCCGAGTGGAGAATCCCATCGCGTCCTGGACAGACGACAACCGACACATCCTCGGGCTGATCCCGTCAATTCTCTTGGTCACGGGCTATTGGCCAAGCCTACGAGGCTAGGGAACTATCGCGGGCCGAAAGAACGGCGTTTGCACCCGAGCGAATCGGCGCGGGAATCACGTTGACCCATGACTGCATCCATGTAGCTTTTGCGGATAGATAGATGATCCGTTTCTGCATTCTATTTTGTGGTAGAAATATCCGTGCGCCTGAAGTACATACAAAACAGACAACCTCCCAACGGACTGACTTCCTTGCTGGTCACCTTGACCATGTCCGGTTCATTCCAACCAAGACCGCGAGCTGTCTGTTTTTCCACTACCGAACGCCATGCCCAGTAAAACCAAAAGGAAGCAAGTAAAAGAGAGAGAGAGAGAGAACGAGACCGAGCCATCGGTCGATGCCCCGAGCAAATGCAAGCGACTCCTGCAGGTCTAACCGTTGGAAAATGTATAAAGGACAGACCGAGTGAACCTGCCATCCGGCGGCAATTCCCCCATATTGTGACCTTCTCTGAAGATTCGAGAGGACCTAGTTGTGACATAGAAAATATCATTCCCCGCCGTTTGGGGAGTATTGAAGGTTGTATATTGTTTATTCGTCCGAAGAGTTCGTCAGCGACAGGTACGCAGTCCAGGCGATACCAATGGTGGAAACGAATGGCTGCAATTTGTTAGTACAATTTAATCACGAATTTGGCTTGACTAAAAAAAAAAACCTACAAGCTGGTACTGGACTGGCATGAGACGAAAGTTGACAATCTGCACAGCTGGCCACACAACGTAGTTGGCCTTGAGCGTGGGAATGTACATGTCACGGAGCTTATGGGCAACGGCACGGCGGCCTCCACCCTCGGCGATGGTCATGGTGGTGAAGAAGACGGTAAGACCGAACGGGGCAAAGATGAGCTGGTCAAAGGCGACTCGCTTCATGGCGGGAGCAAAGGCGCTGGTCTTGGTGATGGGGAAGATGCGCTCGAGGAAGCGGAACCACTTGAACTGGACGGGAGCCATGCAGAAACCGTATGCCATGAAGCGGGTCAGGCGTTCAAAGTCGAACGGAGGGGGCAGAGCCTTGGAGTCGGGGACATATGCACCCTTTCGATCGACGTCCTGGATGGACATGGGAATGTCATCTTTGAGGCCGGGCTTGCGCTGCGATCGCTGCTGGAAGGCTGTGATTGACTGGGCGACTGTATCGGCGACGCCACCAAGGATGGCGTTGGTGACCATCATGGTCATGACTAGAGTTTGAAATGTCCATGTCAGCGATTGCGTGTCATCGTGTGGGGTACGGGGCTTGGTCTTGACGTCGTCGGGTCGGTCGCATGCGACGGGGGCGTTTTTGAACGGGGGTATTGGCTGCACATACGTGGTCGCTCGTCATAGTATGAGTTGAATCTGGCCGTAAGTCGAGCGGCGAGTGCCATTTCGATCAAGAAGATGATGGTGTGAAGTAGAGGCTGTGCAATCAGATAATGTTAGTACAGAGATATTGCAAGCGATTGAAGATTGTACGTGATAACGGTGAAAAGCGATGTGCAAATTCAGTGAATTCGACCAGCGAGGAGTTTGATCTGGATGCGATGGTTTGAGTTTGATGGAGGATGGGCGAGATGGTCAAGATGGCGTCTTGTCGCGGACAGACGACACATGTTTGACGCACAGCAACAGACAGGGCTTGGAAGTGGCTGTTGTTGGTGTCGACAGATAACAAGCCACCAAAGGTAGAGCGTGTCGCAGGGGGGGATGCATAGGCGAATGCAGAGGCAGAGGAACGAAAAGCGCAGGTGGAATGACGGCGAAAACGATTCAACGTACAATGCGACCGTAGATGTATTTGGAGTTGATGGAGCGAACCAGTCGCTGCTGAGTTTGTTCCCACGCCATGATTGCGGTGATGGCGTTTCGCGCCTGGGATCAATATCGATGACGGTCCTGGAATCCGGGGGAGGTGGTCAATGACGACAGTCACGCGACGTCTGTGTGCTAGGGAGGATTTTGGACTGCTTTGACAGCGGCGAGGACGTCGGTCGGCGGAGGGGTCGGACGGGGCGTCGCAAAATGCTGGCTCGGGGATGGAACGGGGAGGAAAAAAGAGATGAAAAAGGATGGGATGGCGAAGAAGGAAGAGGAGGAGAAGAAGGAGACGCAGCAGATGCGGAGTGAGGATGCGATGCTGATGGCAGGTTTTTCTTGTGCCAAAAGAGTCATGCGCCCGAATGTGTCGGCGCTGGGCTGCACGTAGAGGCACGCCATCGCTGCATTGTATACCGTGTATACGGTGTTGGTGATGGCGGCGGACGGTGATGAAAGCGGTCGGCAGCGTCGGTGGGCGCACAGTGTGGAAAGGTGTGGGATGGTTTGGGATGAGTGTGCAGCCAGCTGCGGGGGCGGTGCAGCTCCAGTCCAGAAGCCCCCGGCACGCCGCGTCCAATGCTGCATTCTTTTACTCAATGATTGGCACTGTGCTCTCCTCTTCTGGCGCCCACCGCCTGAAACCCAGCGCCTAGTGTGGCGCATAAATCCTGCCGAGGCTCGAGAGCCAGTCTATTCACGACCATCCATCACTCAAGCTGTCAATGCTCGCGTCGCATTCAGCTGCTTGCGACTACGACACTGTGCACAGCTGGCCTCTTTTTATGCTTTGATTGACACAAAACTCTCCAATTCCACCCAAACCCGGTGGCCCCCCCCCCCTGGCATCCATCATTTCGTCACTGTTTCCGCGAGCATCCTCATCTCCAGTGGATCCTGCTCCCTCAAACATTGCTCATGACATCCCTGTCTGCGGCGGACCCACAGACAACCGACGTTCCGAGTCACGAGGTGATGGATGTGAGAGGATCGGTCGCTAAAAATATATGAGAAAGGAGAAAGAAGAAACAGGGTAGCCGTAAGGGATTGATAGGGAAAAAAAACCACACAGTGATTTTGCATCAATCGCATCACGAACTTGCTGCGGGCAAAGGCTCAGGAAAATTACACACTATGTATAAAAACCTGGGCTTGAACCAGGGCCAGGATGCGAACCGAGACAGTGACTTAGACCAGGATCCAACACCCCGACACTGACAGGTCCCTGAATCGACTGGGTGTTCGACGCTACTGGGCAATTTTCCCTTGGCGAGCGATTCGCCTGCCTGGGCAGGCCCGAGGACTGATTGTCGCCGATATAACCTATTGTAGCCTTAGGAACAAAACTTTAATAGTCGCTATGTGAACGAAAACAATATACAATACAACCCATCAGCAGTCTAAATTGTTCTGGAATACGTCATCTAAAACTTCTCACCCTCGATGTCGTAAGCCAGCGGCCGCTGGCCTACACCCAGCTTGTCCAACCCTGCCGTCTTATACGCCCACAGGCCCGTCGAGATGGCCATTTCTGTTGCCCAGAGCCTCCACGGGCCCTTCTTCTCGCGCACCGTGCCGTTCTTCTCCGTCGTCTTGAGCATCAGTTCCGTTCGCGCTTTTCTCTTCTCCTCGTACGCCTGCAGGCCGTCCTCGATGTGATCCACGTCGCTGTGCAGGAGCCTGGACAGCAGAAATATATCCTCGAGCGCCATTGAAACACCCTGGCTGGCGTGGGGAGGCATGGCGTGCGCCGCGTCGCCAATGATGAGGCAGCGGCCCCTGTGCCATGGCCTGCCCGGGGGCACCATGTAGATCGGGTAGAACTTGATTGTATCTGACTTGCTGACTATCTCGCGCAGCATCTCGGTCCAATCACTCTCGTTTGTAATAAGGCTTAAGAGGTTGGCCTTGATTTTTTCCACCTCTTCTTTTCCCTTTTCCTCCCATCCGTCGCGAACATCGCCGCTGGTGGGGATGGGAACCTGGCGGGAGAAGAACCAGTAAAGCTCGTCTCGAGAGGGAGTATTCGGGGTAACTCCCAGCATCCCGTCGCTTGTCAAGGTCGCCTCCAAACTCTTCAACTCTGAGTCAACAGTCGATAGTCGGGCGACTGGGATGAGAGAAAACATGTTTGAGATGCCAGAGTATTCTGGGGTGCATTCAGGATCAACGTAGAGCCGTCGCACAGCAGAGTGGATGCCATCACACCCAAGAAGAAGATTGGCGGTGTCACGAGTCCCATCAGAGAAGGTTGCCGTGATCTCCCCCTGATCTTCTTCTCTAATATCCACAATGTGCTTGCCGTAAAAAATAGGAATGTTTGCCTCCTCAATCGCATCCAGAAGCACGCTCATAATATCAGCCCTTTTAATCCTGACGTAGCCGAACCCAGTCTGCTGTTTACTCCAAGAAGCTATGTCTGTCTCCCCAAGGACGGTGCCCTTGAAAGAATGCACAGTTAGAGTTGGCGTCTCTGCGCCTTTGGCTAGGACTTTTTCATATAGACCAAGGCGATTGAGTAGTCGCAGACCATTGGATGGGATCCCGATAGCGCCGCCAAGTGAATTAGGCCCTGAACGGACCTCATAGATAACGGGCGATATACCGTGGGCCATCTTCAGCCGTAGCGCTGCCATAAGCCCAGCCGGGCCAGCTCCGATAATAATGACCTGGAGAGACCAATTAGATAAACTTCGTGAGGAAACAAGGTTTTGCGCACCTTTTGAATGCCGTTCATTTTGATTGCTTGTCTTGGCTAGAGATTTTTGTTGTGATGGTGAATTTGTTGATGAGATGCTGTCAACATTCATTCTGTGCTCCTGCTATATATATCCACGACTTCATTTTGTGGCATGTGCTCTAGAATTTGCATGGACATTAAATCGAACTCCGTTGACGCAAAGGCCGAACGGATGTTGGCCTAACGGACGTTGGCCTGGGATCGCAGACCTACCGGCAAACATGTTGATCTCCTAGTGCCGTAAGTGCCGGCTTAGGTAAGGGCAGATATTCTAGACCGTTGGCTATTGGATAATTCGTTTGCAACGTTAACAACTTAATTTTTGGTAATTGTTACGAAGCTAAAAAAGCATCTGCCGCCCGGGACTTGGGTTCTGTGGGATCAGATCCCGGCCTCGGCGGAATTTTGCGCTAAAGTCCGTCCCGTTCCACCGCATAGTTTATTGGCCCGGGCTTTTTGGACTTCTCGATTGAGCCCGCCGGATACGTAAATAGACGCCGACGCCGTACAAAATATCGGGTGACTTGACGCCCAATGTTCCAAGCCATAGCTTTTGAGCATTCCGACTTAACCGCGAGGCAGGATTGAGTAATTGGTTTTTCGCGTCATCCTTCAAGGACCCTCCACTGCGTTGCGGTCCTTCGCTCAGAAAAGCAATCTATCAACTATGCCCAAAATGCCAAAGACACAGCAGGGGAAAAATGGAGCCGCGCCATATCCGGCGCCTCTTCGATGGTCGTTGAGTTTCTCGCAAGGTGATGGGGAAGCCCAACCAATTCGCGTGTGCGATCGATGTATCCGGTAATTGCTTCTTTTCATACTTTCATGTTTTTTTTTTACTAAATGGAAACAGGAAGAAGGTTAAATGTAAGGGATGAGCCGACATGCCGCGAACATTGTTTTGACCTGGTATGCATTTAGGTGACTTGAAATATCCCAGCTGTTCAGCCTGCAGTGACGTAGGATATGTTTGCAAATACTCGTCTTCTCGGAAAAGACCAGGTCCTCCAAAGGGGTGTCCAAGGAAACGTCGCATTATCTCCAAGCCTGTCCAGGCTCCTCAAGATGGTATATCTCTCTGAACCGCTAAGAGGTGTCAATTGATTAATCATTGCAATAGAGCCTCAAATTTTCCATCATGCACCTGTTGAGATGACGTCGTGTGCATCGCCATCTATGATGTTTGACACGCCCATCTCGCTTACTGAGCCAGAAATCTTGCTCAGTGAAGTAAATATCTCGCCTGGTTACTCTCCTCAGCTGTCTGTCGAGCAGAGATGCGAACTGTGAGTTGTCGCTCAGTGTTGCAAGGGCCTAAACTAAGAGAAGACCAGGAACGAGAAATATGCCTCAACGATAAACATAGTGTTCCCACTTTTCCAGAATAGTACCATATCTGACCAGCTGAGAGATGGAGAAATCTGTGATCCACTGCTCTATATAATGCACGCACTTGCATCAAAGGCTATAGAAACGCAGTTTTGGCATGGTGATGCCAACCTAGATCTGTCCTTGAGCTATTTCATTGATACCGCCATGATAGGAACAGAGAGCATCACTGATCCGCTCGCTTTGGGTCAGTGGCGAGCAGCTTGTCTGCTCGCGTGGTATTCTCTGCACCAGACACCGAGCAAGAAGGAGGCAGTGAGAATCGCTATGCTGACTCGGAAAGCATACCAATGCGGCCTGCATCAGATTGATAGCATCGAGAACCGGGCTTCGTTCGGCTGGGATGTGGTAGATGCGAAAACACTTGAGGATTGGCGCTTGGTTTGGTGGTGTGTCAATATCCTGGATTGCCACCTCAGCTTCTCGACTGCAGTGCCGCACCAGGTCGAATCCGAGAGCGTACGAACAGCCCTCCCGCAGCACACCCAATGGGACACGACTGATCCAAATGCTATGTTACCAAAGCATTTCTTGCCACCTGACCGAGACGGCGTGTGGAAACTTGCCCACGACATCTCGAATACTGAGGGAAACCAGGCTTTTGGTTTGCACATGGCCGTCAGCTTCTTGCTCAAAGAAGCAGTGACGACAAGACGCATCTCCAATCAAAACCCCAACCAGAAAATCGGAGCACGCATATCTGCTATTTCTGACTCTTTGAGCGCCCTGCAGCTGGCACTGCCTCGCGGTTATATGAACCAAGCTCGCGACTTACTTTGCGGCGAATCGGACGCTGCCTATCACTGCCGACTGCTCACCATACTCAAGATCTATAGTACTCAGCTGATTTTACGCCTCCCGTACCGCTTGCTCGATGAGGCTCAATGGCAGATGCAATGGCAGGAGACCCTTGAGATATGCTACCGCATGGTCATGGTGATTCAGCAATGGGATGTAATCTGCACCCCTGCCATAGACCCAGCGGTCTGTTACATATCGTTCTCGCTCATTGTAATGCTCCATTTGCATGAAATGTCGAGTGGGGTCTCTCGGCCAGCGGCACGGGACCAACTTGCGCGTCGAAAGGTTATCGTCAAACTATTTCTGCAAAACTACGCGTCTTTTTCCGCGCTGGCCCAATTTATTTTAGGTTTGGCACCGACCACCGTCTAACATACCTTGTCCCTAACTCTTCAACTCTAGATTGCTACGATTCGTTGACACGTAAAGTCGTCGGGCCGTTGCAACAATGCGGTATCAACTACATCTTGGAACAGTTCAACGGCCCACTGCATCAAAAGTGGCTTAATTATTTATCTATTACGCAACCAGGGTATTCTAATTTTAATCCTCAACAGACGGCATACGCAAACAGTGATTCATTCTCGACAACACAGGACTTGAATGAATATGTCACACCCGATACATATTTTGATCTTTGGAAGAACTTCTCCGTTTCATCATTTTAAGGATTTTAATAAGAACAGCGCAATCGCATCTGGCTAAATTTACTTTGGCCCCCGCTGTGGTGCAGTGGCTAAACCACGGGAGCGGACAAGTCAACAACTAAGGTCGGGAACACCTGGGTTATCAACGACTCCGAGTCAGTTCGAACCAGGCAGCGGGCTAGCCACAGATCGCGACTATGCCAATCCAACCAGTAAATACTAGACCAATCTGATCTCTTTGAGTGCGGAAATGCTTGTGGGTCCACGCGTAACTTAGTGTGTGATGAGCCATTACTATGAGTACGTGAATCACCGGGCAAATAATACGAGACTATTTGTGTCTTTGCTATTGCGATAACAGTTCAGTTCTCTTTGTGGGAACGGGTGTGCCCCACAAGCATTTACGCGCTCAAAGAGATAAGAAGCAGTTTTTTGCATGGGCCTGCCAATACAGGTAAAGGAGTAATCCACATCGGATTGCAGCCACTGTCCTCGTGCACTGTGTAAAGTGCGGTGTACTGTTATTTAGCTGTGCCCCCGGGGGTTTGATATTGTACACTGATCTACAGTTTGAGATTTTCCTCCGAGTTAAAACAGGGCTGCAAAGGCGGAGGGATTAGCTAACGAATCGCGCAGTCTCTCGGGTACCAATTTATAAAGTGTGCAAATAGATATCTTAGTCATAAAGTGAAATTGATGATATTATATAAATTTACTTTGGCTCCTCTCTGATAACATCTGAACTGGTTCATTCGATGACTGCTTCTTGAGTGTTCATCCTCATCAGTGATTCAAACAGCACACTTCTCACCATTTTTTCATCCACCAATTCCCTCTTCCTAATTTCCATGGCCTGCCGACTCTGATTCAATCGAATAGCCACCTGGTCCCAGTTTAAAGTCTTAGCATCCGCTGGGCTTGCCTGGTTTTCCCCTCGGATACCCGCGGGAATCTGAACAGGGCACGGTGAAAAAAGGCTTTTCCGAATGACACCGTCAACGATGACGAATTTTACATCCGCCACCGAGCTATGAAGCACAACGGCTGCCAGAGGGTTTTGTTGGGCCGCAGATATCATGGCAGTGCTATTTCCGTGGAATATGACAATATCAGCCTTTTTCCCCACGGCCAGGCTTCCGATCTCATGTCCAAGACCAATGACCCGGGCACCTGAAATGGTGCCTAGATTGTAGACTTCTTCTACTTTCGGATCGCCGTTTAATTCCCATTTCCCGTGCTGGATATTCTCTTCGGAACGATGCGCTCGGGTGAATTGGAGAATGGCTTCCATCTGCCTTGGCATATATGACGTGCAGATGCTGTTGGAATCTGTGCCGATGGAGGATAAGGAAGAAAATCCCGGGTTCAAGCAAATTGGATATCCGTGACCCATCTGCATTTCAGATAGCGGAGTACTAGAAATATGTACACCGGCACTCTTAAGGTGAGAAAGCTCCTCCGGCGATACTTGATTGGCGTGAGAAAGCAACAGATCAGACCCAAGCAAGCCATTTTCATGCATCGAGGTGACAATGGAACGCGCAGCTAGAATCGGTCAACCCTAACTAAAGGCGGAGGCATGGTGAGGGAAACTTACTCTTCGTCATACCGACTCGAGTGGCATGCGATGTGATAAGTTGAACGCCAGCTTTGCGGGCTTCTGCAAAGGCTTCCTTGACCAAAGCTGGAGGCACGAATACTGCATCCATGGCAAATCCCAGCTGTACCAGGCCCCTGGGGTCGAATGGGCGTGCTGAAATCAACTCTCGAAACCCATTCATAACCCATTCTGGAAGGACATTGGCGTCGATGGTGAATTCTGGTTGCCAAGTCGATACGCGTGGGTGTGCGGTGTAGCAAAATATAGAACGAATTCCCGATGCGACTGTCGCACGAATTGCCTCATTATCTGAAATCAAATAAGTATTGATAAATTTAAAGTTTGAGACAAGCAATTCGCTCACTGTGGTGAGATGAATAGTTCATGTGTGCATGGTCAACCACCGTGGTTGTCCCGCCGTCGAGCGATTCCAGGGCACTGCTCAAAACACCCCAGAATACGTCATCCGGCCTATAATGAGAACTGGCCAAATTACCTAGAATAGTCAATATGCTTTTTTTCTCACGCCTATTTGGAAGGCAACAATAAACTAGCCCTTTTGAGCACTTACCAGAGTAATAGTAGTCGAACAGGGTCTGATCAGAGTGAAGACCTTTTTGCTGCGACTGCCATAGATGCCTGTGCGTATCAATGAAGCCAGGGGAAACGATGTCACCTTTGCAATCGATGACTGTAGCTTCAAGTGGGACTTGAATCTCCTCCTCAATGCGCGCAATGCGACCGTCTATAACTAGCAGGTCGGCTTTTCGAGGAATAACATGATCTTGGTCGTCATGCAATAGCAATGTGCCACCTTTCAAGAGGATTTGCGTTGACATGGTGATTACAGGACGCAAAGGATAAGACGTGCCCAGTTTATCATTGAATATTTTTTTGCAATCGCGATATCTCAACCAAAATACACTTCAATTTCTTTAGCAACTTCGATTTCTTTCTCAAAAGTGCCGAAACGGAGAGGGAGGGTACTTGAACTTATCAAGTAGCAGCAGTTGTGCAAAAAGTGTCAAAAAACGCTAAGGCTTGAACATCCGCACCAAGGCTGACATCCAAGAGCGACACTAGTCTCGCGTGCACTTTACTTTCTCCTGACAAGGTCACGCATGAATTCTAAGTGCACGAACCTGATTTCCGCGCTTTGGAAACTAAGTAGGGTAGGACCGAACCGTATAGCTATGGAGTATTTCCTAACAGGGTTATTACAGAGCCTAACCAGATGGAGTGTAGATCTTTGCACACTAGTGCGCGTCATTACGTTGGGGAAATTGACTAAGGAAAATAGTAGGTAATTCATGAATAAAGTTTGGTTGTGAACGAAACCCCACAACTCATTAATTCCTTCCAATCTTTTTTTCGTAATGGAGAAAAAAGGTGCCTATTGGCCCTCATTGTGAGTTTATTCAAATCAGACTGCTATGCAGGGGTCTGGGACAATCCAGGATGGACCTAAAATAAAATGTGTCTATGCAGCAAGCTTGCGTAGGATGCGGAGGGGCATAAGCACCCTGCTTGGCCTTGATCTGAGACGACTGGGCTATGCATTTGCCGCACTCGGGTCTCGGCTTTCGGCCTCGCGTCAAACGCGTAAAACGATTGCTGAATATTGGATAATTTTGATCGGACTTTGCCTTTTTTCTATATACCCCGCCGGGGTAACGATGTGCCCGACTCAAACTCGGAGTAGAACAACGCAACTTCTATGAAAAAGCTAATTGAGGACCGGCTGTTGGGTCAGTAATGAGAATGGCTGTCATTTTCCATTTATCATAATTCTCAGGCTTGTCTCGTTCAAGGCACTTGTCCAGACTCCTTGTGTCTGAGTATACTTTTTTGCAACCCCTATGAACAGCTAATTTAACACTGAAACGATGGATGCTGAACCTCCCAAAACTCGTCCTCCCCCCTATGATCCTTCTATGCTTGGAATAGTCGATAGAGTTCCATTTATTCCACCTGAAGACGGACTAAAAGAAACCCTCGTGGATTTTCTTCGTCAAAGATCTAAGCTTGACCGAAAACCTGCTCTCCAGCAAATACGTGCTGATCCTGATCTGGATTTCGAAGAGAAAGTTATTCCCGGATCAAATTCTCCTATCAAGTTGGAGATAATTCGACGAAAGGAAAGCCAAGAAAGATCTCGCCCTGGGATAGTCTTTTTTCATGGCGGCGGAATGATTTCCGGGGACAGGTTTCTTGGTGCGGACATGGACTGGGTCAAAAAGCTTGACGCTGTTATTTTTGCTGTTGATTACCATTTGGCACCAGAATCTAAGGTACTTGTAGATGACTGCTTTGCGGCACTGGTATGGGTTGGGGAGCGTCTGGAGGAATTGGGAATAGATGCCAGTCGTCTGCTAGTTGCGGGGGCTTCTGCTGGTGCTGGTTTAGCTGCGTCAACAGTACTTGTATCTAGAGACATGGGCGGGCCAAGGTTGCGCGCACAGTTACTTGTGTGCCCGATGCTGGATGATCGCAACGACAGCGTATCTTCTAAGCAGTTTTGGAACTCTGGAACATACACCGCAGCACAGAATGCATTTTGTTGGAGCTGTGTGCTGGACGATCGTTCTGGTGGAGAGGACGTGAGCTATCGCTTCGCAGCAGGGAGAGCTGCAGCGAAAGATTTGGCAGGACTCCCCGAAGCATACATCGATGTTGGCTCAACAGAGCCATTTAGGGATGAAGCTGTTGCTTATGCGTCAAGGCTTTGGGAGGCTGGCACCCAAGCTGAACTGCATGTGTGGCCAGGAGGTCCTCGTAAGTCGGCCTAAATCACCAATTCCTAAGTGTTGAATCACTCAGCTAACATTTCAAACTGTAGATGGATTTGAATTATGGGTTCCTGATGCTGATATCTCAAAAGCTGCGAAGAGGGCAAGAGATTCTTGGTTGGGAAGGATCATGAAGTCGCCCACCGCTGGCGTGAAGGTGGATCCTTGCAAAGCACCTGATATGAGATATAAAGGCTAGAAGAATTCATGTTAGCGAATTGAAGCTCTGGGTTAAGAAATCTGTTCAGCCTGCAAGAGTATTTTGAAATATTGACTTGGTAGATGTGACCTTTTTGTTCGTATTGAACCTTGATGCCGTGATACTGAAGAATTGTACGTCAGAACACGTTTTTAGAGCCAAAATACCCATGGGAATACCTTCAACTCGTGGAAACTTGCAAGCTTTTTGTCCATAAATAGAATTGAGAAGTATAATTCCAAGGGGTAATGAAAGTGCAACAGTGAGTCAATTGTAGGTCAACTGTATAAAATATCCCTTTGACTGCCGGATAGCTGCACTAAGGTACCTTGTCTAATTCATTAGACTACTAAAATAAATTCTGAAGGATAAAATAATTTTATATAAATAAAATAAATTCTAATTCTAGTAGCATGGAGTAACTAAACTAGAATTTGTAGATCTTTAATTCGGAGTACAATAGCTAGCATTCTACCTACATGTAGCTATCCGGCAGTCAAAGGGATAGCTAATGCATCCAATTTCGATAGCCCTCGCGCAGAGGGACCGCAGGACAGACGATGTAGTTGTTTCGACCTCCTCCCACGTGTACCGTATTGATACCATCTTTATGCTCCGAGCCATACCAAACACGCATCTGAGGGGCCTTGTAGCCAGGGATGTCGGGCTGATCTTCTGAGGGACAAATGTCCACTCGCAGCTGCCAGCCCTTTCGAATACGAGCGGCCGCTGGCATCAACTCAATAGTGATATCTACTATCTCATCGGCACCACCGAGTAGTGAAACATCTTCCTCCTTGTGTGTATGCCATGGGCGATGGGGAAGTGAGCGTTTCGGATCCAAGGCACGATGACTGACACGCAAGAATCCTTTGGCGATTGGCTCGGGATCACTGCTATGTGCACCGTAGCCGACAATCTTCCCGGATTCGTCCATGGCCCAAATAAATACAACGACATCAGCGTCCGGATCTGTTGAGGAGACATTCAACACCGCAGTGAAATGACCTGCCAACTCGACGTCTTCCGTAAACGGCGAAGAGTAAAAGCTCACTCCGGATTTTACATGTCGAATCGGCCTTGTTAGATATGAAAATCGATTTTCAAATGTATTATCTGGCTGAGTCTTTGACAAGCCGCCATCCGGAGTGAGATACCAGTTGGTATAAGTTGTTCCAGGAACTGGCCAGTTGCGCTCCTTACGCCAGTACCATGCTTGGTTGCCGAGCCGCATCTGGATTCCCACACGCTCTAGTGAGAGCTGGTTCCCCTTCAAATGGTAATCTAAAAACTGGAGAATCTTGCCAGCTGATTCTCGGCTGGGCCATGAGTAGTAGTTGCAATCAACCAGCTGCATATGCGTATTCTCCGGACGTCGGACCATCCACGCCTCATAGGCACCTTTGCCATGAATCATGAAGATTTGGGAAGCAGCTATGAAGCAGGGAACATCTGCCGAGTCTTCCGGATGGGCTTCTTGAAGTTCCCAAAATTTGGAAAATGTGGGATGGGTCTTTGTAAGAGAGTTAATATCGATCGCATCACCCCACTTCGGAGACACGCCTGCAACGCGTGCAAACCAATTCTCCAAATAGCGAAGGCAAGGGACACCGCCAATATAGGCAGCTTCGCGATATACATCAATGTCGGCTAGATGAAGAAAAATAGTGTCAGATGAAGTGAAATGAATGCCCGGGGATCTGTAAAGGACACTTACTGGCATAAGGAACAAAGCATTTCAGGCCCTTTGGCTTCAAAGCCGCCACTGGCCACTGGGTATTCGCCCCACCGGAGCTTCCGATCAAAGCAACATTGCCGGTGCTCCAGGATTGCTGAGCTGCCCATTCCACTGCCGCATAGTAGTCGCTGGTTATCTCCCCAGGCGCCCACCGTTTGCCAGGTGTCTGTGAAACGCCATGGGGGTCGACTCTTATCACGGCGTAGCCGCATGGGACGTAGGTGAAAGTATTGATGGTACCGATATTCTCGAAGCCTCTTTGTTTTGTAAAGAATTGTGACCATGGCCCTCTGTCAGGGATCTGCACCTCAACGCCCGCAGGAGTCGAGTGCCAGTGGTCTTCAGCTTGCTCAAATGCAAAAATATCTTGTGTATCGTCGAGATCAGGTCCGCCCCAGGGAACACGCCGTCCGTATAGGGTGCAACTGACGAGCACAGGAAACTTGCCCTTGGGTTGCAATGGAAGATACACATCCGCGAGGACGTACCCGTTGTCGGAAGTGGGAATTTGTAGATCCCTCATGACTTTGAACCCGGCAATCTCTCGGCGGAGATGGTTGCGTGCATGCGGCACCGACTTGGGTTGCAGATGAAGCTCATCGCATATTTTCTGAAGAGGCTGGTCGATTTTGGACAGGTCTTCCGAATCCAAATCGATTTCCGATGCATATTTTGCGACGGCTGAGTTGACCTATTCGGAGGACGAATTAGAGACTGAATCCTGCAAGGGAAAAAAAGGTTCGACGCTCACCTTCTCGTCGATTATGATGGCCTTTTCAAATCCCTGACCAGAAACCAGACTGAACAGCAGACGGGCCCTGTTAACCATTCGTGGGTCAAAGTCGGCTACATCAGGCGGGACGAGGTCTGAGATGGTAACCAGAGGTTTGCCAATACAGGACCCCAGGATGAGATTGCCAATAGAGAAAGTAATATCTTCTCCAAGATTGTAGGTAAATTCGGAGTCAATAGATGTTACTCCAAAAGTAGCCTCAGTTTTGTAGGCAAGTCCGACGACATCAGCGAAGACACCGGTATGAGCCATGATGCAGGATTGTTGTTTTGTTTTTGATAGTGATATTGATAAAGTTTTTGTGTTTGAGTTGGTTCAGTAAAGCATTGGATGGAGTTATATATTATTGAAGCCGCCGTGTTGGATTCCAAACTAATGTATGCAAGACTATCCCGAGAAGCACTCCCAGCTGTCCCCACTCTTGTGCCAGCACAGGTAATCTTGTTCCTCATGCCTGAAAAATTCGAAATCCGGGCTAGGTTGAGTTTACTATTCCAAACCTGGGAAAACTCCGAGCCATTCATTAGTCGAAAAATTGAATGTCATGATTTGTCTTCTGGCAATGGATTGTGTAACCCAAAAAAAGCGATTTCCCGTTTCAGGCGCGAAAGCAACGCTTGGTGAGCCAAAGCACAATAATTTTAACTTTTCAAAAGCGCCTGTTGGGAACATTTCCCAAATAGGTATATTTCCGAACACTCAGACCACACGCACACGGACTTAGAAACACGGGAACATTTTGGATCGTCCGGTGCCGAGTCGCCGTCTCGGAATTAATCATGGTTTCGCAGCGAGCCCGAACCTATACTCTGGTGTTTTTGTGGCTGTCGACCTACTCCAGGGAACTTCGCGGTGCAAAAATTCGTTTCGAATCATTCTCAATTTGATTCAACACTTTTTAATTGCCTATCTATTGATGTTATTGCGATATGAGAGATTCTGAGACGAGAGATGTTGGCGGCAATGTGCCAATCGTGGATTATACTTGCACAGACAACAATGAAGTGGCCTCTCGCGAAACCACTTTGACTTTAGACAGAGTGGTTGCACACGCCGTGCAATTGTCTCAGACTCTGGAAATAATCTCGCCCCAAAGCAATGGCCCCATCTCCGAGCAGACACGCTGCCACGAGAACCACAATGACCCAGGGCAATTGGACAATGAATTCTTCGAAGTCAACTGGGATGGTGGTGATGACGATCCAACTTGTCCAAGAAGCTTTAGGAAGTCAAAAAAATGGCTGATTGTATTCGTGGTTTCGAATGTCAGTCTATGCGTGTTCGTTTTCAATGACCACCAGTACCAAGTATTATGCTTTGCTAATGGCTTCCCCCCCAGAACTTGCGCCAGTTCCATATATACGTCAACATATAGCAGTATGGAGGCAGAATTTCATAATCCTAGAATTTTGTCAGTGCTGGGATTGTCAACCTTTGTTTTGGGTATCAGCCTGGGTCCCATGCTCCTTAGCCCTCTCAGCGAATATTATGGTAGGCGACCTATCTATCTGGTCTCTTGGAGCATGTATATAATTTGGTTGGTACCTCAAGCGACTGCCAAAAATATTGCGACAATGGTAGTATTTCGCTTTCTCGGTGGTTTTACAGGGAGTGCATTCTTGGCCGTCTCTGCAGGCACCGTAGGTGACCTTTTTTCTAGAGACGAGCTTCAGACCCCAATGGCCCTGTTTTCGGTCTCCCCTTTCATCGGCCCCAGCTTGGGCCCAGTTATGGGCGGCTTCATAAATTACAATGTGGATTGGCGTTGGACGTACTATGTTTTGATCATATGGTCCTTTTGCCTTTGGCTTGCTGTGGTATTTCTTGTCCCGGAAACATACCGTAACGTCTATTCAAAATGCATTCGGCAATTGGAAATTTACTAACTTGGGAGACTAGATCCAATATTGCTAAGGAATAAAGCTTGCCGGCTGCGAGAGGAAACCGGAGACAACAGATGGATTGCGCCAACAGAGAAAACACAAAAGTCAATGACGCATGCAGTCTTTTTATCACTCCTCCGACCTTTCCAGCTAATCATATTCGAACCCATGTGCCTGAACCTGTGTTTATTCTCAGCCATACTTTTGGGCATCATATATCTGTTTTTTAGCGCCTTCCCGTTGGTTTTTGGTACAACTCATGATTTTAATTTATGGCAAAGTGGCGTGTCGTTTTTGGGTCTGATGGCTGGAATGCTGTTCGGCGTAGCGACCGATACCCTGTGGCATCGGGTCCGGAATCATCTTATCTGGATGAATAAGTCTGATCCAAGGGACATTGGCCGCAGCGAGCCTGAATATCGGCTCCCGCCAGCCATCGTTGGTGCTGTTTTTGTCCCCGTTGGCCTCTTTATGTTTGGTTGGACATCGTATCCACATGTCCATTGGATTTTTCCTATCCTTGGATCAGCGATATTCGGCATTGGGTCAGTCATTCTTTTGACTTTTTGTTTTTTGACCGTCCAATTCAGAATTCTTAGGAAAACAAGTGTCCAGTTCGATATTTCAGACTAACACATGTGGCCATCTAGGAATGTACTAGTTTTTACCGGGATCTTCACCTTTCTCGTGAGCAGTACCTCAAAAGATTCCATCAAAAGTTTTGTATTCTGACACATGCTTACCAGGTTGATGCATATCCACCGTATGCAGCGAGCGCTTTGGCCGCGAATACGTTCTTGAGAAATATTTTTGCTGGTAAGACAACCCGAAAACTCCAAAGACAAAGTATATGTGCAAATTCTTTTTGAAGAATATAAGTATTCCCCCAAAGAAGAAAGCTTTGATCAGACTTGAAATAATACTCATGTACTATCACAGCGGCCTTTCCTCTGTTTGGAAAGCAAATGTATGAAGCGCTTGGTTATCAATGGGCAACATCACTATTGGCATTTCTCACCATAATTATGCTACCATTCCCATACATTTTCTTCATATTTGGGAAGAGAATCCGACAACGGAGTCGCTTTACATAGTCTAGAGCAATCCACCCCTCTCCACAATCAAAGTCTTGGAGTCGACGAGAATACTGTCAGGTCTTCTGAATTTCTTCTGTCTTGAGAGCACTCCACTCCCGAGCAAAACAGACTTACCTATCCTATGCCCATGGGAAATGATACTGCCGGGTTCGCTCTAATTCATGACTCAGAAATACTGCATTTCAACTTATAGCTCGACATGACGAACAAAATCTTGGATGGGATTCAATAGATTGGGTGTTGGATCAACTCCATAGAGCTAGGAATAGAAAAAGATCATATCTGAAGTGTGGAGCCTCCTTGTCTAGAATCCTATGAATTCTTGCCTAGTCGTTAGTTATTTCGGCTGACTCCTCTATCGTGTCTAATCTACTTAATAGTGACATTGAATTGCAGCTTTTGGCTCATTTTTCTGACTCCGAATCAATCATGTCAACAAAACTTTCAGATTAATTCATCAAGTTAAACAATATCAATGTCAACCTTCTTGGCTATTGTATGATATGGCTATCGCACAGATTTTGCCATAATGTGCTATGTAAAACTAGCATGCTGCAGGCTGCTGTTTCTTTGATCAGAGTCGGGCCGTTGGGAAAGCCCCCGAGACATTGATCGCAAGAGCTCAATTAAATTAGTCGCAAAACTTCATTCCACTCATTCATTGAACGCATTCAGCCCCACTGGTTTGTCCTATCGTGTGGCTGCAGAACGGGCCGATTAGACACTTGGCAAGACTGATTTTGTGGATACACAAATACATACATTGCACAAAACCGCTGATTCAAGGCGTTGTTAAATTCTCACTATATGTTAGGCCATCTTGCTTCCAGATGATACTTGTGTTCTTATATTCCTTTTCTATTTCATAATCGCTATGAGGTTCCAGATTCTGTCCGCCGTTGTCCTTGCAGCAGTCGTTCTGGGCGAAAGCCAAGTTGCCAACTCCATGAATGGGCTCCGCCAGGCCACAAACACCTTCCAGGACACACTTTCTGGATGGAATGGCGATGTTGCCAGTGTTCGTCACATTGTGCGCGGGTCTACTGAACTCGTCAATGCCATCAAAGCTGCATCGGCATTGTCCCAAAACTCGAACAATATCCCGGTGAGAGGAGTGGCAGACGAAGAATACTTCGTGGCCGCTCACCAACTCGTTGATGATGTTGGTTCTGCTGTCGACACTGCCATTGGCATCAAGCCGAAGATCGAGGCAGTTCCCGTCCTCGGCAAGTCTTTGGCGCTACTCATTTTCAACAACCTACACACCGCCGTGTCTGGCTTGGGACCGACATACACAAAAACAGTGAGCGAGCCTCGACGGAAAGAGGCCGAAGCGCTCCTTAAGAAGGCTCAGGATCATATCTTAAGGGGACGGGCTGTTTTTGAATAAAGGAAAATGAGCACCGCTGTGTCAGAGATGGCAAGGAATCTGCTGCTGGGGATCTCGTGAGCAGCAATTCTAGATAACTAATTCAATTGGTGGTCTGACGACTCATCTAGAACCGACGAATTTGGAGAAGAGTGTCTTGATATTCTTTTCTTCTTTTAGAGGCTTCCTATTGGGAAACGTCAATAGCTCATCAGGAAGAGCCCATCTATTTGTACGACGGATTTGATAATCCTTAGAGCGAGAGTCAATATACTATTTTATCATTGAACCACTACCGACGGTCTAAAGTGTCGCCTTGGTGCCTGGAATATTCTTCTGTGGCGGCAATGAAGGGTACATTATTTCCCCTTCTGACGTTGGAAACCACACCGCCCTTCCGCGGAATTTCCATAAAGCCTTCGATTCAAATCTACATCGCCTGTATGGTACTTTTTTAGGAACTTCACATTTTTCAATTGCCAAATTATGAAGTAGAGTTTATCGCTAGATTCAACAACTTGCTGAGCACTTTTTTGAAATACTAGAACTATGGTGTCCTCTCTAAGATGTAATATTTCCGGAAGATTATAGGTAAGGGAATTTACATTGGAGTTACGGAAGATTCCTAACCACTGGTGGAACTGAACACAAATAACTTTAAACACAGGTGTCGGAGTCCTATCGTGACTAAGAGGACACGTGAACGCAGGTCTCGGTCTTACGCACGCTTGAGATTCTCAGACATCAACTAATGCATCAACTGTACTGCTATGCGAGACAGAAAAATAATATGATATATCTTTCCAATTGTGTCAAACTAGTCTCTCATATTGGCAAATCTCGGCGCCTCTTCGGCATCTTAGACTCCTCACTGATCTGGCCGGACGCTGTAGGGCCAAGCAATATTTTGCGCAGACAGAAATTCAGCAAAACAGTCGGTGTGAGCCAAGAACTAAAAAAAATCATATTTAAAGGTAAGATAATGTCGCACAACAACTTGAGAGATTACTTCAACATAAGAAATTTCAATAGAGGATATACTTGTCAGTATCATTCCTAAATCAGGCATTGCGTCGTGTGTTTATTTCCCACCAATACTCCAATTCGATTCACCTTCCAAGGACTACAATGCCGTCAATGCGTGAGTCAGTGATGCCCGTTGCTATCATAGGCATGGGATTCAGGCTTCCTGGGGGAATCTCCACTAGTGAAGAGTTTTGGGATCTGCTTGTCAAAGGAAAGGATGGCAGATGCAAAGTGCCCATTGATCGATATAATGTTGACGGCTTCTTCAACGACGCGTCCCAGCGGGAAAGTGTGGCGAGTAAGTACGGCTACTTTCTAAAAGACGTCAATCTCAAAAAGTTTGACGCATCTTTCTTTGGATCCAAAAAGTCAAAGTCAGAAATGCTTGACCCCCAGCAGCGGTTGTTACTTGAGGTGGTTTGGGAGTGTATGGAGAGCGCTGGGCAAACCAAACTGCAAGGTACTCGAACTGGAGTATTTGTCGGGACATTCGGTGAGGACTGGCACAATATTCTTAACTCGGATAAGCAGGGCCAGGATGAATCGGAACGTCTGCTTTATGCAGGAGATTATGCCATGTCTAACATGGTATCACATGAATACGACTTTAGGGGTCCGAGGTAATTTGAAACCCTATCATACTGCAGAGCAAGCAAGCTGAATATCAAGAAAACAGCATTACAGTTAGAACAGCATGCTCTTCATCAATGTCCAGTCTCCACTTTGCATTTCAGGCAATACAAAACGGTGATTGCTCTGCAGCCATTGTCGCAGGCACAAACATCATCATGGAACCTACTATGACGCTGGATATGGGCCAGCTGGGCGTTCTTTCTGCTTCAGGGTCTTGTAAGACCTTTGATGCTTCAGCAGATGGTTACAGCAGAGGTGAGGCAATTAATGCCATTTTGATCAAACCTTTGGATGAGGCGCTTCAGGATGGTGACCCGATTAGAGCCGTGATCCGATCCACAGCTCTAAATTCTGCTGGCAAAACACCACAATTGACTCAACCCAGCCTGGATGCACAGGAAGATGTGATGAAGATGGCCTATAAAATGGCCGGAATCAACGATTTCTCTCAAACGCCCTTTGTCGAGTGTCACGGTACTGGTACCATGACTGGCGATCCGATTGAGGCTGCCGCTGTTGCCAGAGTATTTGGAGGGTATGGTGTATATATAGGATCGGTAGGCCGGCTCAGGGGCGAAATTGAAGCTTGAATCTCTTGATTATTGACAATTCTTACAGGTCAAGCCCAATGTCGGCCATGGAGAAGGTGCCTCTGGCCTAACTAGCATAATCAAAGCTGTTCTGTCATTAGAAAACGAGACGATACCCCCGAATATCAACTTATCTAACCCAAATCCTAAGAGTGAGTGGTTACTTTGGGTCCATAATGGCACTTGATTCTAAATTCAGTTCGTCAGTTGGCTTCCAAGAACACAAACTCAAGGTACCGCTCGAACCCACGCCGTGGCCCTCGGACCGACATGCTCGTATCAGTGTCAATTCCTTTGGTATTGGTGGAGCCAACGCACATGTAAGTTCTCTTAACAGCTGGAGCAAGTTCATCGTACCTCTTGCTGACATGAAGGTTCATTATAGGCAATTCTCGAATCAGCCGCCTCATTTGGCGCACCTAAATGTGAGACTGGGAAGTCTTCCGAACGAACTAGCAGACACCTTTGCGATGACGCACAAGATGTTGAATCCTCTATGAAGCACTGGCCTCGTCTACTTCCAATATCTGCCAGCAGTGAATCGTCCCTGCAGAGACGTGTAGAGGATATACGCAACTATATTGAGTCACATCCACTGTCTCTTAACGATACCGCCTCAACCTTAGGTCTTCATAGGATTCATTTACAATATCGAACATTTTGTGTGGTTGAGGATGACGTTGAGATCAAACCTGACTTTAGAAAAAGTCAGAAAACCATAGTTCCGTCTACAGAAGCTCCGAAGGTTGTGTTTGTATTTACTGGTCAAGGTGCGCAATGGGTCGGCATGGGCGAGAGTCTCGTTTGCGCCATACCCTCATTTTCCCAGGACATTCAAAAGATGGATCGCGCATTGAAAGCACTGGAGGAACCACCACCATGGACAATTGAAGGTTTGTTTCTGCATCATTCAATGGATGACATGGAAAGAGGACCTAACTGCCGAACAGGACTTCTCAGCTCGAGCGATTCCATGTCGACAGACGCCTTCAGAAAAGCAGAAATCTCCCAACCTCTTTGTACTGCAATCCAAGTAGCATTGGTAAACTTCCTTACAAAATGCAATATTTCCGCTAGCGCCGTCATCGGGCACTCCAGTGGTGAGATTGCGGCAGCGTATGCCGCCGGAGCGTTGACTATGTCTGAGGCGATCGTCTGTGCCTATATCCGTGGGCAGGTCACTAAACGACAGAAGCGCAGCGGCAGAATGGCGGCTGTTGGTTTAAGCCGAGCCTCCATCGCACCTTTTTTGGTTGATGGCGTTTATTTAGCGTGCGAAAATAGTCCAAAGAGTGTTACTATCTCGGGAGATGAGCATGCTGTGGAACACACACTGGGCGCAATCAGCGCTAATCACCCAGATGTTTCTATTCGAAAGCTGCATGTTGACATTGCATATCACTCAGGTAAAATTCCTCCCTACCCTCTACGAGTTAATTCATTAACGAGGAATTCAGACCATATGCGCGAAATTGGCGCTGCTTATGAGGATATGTTAAAACCGCACATCTCGAGCCCATATCTTCGCAAGCCATTCTACTCTACCGTAACAGGCACACTTCTGATGGCTGATAGCCAGCTAGACCCGGGGTATTGGAGAAAGAACTTAGAGTCACCTGTTTTATTCTATGGCGCAATGCAATTCCTGTTGCAGGACATGCCCGATACAAATGTTATCCTCGAACTGGGCCCACACTCGGCGCTTCAGAGCCCAATTCGTCAAATACTCCAGACGAACGATGCTAAAGTATGTCCTAGGTATATCTCCATGCTGAAAAGGCAGGATCATTGTCTCTCTTCATCATTGAACACAATAGGCAGCTTGTATCAATTGGGGTCTATGATTGACTTTGCCTTTTTAAATCCACCAGGAGCTATGCTAACCGATCTACCAAACTATCCTTGGGATCACTCTAGCGAATATTGGCATGAGAGTCGCGTATCTAAATCTTGGAGGCAAAGGAAACACCCATATCATGAACTACTTGGGTCAAGATGTCTAGAACCTAGTGATTCCGAACCTATCTGGAGAAACATGCTTCAGTCCGGTGATGTCCCATGGCTGAGAGACCATCTAGTGGAGAATACAGTGGTCTTTCCTTGCGCGGGATATATTGCCACGATGGGAGAGGCCTTGAGGCAATTTCTAGGTTCTGATAGCTATACCCTACAGAACCTGGTCATTAAAGCTGCTTTAATCTTACCAACTAGTGGGCCTATCGAGATCATGACAACAGTCAGGCCTTCGCGATCTACAGAGTTTACCAATTCTTCCTGGCACGATATTGCAATATCATCTTTCAACGGGACACTTTGGGTGGAAAACTGCATCGCTCAAGGCAGACCGGGTAACCAAGGAGGGACGCAAAAGCCAGTGTTCAGCACCCTGTCATCATGTCCCCGGAAAATATCGCAGCGCCACTTTTATGAGCGTATGAAGCATATGGGCTTAAGGTACGGACCATACTTCCAAGGCCTGACAAATATCTCGGCCCACACGGACAACGACTTTGCTACCGCTACAATGCGAAATACTGGGCATGAAAATACTGCCAACTATACTGTTCACCCCACTTCAATTGACTATTGTCTCCAATTATCCGCGGTGGCTAGCTGTCGAGGTGTCTTTCGCCGCATGACTTTGGGACTTCCTGTTGGCATCCAAAAGATCACGGTGAGCCCTGGCGGGCCCTTTCTTGTCACTGAAGCCACAGTGAATAGAACTACCAAGTGTAGCAACGCCGTTGCGATTGACAAGCGGAGCAAAGAAGTTATTATAAAGCTTGAACGGGCCAGAGTCAAGAGCATGAGCACAGGAGTGGAATCTAGACGGAGAGAAGATCTCCACGCAGCCCGATTGGAATGGCTTCCTGACATCAACCACATTGCCGCCAACGACTTCTTTACAATGAGCACGAATTCAAGATACCCCAGCAGTACATGGATTAACATGCCACAGCCTCTCGGGGCTATCGAACGAATTGCGTCACTGGGCATCTTGCAAATACTAGATACCGTGCAGTCCTTGGAAATCAAGCCTTGGGGCTATTTGACCAAATACTTCGCCTGGCTGCAGGATCACAAGTCTATGATATCTCAAGGGAACCGCAACAAGTTGGATCTTGAGATACGGCAATGGGTTGGGATGGATGTCAAGGTTCGCCAGGCTTTGTTAACTTCTTTGATTAAACAGGTTGAGAGCTTAAAGGACGACAACGCATTGAGCTTTGCACGGCTTATCGAAAGATTAGTACAACCGAGCAATATCCAGGACACTTTCACCGGCAGGGCGAATCCTATAGAGATACTCTATGCCAAACACGAACTAAACATTGTGTACCGATTGGGTAGTGAATGGGTCGACTGTGGCCAGTTCTTCCGTTTGTGTGCACACTCAAAGCCGACACTGAGGGTGCTTGATATCGGCGCAGGGACGAGAGGTACCATTGATGGTGTTCTCAAAAACTTGATATCCTCATATGGTGTCAGAATGTACTCGCACTACATGTTCACAGACGTTTCTACAGCATTCTTCTACCCTTCCCAAGTGGACTTGAAGAATTGGCAATGTGTGGAGTTTAAGGTGTTGGATATTGAAAGGGACCCTAAGGAGCAGGGGTTTGAGCTTGGATCCTATGATCTAATTGTCGCGTCAAACGTATGACCTTGATTTCTTTTTACCCTTGGGCTTTTTTGGAGTTCCCAATAACTTTCAAAATAACATACTAAATCTAACTCACGTCCAGGTCATCCACACAGCACGTTCGCTCCACAAAGCCCTTCGGAATGTTCGTTCACTCCTTCGCCCCGGCGGACATCTATATCTTCATGAACTTGTTCCTCGTGAGTTTCTTCCTTCCATTTCACTTATTTCCACTTTTGAAAGCTGACAAATCTGCGTAGAATCTCATTCTATCGCAACTGACCTTGTCATGGTGAGTTATTTGTCTTGATCCTATGCTTCCGCGTCCGGCCTAGAAATGAAAAATACTGATAAATCCAAGGGATATTTTCCCAGCTGGTGGTCTAGAAACGAAGATAACCGCCCTAGTATGCCGTATGTTTCTGTTGAGAGATGGGACACAGAGTTGCGCAATGCAGGATTCTCTGGGACTGACAGCGTGTTTTTCGGCGGTCCCAATGGCTACCATCTGACTGCACACATGACGAGCACGGCCGCGTTGTCAAAATCGAACGATAAATCTATCACATTCCTTTACAGGGGCATCAAGCCCAGTGTCGGTCTCAAAATCGGAAACGCGCTCCAGGAGGAAGGTGTCATAACCTATTGGCATAAACTAGGAGGCCAAGATCAGATGAGCGATGGCCACGGGGATATAATTTCTCTTGTCGATCTCGAGGCTCCTTTCTTTGACAATATTTCTCAGCATGAGTACAAACTTCTCAAGAACTATCTTTCCACGATTGAAGGGGGTATCTTATGGCTCACCGGTATGGCCCAGTTTAGGTGTACCAACCCTAGTTACGGCCTTGTTCTTGGATTCGCTCGGACCATACGACTGGAGCTCGCTTTGGAATTTTGGACGATTGAATTGGAAAATTTCAATCCTTCCATCGCCGATACAATAGCCTCAATCATCCAAAAATTCCGTGCACGTTCTCCGTTAGACGAAATTACAGACAGGGAGTACTCTGTATGCGGCGGGATCGTCCGTGTTGGGCGATGCCATTGGACATCAATCGACACCGAGTTAGAATGCCAAATGCAGGATGATGATCCAAAACAACTAGTCATTGGACAAGCCGGCCTGATCGACTCTGTGCATTGGGTGCAGAATGAAGCAGGCGATCTACAAACAGATGAGGTCGAAATTGAAGTTCGGTGTGTAGGATTGAACTTTCGGGTATTACAACTGGTGGTCCTGTTGTACATGTGAGATTTGCTGATTCCATTCTTCTAGGACATTATGGCTGTTATGGGGATTGTCGAAGACCCTGAAGGGAGGCTCGGTCTTGATGCTTCTGGAATAATCACCCGTGTTGGTTCCGCGGTCAACCACGTAAATATAGGAGACCGCGTCTTGGCAGCATCCGGTGGTCTTTGTCATACAAAAAGGATCATCTCTGGTACCTGTGTCTTCCCGATTCCTTCAGGACTCAGTTTCCAGGATGCGGCGACGCTGCCAACGGTTTATCTAACGGCGATATATGCAATCCTTCACCTCGGGCGGTTAAAGCGAGGACAGGTAAGACAGCAGACGCACAGTACGAGGATGAGTTAACTAACATGGGTTCCGACTGCAGTCAATTCTGATTCATTCTGCAGCCGGCGGTGTAGGACAGGCAGCCATTCACATCTGCCAAATGCTAGGTGTAAAGGTGTGTGCCATTGCTCAATGAACAAACTCTCATCGCACCATGATTAACCAAACCACTTAGATTTATGCAACGGTAGGGAGAGAGGAGAAGGTACAGTTTCTGATCGAACAGCACAACATACCACGGGAAAGAATTTTCAATTCACACAATGACTCCTTCCTCGAAGGCGTTATGGAGGCAACGTCTGGTCAAGGGGTTGATCTTGTGCTCAACTCACTTTCTGGAGATTTGCTTCATGCTTCATGGCAGTGCGTCGCTGAATGTGGTAGTATGATGGAAATAGGGAAACGCGATATTCTTGAACGTGGGAAATTGCAACTTGATATGTTTGGGTGCAACAGAACGTTCTACGGGATCGATCTATTGACACTGCATAAGAAGAGACCCGATACTTTGCGCAGGTATGACTTCGGTGGCTTCGTTCTTTCATCGTGTGGAATACTGATAATGGAAAACCCGAAACCAGCCTGGCTAACCAATTTTCCGAACTATACGAAAAGGGTTGCATCAAGCCAATCCGGCCTATCCATGCCTACCCAGCACAAGAGGCACCAAATGCGTTCCGTTTTATGAAGTCTGGGCAGCATACTGGAAAAGTCATTCTTACAATGCCGGAGAATCCAAAAGAGATACCAGCGACAGTGTGTCGCGAGCCACTCCATCTCTCAGGTTCCTCCACATACCTGATAATCGGTGGGCTCGGTGGCCTTGGCAAGGCTGTAGCTACGTGGATGGTAGAGAAAGGTGCCCGAAGCTTCGTCTTTCTCTCTAGGTCTGCTGGAAAATCCCATAACGATAAGCAGTTTCTGAAAGAGCTCGAGTCTCAAAATTGCAAAGCGGTCGCGATCGCTGGAAGCGTCGCCGAGGTGGCTGACGTCGACCGAGCAATCAATGCAGCAACAACTCCAATTGCTGGTGTTCTACAGCTATCCATGGTACTGCGGGTGAGGATATCAATGCAATACCTATTTTCAATTCAAGGCCGTGCTAATGCTATTCAGGATCGCCCTTTCTCCGAGATGACATACGACGATTGGACCGTATGCCAGGATCCCAAAGTCAAGGGTACATGGAACCTACACAACGCATTATTAGGAACCAACCTTGACTTCTTTATTCTCATGTCGTCACTTGTGGGTGTCATGGGACTCCCTGGTCAGGCTAACTATTCTTCCGCAAACTCATTCCTGGACTCCTTTGTCCAATATCGTCATAGTCTCGGCTTGCCATGCTCCGTCATTGACCTTGGCTGCATGGAAGGTATCGGTATTGTGAGCGAAAGTGCATCTATGTTGCAAAGATATACATCAACGGGCATGTTCATGACACAGGAACGGGATCTAATGGACGCAATCCACCTCAGCATAAAACACTCAAATCCACCTGCCACAATGGAACGGGGGGATGCATACAGCCCATGGAGTAACATTTCTCAACTCGCAATAGGCTTGAGATCGACCAAACCGTTGTCAGACACCACAAATCGCGTCATCTTCAAGGGGGATATGCGGGCTGACATGTACAACAACATGGAGTCAGCAATTCAAACAACCGTTGGAGAAAAAGACGACGGGTTTCGTGCATTATTATACCAAGTCGAGACTGACTCGGAAATTCTTGACAGTCCACAAAGTTTGCAGACTATATCCACCCAGCTTGGACGCACACTCTTTGGCTTCCTCGGGTTGGAAGAAGACAGTTTGGACATTAAAATGTCTCTCGAGTCCCTTGGCATCGACTCTCTCATTGCAATTGAATTGCGCAATTGGTTACGTAGGACATTGGGGTTAAGTGTGACAATTCTCGAGATAACTAATGCCGGGACAATCGAAGGTTTAGGGAAGTTTGTGATTCCGTTGCTTCAGCAAAAGTATAGCCACCCGACACTAATTTAGTGAGGATGGGGGGATTCTACTTGTCTTATTTACCATGTTGACAAGAGCTATGCGCTCCACGTTCTGGATCTAAGACATCTGGAAAGGCTTATAAAGTGGATAATCCATCATTGGTTAAATATTTCACCACGTTGTATTTAAGCATAATGAGTGAGTGGTGCGGATGCTGTTTTCGTATCAATCAAAAAAGACTATGTTTTGATGCTTGGGTACCATCGCGCCCGGCCCTATGAACAACCTTCTGAATTCCAACCAAATATTCCGTACCCTCTCGCTCTCAAGATTTGATTACTTCTGGGTAACTCCAATTTCTAGAGACTTTCCGTTGCTTACATCGCACCTACAATCTCTGTTTTCGGGAGTGCACCATTTCTCTTGATGCTGCTGTCTCCACCGACCCGAGTCACCCGGCAACAAACTCGGCATTGGATAGGCCCATCATTTAGGGCACCTGTAGCTTGAAATTACGTCTGTAGATTTCAGAGCCGCTCCAATGAACATGGTTCATTGCTGACCTGACTGCCGCTACTGGAGACAATCATGACGTGGTGCATGAGGCACGCCGCGGGGTATCGGCATGGCGGCCCTATCTGCCGCCTCCTTGCATGCCAGACGGGTTTAAAGGTAGCCCAACAATGGCGCCTCAGCATATTTTCGCACCAACCTTGTTGTGTAAAATTGGAAGGCTATTCTGACAATTGAACATAGCAACATGCTTTTCCAAAAAGAGAACCGCCTTGTCTACGCCTATGATGCCGAGCAGCTATGGGTTGAGCCATGGGGCCCCAACGCCCTGCGTGTCCGCGCCACCAAAATTAGGTCCATGCCTGAGGAGAATTGGGCTTTAGAAACACCTTCATCTACTGATGCAGATATCGCTGCTCAGGAAACCTCAGGATCCGTCACCAACGGCAAAATCAAGGCTGTGGTTACTGCTGCCGGAAAATTGAGCATATGGAACTCCGAGGGGAAACTCTTGCTCGAAGAATACACCCGCAATTTCAATGACGTTAAAGACCCTAAATTTAGCTGTCTCAACATCGATGGTCGCGAATTCAAGCCTCTGCTGGGTGGAGACTATCACCTCACCGCTCGGTTCGAGAGTCTGGATCCGAAAGAAAAGATTTATGGCATGGGCCAATATCAGCATCCGTACCTCGATATCAAAGGGACTCATCTCGAGTTAGCGCAGCGCAATTCGCAAGCCAGTGTTCCATTCGCCGTTTCCTCTCACGGCTATGGCTTTCTGTGGAACAATCCTTCGATTGGAAACGCCATATTTGCCAAGAACATCATCAGTTTTGAAGCCTTGTCCACCAAGGCACTTGACTACTGGGTGGTTGCCGGGGATTCACCCGCTGAGATCGTTCAAGCGTACGCGGGAGTCACGGGTAAGGTCCCTATGATGCCGGAGTATGGCCTTGGGTTCTGGCAGTGCAAGCTCAGGTATCAAACCCAGGAAGAGCTCCTTGGGGTTGCCCGAGAATATAAAAGGCGGAACCTGCCCATTGACCTCATAGTGGTTGACTTTTTCCACTGGCCAAAACAAGGTGAATGGAAATTCGATCCCACCTACTGGCCTGATCCAGGTAAGTTTATGAGCCATCGATACCGTTGACAAATGTTTGACAGCGATAACCTAGATGCCATGATCAAGGAGTTGAAAGACCTCAACATTGAATTGATGGTTTCAGTTTGGCCTACAGTAGACAAACTCTCTGAAAATTACAACGAAATGCTTGAGAAGGGCTATCTGATCCGCACAGATCGTGGTGTCCGAACTGGTCTCGACTTCCAAGGAGATACTATTCACTATGACACAACTAACCCTGCGTCTCGCGAGTACGTGTGGAAGAAGGCTAAAAAAAACTATTTTGACAAGGGCGTCAAGGTCTTTTGGCTTGATGAAGCCGAACCAGAGTATAGGGTCTACGACTTTGACAACTATCGGTACCACCGCGGTCCCAACATTGAAATCGGCAACATCTATCCGCGCGAATATGCTCGTGGGTTTTACGAAGGTCAGTCTCGCGAGGGTCAAACCAACATTGTGAACCTTCTTCGCTGCGCATGGGCTGGAAGCCAAAAGTATGGTGCCCTCGTATGGAGCGGCGACGTCGGATCAACCTGGTCCAGTTTCCGCGCACAGCTTGCTGCGGGGTTGAGCATGGGTCTGTCGGGCATTCCCTGGTGGACAACGGATATTGGCGGTTTCTACAACGGCGACGGACGAGATCCCGATTTCCGAGAGCTGCTTGTTCGATGGTTCCAATGGGGCACGTTTTGTCCTGTCATGCGCCTGCACGGCAATCGTCTTCCTGAGCAGCCGCAGCACGGGACGACTGGTGGTGCAGGATGCCGAAGCGGGGCTCCAAACGAGGTATGGTCGTATGGTGAGGAGGTCTATGGGATCTGCCGCAAGTACTTGGCAATTCGAGAGGAGCTGCGAGATTACACCCGTGCCTTGATGAAGGAGGCTCATGAAAAGGGCTCCCCCCTCATTCGGACCCTGTTCTATGAGTTTCCCGACGACGCAAAGGCGTGGGAGACGGAGGATCAGTACATGTACGGGAGCAAGTATCTGTGCTGCCCGGTGTTTGAATCGGGAAAGAGACAATCAAGTGTCTATTTGCCTAAACTTTCGGATGGCGAAAAGTGGAAGCTGTTCAAGGGCGACGATGAATTTGAGGGCGCGCAGGTGGTACAAGTGTCGTGCCCGCTGGATACGATGCCTGTGTTTATTCGATGGCCATAGATTGATCGAGCAATATTTGATATGAATCACATAGTATTCACATATCCTAAATTTCAAAAGAACTAGAATTCGCTGAAGATTTAGCTGGCAGTTGATGGTTCGTGGATGTCGATCAGGTTTTCACTCACCCTGGTGGCTGGTATCAATCCAATACACACTCCGTATATATCTCGAATTAATATCCTGAAATAAAATTACGAATTCGCAATAATTCGCAATAATTCGCAATAGCTGGTCTCTTGGTGCAATGGTAGCACATCAGTTTCCGGACATAGAGTTCGCTGAAGGTTCTGGGTTCGAGTCCCAGGGAGATCGCGCCTTTCTTTTTCCCATCGGTAGTGGTGATGTTAGGGATTTACCCCAAGTTGGAGCCTATGTAGTTCGACATGGAGCGGCGGTTTATCTTTTTACCATTATACATTACCCGAGATTGACAGCCGCTTGGGTGCGGGCTTCTGGTTCTGGTCGCGATCCCCCTGGGGTTCTGGCTTGGAACGCTGAGGCAGGGCGTTGCTTTCAGGTGGCCGAAATTGTGGGTTCGAGTCCGACTGAATTCGATCTTTTTGGCGTCCAAGCCACTTTCAAACGGCCTCTTTTTGATGTAAAGCATATATCTATGACGCGAAGGCACAATGATGGTGGGTTCGTTTTTTTCTTCCCGCAGAGAGGCCACTGAGCTTTTTGCCTTGAGGATTGGCTCTAATTGGGCCATGTCGTGGAATGTTGCATGGTTGCGACACCTGACACAGAGGCTTGGCCCGTCGTTCTTCCATCCAGTCAGAAACGCATCTCTCATGCAGTATCAGTTCAGCTCGTCAGCTTGCCAGGGCCAGATTCGCTAGTCACCCCAACGACCCACTCGCTGTCTCAAATTGCCCTCTCTGGTCCAGTTGTTGACCTGTTTTCTCTCAGGAACGGCCCTTTGCACAGGTACAGCAGACACAGCAGCAGCACAGCCCGCTATGATATACCGTGTTGCATCATGTCGGTATCTATTCATATCAATACGAACTAGCTGGGAAAGGGCACCATGCGGCGATCGCTTGTTGCTACTCGGCCCCCAGTCACTCATCTCGCGAAATTCATTGATGGTACGCTTTCGCACTTCTTGCACCTGGCCGAATGGAACTTCATACTGGATACAAAGCAAGTGACCGGTTCTGGGGGTTAATTTAGAAAGCTTGAAGCCGAGGAGTGGATCATAATGAGCGTCCCTGATTGAAAGTGCGCCTCTGCAGATGAGCGCACAGCTGGTCGCAGCCTGATCCCCTCCTGGAGATCAGCCCCTCCATAGCCCATATTGAGGCGCACGCATTCATTCTGAAGATGCTTTTTTGCTGCGACCTTGCAGGGTATGCCTTAGACATCCAGCAGGGGTGACCCAAAGACATACGTAAGGACGGCGAATTATTTTGGCCCCCATTCACAGCCTTGCGGGAACGCATGTTGTACACTACACTCATGCATCATCTGGGACTTAAAAGGACGCAGATAAGCCCCCTTAAATAAAATGAAAGCTTTTGCAATTTTCATCTCCAAATCGATGCTTGCGAAACACACCAAATGACTCTCGTCCAGCCTTGACTAGGTCCGTCCCAGCCAAGGCAAAGTCCGAACCATGGAACGAGACGAGTCCACACCCGGTGGCTCGCACCAATGGAACTGCAGCGCCAAATTTGGCAAGCTCGACGCAAACGACGACATAGATGGCTTAGGTGTAAGTGGAAGCGGGGGAGGGAGAAGAAGCGCCGCATCTCTGGCTTCCGAGAGATTCTAATTCAAGCCAAACTCACAGGTGGTTCTTGGGTTCGTCATCATGGCTTGGATAGCCGTGGCGTTGCTTATCGTCTACTATTTCTTCGTCTTCGATCCAAATGAGAATCCTTTCCAGTTGACAGAGGAAGAAAGTTCGCGACACCGACCAGCTAACCCCGTCGACGTGCTCGTCTACAAATTTTTGACTCCCGTCAGAAATCTCATTTTTGGGGAGAAACATGACAAAAAGCAGAGCGAAGAAGCATTTTACAAGGTCTGGGTTTGATCGCTCACTCTCTCGTGTCACTGTCGCGTATGAAATGCTGACGTACCTTGGTCAATAGTGCATCCTCATGGTTGCCGACACGCAACTGCTCACCGGAATCGCCATTGCCATCAGTGGGTACTTTGCACTCGTGAGAGGGCTTGCTGCGTACTATTGGCAGACCCTTGTATACCTGATATGGTTCGCATGCCTCACGCACCTTTCAGCCTTGACCTGCCTACGGTCGTATTTGCACTTGCATCAGAGGGCGCGGGCGTGGAGATTATTTCTCATGTCTGGACTGCTGATCATGCTGTTTGCTGGCTTCATTCCAACAGGTCACTTCGATTTTGCCAAGCCTGATCAGCGTATTCAATACGCCGACCTGGGCGACTTCATCCAAGGCCCAAACGGAAGAGTAGACAATACGTCAAGTATACCGGTAAATGAAACGATATACGTCTATACCTCTTCACCTGCCATCTGCTACTTCAACGGAAACATGCAAAAGGGAAACAAGGCCCTTCTATCCATGGTATTTTCCCACTTACTACTAGTCTACGGGTATGCCATTCGAATCAGCAAGCTATTCAAGAAGACATCACTCAGCCTTTCTATTCGGGTTCACGGGAAGATCCAACACTGGCACGAATCTCTCTTGGCTAGATGGGAAAAGCTCCTGAGGAGGATAAAGAGTCCCACTGCGAGAATACGAATAGCTGCCATCTTCCTCCCACTCCAAGCCAGCTTATTCTTTCTGCTTACAATGCTCTTGGACATATACTGTTCAATGCTACTAGAGGTGATATATAAAACTCCTGAGCGTCTGTTTCTCCGATTGACCAAATGGTACAGATCATTTCTTTGATTGTATCCGCCTCTTGGGGAGGGATTCGTTTACATGATATTCGAACCTATGGGCCTGCCACAGAGAAGCCTTCTGGCGGGAATACATGGGGATTTGGCCAAGTCCTTCCTTTAGTACTTCTTGCAGTGCCAGTTCTAGCGATTCTGGACTTTTTGCACGATTACTTCTTCCCTGGACGTATGTTCGCGCCCTCTCGAGTTGAATTCACGAGTTTTTCTGACTTGCCGCTAAAGGAGCCAATCCTGTAAAGGGTTATGCAAAACCCGCGAATGGTGAACACCTCATGAAATTTCCAACACTTCATCGACTGACATTCTCCAAGCCTTCCCCGTCCACCACGAATTTCGAGATCCTGAACAGCGTTATTCGGAGGCTGAAACATCTGGCGCGGCATCAACAGCAAGTTTCGAGCTTCAGATGCGTCATGAAAATCTCAGTTTTCCTCCTCCCACCACTTGTAAACAAATCCATCTCCGAAGTGGGGTTCTGTCTAATTATCTATAGATAACAGTAACGACTGGTATAATTCACCAAATCCCGCTCAACCCCTTGTAAATGGCCTCCCTTTTGCAGCACCCGGCATTTCAAAGCAGCAAGAGAGATTGAATGCCATTGTTGAGCGTTGCAAAGGCGGCTATCCATCGCTCTTCGGGTGGTCTCCTCTTCTGGTTCCGTTTCCAACCACGCTCTGGCTCGCACTCATATTCTTACGAGGGGGCACGGAAACGATTGCAAGAAATCCAGATTGGGTTGCCTTTCGAATCTTCATACTCTTCGTGGTGTGGCCACTGTGCTACTGCCAGATCTCGATTCAGTCGCTCTTTTATATCGACGCGACAAAGCTAGGAAAAACCCGGAAACATATAGTGAGATTCCTCATATGCTGCACCTTCACAGCGGTTCCTGTTGTATGTTATGTGCTTTGGCCCACAGGCTGGCTCCAACAATTCATCTTGGCTGGTGTTTTCGGAGGATTCCACCTGTTGGTGATCTTCTATTGGTCTGCGTTCTGTTTTTAGGGTACTACTTTTCCGTGGAATGTGGGGAAATGTGCGGCGTGGAATTTGGCGTTCCGACAGGAAAATACATGCCAAATATTCTGCGTAATAGATGGGCAATAGAAGCGCATTAGAATTGTGAACAGGATAAAATTACATCACAGAATCCAGCCAGATCAATTGAAAGCCAGCAAAAATGGTTCGGGAGTGATTACTAGATTTGCACAACGGCTGCGGTGCTTATCTAGCCTGGTCGGCAAGCGTGATTCTGAGCTGAGAACAGGGTTGGTTCGCTTCATGGTGGTGGTTGGGGGCTGGAAGTTGATGAGTGGCTGCTTACGGTCACAAACGCATCCTGGCCCCCACAGCAGCTGAAATGGGCAAAGTAGGCGACAGTCATTGCATATCAGGTTGTATTTCCCATGCCACAGCCGTGATCGATCACTCTTGGCCGGTCCAGTTGGCATGGATGGTGTACAAAAAAGCGGGTTGGAGGGTCGTATTGAAATAATATTGTCAGCCCTATACCTTGAATTGAACTCATACATGAGGCTACGACCTCCCTGCAGCCGCCTCTTCGGGACTGGACCAGTCTCCCCGAAAGTGCGGTATGAAATAAAATGACGCGCCGTCGCTCGAGATTTTGAAATCTTACCCTCAACTCCCTTCCTCAATGCTTAGCTGCCGTTCTGGATTGGCCTCCCTATACCATGGCTGTCTCCCCATCCCACCCAATCAGCCCCGCCAGCACAACATTGCCTGATGTCCATTCTCCTAAGAAACCAAGCATTGTTCACCGATACAGCGAGCTAGAATTCAGCAAACGCGATGCATTCCGGAGCGAACTGGACAAGGACCAAGAAGCCAAATTGGCGGCCGAGGAAAAGCGCATCAACGATGTCCGCGAGATGTTTGAAAAGCACCCGCAGAAAGCCATTCTCCTCGGGAATGTGAGGACTTCGTTTGCCGAATGGCAAAAACTAAAACCAGAAACAATACAGAAAATGGACCCAAGCAAAAGGGCATTTTCTTTCAAAAACCTGGCCAAAAGGAAGACGATGAGGAGAGGAAGCGCTGCAAGCCAGATACTTCAAGAACGATATCGACGCGAGGAAAATTCCAAAAACATTGTCGAGCCATTGCAGGAGTTCAAAGCCGGAGTCATGCATTTCGAGAAATGCGAGAATGGGGAGGGATGGGAGGGTACGACGTATGACAACAAATTTTATTCGGCGAAATTTCCAGATCAAAAAATATCCATGGAAGCTCTGTTAAATGAGAAGTCTCACAACCCTCTCCAATGCGAATCGGACAAAATTAAATACATCCATATTCCAGCAAATCATATGGGGTGGATACAGGCAGGTACAACAAGTCTTTCGATTCCGACCATATCGCTAACAACCATGCAGAGGGCAGTAGAGCGATACTACGGAGAGGAAGGATCGAACAGCAAAGAAAGCACTGAACAACTTCTTTCTCGCGAGTATTGGAAAGGTCAACTGCATGGTAGTGGGAGAAACTTGGTCCACGCGAGACATATGCGTCCTCGGTGCTCGCATATCACGACACCATTGGGTCAGAATTTTTAAACCTCTTTCCGTTATTTTCTAGGATTTTTTTTACTAATTAGATTCACAATCAGGTATGTTTACGCAGAGAAAGCAAGACAGCACTTTGGGCCCATCTACAGCCAAGGACCCAGACAATAACATCAGCAAACCACCCAACTTTGCAATTTTTGTAGGTCCAACTCATCGACGGGATGGCAAAGGATGTGAGCTTACAAGTTGAATCAGCTTCCATACCTGCACTGGGAAACCAACCGACGACGAAAGAAGTTGGCCGAGGTTGTGCAAGAGGCGACACAGAATACCAGTAAGGGAGAGAGACGGTCTTATGTAACGCCAAACTAACATTCCACAAGCGTCCCGGTTCATTCAGGTTGTGGAACAAAAGTCAAAGGCGAAGAAGAAATTCGCTTCGCAGAAGTTCGACAGAACCGATATTCCGAACCCACTCGGTCGCTATCTCTACGATATAGCCCAAGCCTGCGAGGCCATGAACTGTGACGCAGATGAGAGATTGATTCGCGATGGACTAGCACATAAAAAAGGTCAACCAGACCTGCCGTTGCACATTCGAAGAACGTTGGATCAATTTTACTTCCTGACCCTCGCAGACACCAGTCGCAGAGACACAGATCAGGTAGTTTACAGACAAACGAGAACGAGAACGGAAAGCGTCGAGTGTGACGAGCCTCCAATGGAACCAGAGGACCCTCGTGCTCATCTCGCACATTGCCGTCTCAATATTTTACGCGATCGCCGCAAGAACAATGAGGAACAATGTCAATGTCCCAAAGGGAAAGAAAGCAAGGCCAAATCTCCAGAGAAACCTAAACCGTTCACAAGACTTGAAGGAAACACGCGGGTAGTTATGGTTGATCAACTCTGGATGTGGATTCTGGATGAACGTAGGTGTTGCCTTGCTACTATCCTTGAGTCAACTTTATCTAATAGACGCTAGGCACGATAATTACATCATTTCCTCGGCGTTGGGGTGTCAACAAGCACGATTCTTCTGGTGTTCATAAGAGCCTCAGAGAAACCCTTGGCAAAACGAAGAAGATACGATCAGTCTATCATCTTGGTAGGAGTTTATCCACAGATTTTGAAGAAATACCTTGCTAATTGACTCTCAGCCCTGTTGATCATTGATCAGTGCTCCAGGGTGTTTTTTGACCGAACACAGCCAACTGATGACAGACCCGAAGTAATGGATCTCTTCGCCCAGGCCATAGGAACAGTGGTATGCACTTTACTTCTACACAGATGATGCCCTCTAACAACGCGCGAGCAGACCGATAACACGACTTCGGCATACGAACTATTCTGGAACAACGTCAAGCTACAGTCGATGGGTGTTGACGATGAAGAAGGCGATCACAAGCTAGAACGCCGCTACCTAAATATTAATCCAGAAGGCGTATTGCTGCGAGAATCCCAGGACATTGCTGAAGAGCTCCGGATCAGTAAGTGCATACATGTCCCCTTGTTGAATTTCCTGCGTCAGACCAAAAAATGGCCAACACATAGATTGAGTGATTTTCGATCTTCAGTCATTTCTCTAGCACGTCGTGCTAACCAGACATGTCAAGTGGCTCAAATCTTCAAGCAGCAACAAAGCGTGGTCAAGGATTTCAGAAAGTACATCAAAGGCCATCGGGCCGAGTTTGACCACGAGTCCAAAAACCATGACCCAGCAGCTCGGTATGATCTGGAACACAATATTCTGGAGAGAATTCGACGGGCGGACATGATCGATGCAGCCGACTGTGTGGAGAAGATTACGAACAGAAAAACGGAAATTGATGAGCTAGAAGAGGCAGCAACTCGCACCACTACCCAGGTAATTCTCTAACTGATTTGACAATGAAAGAAGAAAGAAAAAAAGGGTTGTGCTAATGCAGTCGCAGCTGCAAGAACTTCTCACTCTCAAACAGCAGCAAGCCAGCATTGTCGAGGCCAGGGCGGCTCTAGATCGTGCAAATGAAACCGTAAAGCAGGGCCGTTCCATCATGGCATTCACAATTGTGACAATTCTATTCGTAAGTGCCGAAAGCTTTTCTCGCGACATGTGCTCGTTCACTAATTCTGATGGAGGCACCTCTGGGCTTCATTGCTGGTGTATTTGGTATGAACAACAGTGTCTCGACTGAGAACGACTGGATGACGCTGAAGGAGCAAATCTTGTACATGGGTAAGGAGTCACTGCAAATATTCACTCTTGTCATGCATACTAATGGAAATTTCTTGGCAGTCGTGCTTACTGCTGCCGTGGTTTTGGTATCGCTGTCCATGGCATTCATCACCCGCAAACGAATGAGACAGATATCGCGCTTCTTCAAAAATTCAAAACTAAGCAAATGGGTACGCCTGCACTACAAAATACTAACATGGGAACCTGACTCGGCATTCGATGACCCATTCGATGGTGATGCAAGCATGAGTGCAAGCACGAAACGGGACGAGTCGCAGCGAGTCGGGCCTAAGGCCTTGGGCACCATCGAGCAATCAGATACCGCAGATGGATCCAGTCTAGAAAATGAGAAGAGGGGCATCTTCTATTTTTGGAAGAGAAAGGAGAAGAGATCGGGACATTCTGAGACGGTGTAGATTTGCTACGGGCTTTTCGGTAATGGATATATTACGGGTTGTCTCATACGCGGGAGAAGGGCGAACCGCGGTAATAAAATAAAAAATGATGTAGTCTTGGCTCAGCGTTGAAGATGATGAGGAATTTCAACAAAAATAAACTTAATGATGAACAGAAGGATTGTATCCATCTCGCTTCCTAAATTTTGTCTCGACTCGGGATACTTCGGACGTTGAGCAAAAGGAATTCGCCATCAGATCGTCGGGGAGTGGGTACAGGGTAGGGCTAGCACTAAGCGGGCCGGCTCGCCCGATTGCCCCGCCTCCAACGTCGAGGAAAAACCTTGGGAACCACAACCACGAGCTTGGGCGACAAACGACGGCGAGCAGCCGGTAGCCCTGCGCCATGAAGGCCGAAGACATCGAGGTGTGGCTCTCGCAGACGGGGCCCGACTGCGACGAGTCCAGCGGCGTCACCAACGTCTTCGCCGCGCGGCCCATCGACACCACCACCCCGCGCCGCTCCAAACGAAAGGCCCTGCCCGACCACTCGCCTGGCTCCTCCAGTGCGGCGCCCAAGCCCAAGAAGCCCAGGGCATCATCACAGGCCGCCGCCGCCGCCGCCTCCGCGAACCCCGAGGCCAACGACACGCCCACGACGGCCACCACCCTTGACCCCAAGATTAAACGAGACTGGGGCAGGCTTCCTTGGCTGGAAGCGCCATCCGTCACGACGACAGAACAGGATGCCCTCGATGAGCGGAGCAAAATGTTTGTGGACATGGTCGGGTCTTGGGCCCAACATCCGAATGCTCTGGATCTAAATCTTGATCCCGTGGCCGTGGCTGGACTTTTTGAGCGTGACCGAAATCGCGCCCTAGCTGCTCATCCAAGGACACGACGTACTGTTGGTTAGTGGGCAGGGTAACACGTTGGAGTTGTTTCTAGCGGAGAGGAGGAACAAGACTCCCTGGATTTGCCGCATATTTTCCACTTTCTACATCCATGTGCAGGGTCTTGAGCGTGGCGCGGGCGTCACCATGTCATGAGGAACAGAGAGAGAGGTCTGAACCTGGTGGTGTCCTTTGTGGACTTTGTATGCAAGGGACGGTCATCTTTCCATGGTTCTGGGTTGCGACTATTTGGCTGTCTGTTTTAACGAAAGCGAAACCTTGGTTGAATGTCTCAGTGTGTAAATTCAAATTGACAGAGAAAGTAACAGAAGAACGAGCCTCAATCGAACCACGGCTCTCCGGCGGTCGCATCAGGGCGAAGCATCGTACCGGCCTCCACCAATGAGCAGCTCTCCCATCGTGTTCCACCTGTGCCGCATCTTGGAAACGACCTTGCGCCTGGTGCCTATAGCCTTGTTCTTGACGCGGCGCACGAAGCCGATGAAGCCCTTGTACCTTTCCTTGTCCTTCTCGTGCTCGGACTTCGGGATTGCGTGCGGGAGCTTCCTGCGGAGGCATTATTATCTAGGAAATCCTCGCCAAGCCTGCTTTTTTTTGTGTGTGTTTTTTTGTGTGGTCTCACTGGTAGTCTTTGAAGGCCTTCTCCCACTTCATCCGCATCGACCGCTTGCCCTCCCACACGTCCTGCCCGCCGTCGACGACGCCAATCTGCGGGCCGACGTAGGTGGCCACGATGCCCGCGCCAAAGGAGCCCTTGTCGATGAACTTGCGCTCGTCGGGCGCCACCACCTGCAGGTAGTACGGGTGCGCGACCATGGCGTCGATGGTATCGGCCGACTCGTGCAGGTAGATGGCGATGCCGTCAAAGTCGACGGCCTTTTCCGAGACGGGCGCCTTGGCGTTGGCCTTGGTGGGCGGGATCATGCCTGCAGCGTGGATCTGGTGCACGAGGGGAAATCTCATCAGCACGGAATGAAGACAATGGGGGGAAGGGCATGGGCTCGGCGGCGGCGTACCTGTTGATAGCGGGTGACGTTAAAGTATTTTGCCAGGGGCAAAACCATGGGCGCGTGCTTGGTCTCCCAGTACTCCCAAAACTTCTCGCGGCTCATGTCTTGGTGGCGCTTGATGTACTGGATCGTCTGGATCAGGCCCGTCGTGCTGTGATACTCCGTGTTGGGTGGCAAGTCCTCTTCACGGACATTGTCATCCCTGTCAGCAAGAGAGGTCCCGAACAGGGGGGCCAGCAAGACCAAGTAGAAAAAGAACCGCATCATGCTGTTTTTTCCGCCCCTGAGGGATGTATCCGAGTGATGAACAGTTGGTTTGGTAAGAAGATGGTGTTCTCTTTTCGGGAGGACCTGGCCTGCTTTTTATCTTCAATCTTTTCTTGGGAGTAGCGTAGATCAACTCTCTCCACTGCACTGCTCCCCTCCCATCTTGTCACCGGCTTGCATTGGCTCGGGTTGCTGCGGCTTGGCGGCTCGGGTTGACTGCGTCTCGTTACCATGCGCGCGTGCAGGCGGCCGACCGAGCTCGGGGACTTTGTTGAAGAATGGAATCTGATCGAATATTTGAAAAGACTTTTCTGTGTCGAATTACTTTGCATAAAAGCATGTGCATCCTGAGCCACACAGTTGTCAAAGTTTGGATAATCTACGTGTGAGGGATATGCAACCGATGCGCCAGCAGGTTGGCCAGGGCATGGGCTTGATCCGCAGCTTGCATTCGATTCCGTAATGATTTCTTCCAGTAAAACCTCATCAAAGTCATCAACCAACCAGAAATCGGCAAATCGATGTCTTTCAGACCAGTTGGTTCTACCACACGCAATTGTATTTCTCGCTTGGCCGGTGGTTCCAGACATGGCGTAGGGACCTCGGTTGACTGCAGTAAATTCTAATTAGATCCTAATTTTGTCACAATACAGATCGCTTCTTAACCTGCCAGCATGGCAGTGGGGATGCCGGTGTACGATGGAGAATATAGTAGATACTTTTTTTATCACGCCGTCTTAACCGCTGTGACAGATGCATCATCAGGGGGATTTGTTCCGAATGTATCGAAACGAAAATACCAATAAGAATGAAAATTGGAAGGGAAAAAGTACGGAGATTTAATTCTTGAATGTGTCCAATGACTCGCTAGTTTGCTTCATTTTTAATTGTCAGTGAATCAATCGTGGGGTGACGATACGCATACATGCGAGGGATAAGCTTAGGCATTCATCCTTTCCATGCTACATATTTCGCGAAATTTCATGCTTCAATTTTTCTTCCTTTCTCCTGCATCCTCGTGATTAGCAGTCCACATCTCACCATGGCGACGTTCCCAATCACCAACGGAGTAACAACCCACATGCCACCTCCTGTAGGATACGTGGTGGATTTCCAGAATCCACAAGAACAGCACTTTTTGGACCATATGCTTATATTTGGCTTCATGGGGACATTAGCTCTAGCATGTCTAGCCCAAAGGCTATACACCAAGTACTTTCTGATGGGAGGTTTGAGCGCAGATGATTGTGAGTTTCGAGACGAGTGTCGGCAACGGCGAAAAGGCTTCTTGCTGACTTCATTTAAAACACACAAAGATTTGATCACTGTTGCATGGGTGGCATCTGTTGTGATGCAATCAGTACAGATTTGTCAGTATCATCCCTCGCTTTCACAGCTCTGCGGCTCGTACATTAACCGACCGGCTTGCAGGGTCTATCTTACAGAAGGGGCTGTGCCATCATGTATGGGAGATGTCTATTGAGGTGTACGAAAATACTTTAATTGTGAGTTTCGCCTGCTTTTAACCGCGTATGCGCGCAGTTGGTGTACATTACATTTACTCACGCCTTGCAATGTGGCAGAGCACTTACATCGCCGGGCCGATTTTCATCCTATGCAATGGTCTTAGCAAGGCATCCTTGCTCATGTTTTACCTTCGAATATCGAATCATAGATGGTTCAGGGCTGCCATCTGGACGGCCACCGCCATGGTCGCTACCTATATTCTGGTAATTGCGGGGCTGCTGCTGTTCGGATGTCGACCGATTCGCGCAGCTTGGGACCCGTACGCATCTGTCGGTGCTGCGTGTATTCCCCCAGAACCACTGTACATTGTCATGGCCGTCTCCAACATCGTCTCAGATGTCGCTATATTTATAATCCCGATCCCGACCATCGCCACTTTGAAGATGCCATTGGCCCAGAAGATTGGAGCTGCTGCATTGTTCGCAATCGGCTCGCTGTAAGTCGACTGCTCAACTCTCCTGATCAAGAAATGTTCCAAACCGAAGTCATGCTTGCAATGCTAATCTAATCTGAATAGCACTCTGACAACATCCATCATACGACTGAAATATTTGCCGACGCTTCTTCATTCCATTGACGTGTCCTGGGACGCGGCCCCCGCTAACGTTTGGTCGTGAGTGCCGATGCCTCCTTTCAACTTTGCCGCCGCGTGTGAGGATTTAGAAGTACTGACCATTTTGTCCATATAGATTTGTCGAAGTCAATTTATTCATCATATGTAGCTCAATGCCAACCTTTCGCAAATTTCTCAAGAGATTTGCACCCAAATGCTTGGGCTCATGGAGCTCGCGCCCGTCCAAAAGCAAGACGTATGACCTGCTGGGAAGCAAACCAAGCCGGAATAAGCGCTCAAAGTACTCGCACTTTGGCGGTTTAGAGATGGACATGTTGTCGCACTTGAACGGAAGCACCTTCGAGGTACGAGCGGGGTCGATTGGAATGGATCAATATAGAGTGTCGGCGGATTGTGAAGCTACGATCCCCAGTCAAGATGCTATATGCAAAGACATTGTGTCAAACAATAAGGGCATTGCATGTACAAAAACGTTCGAGGTTGAGTATGAAGGGCGAGTCATTTGATATAGCATCTTGACTATACTGTGCGCTTGGCCAGTCCTAGCAATTTTAGTCACTTTCTATGCACCTGAGAATGTCGTAAATCTGGCATTATTCGTTTTTCATCATTGTTCTGGCAAATCGTAATTTGATTTTTCATGGGTTGGGGAATATGCTTCAATATCCTCCATTATACCACGCAGTGGCCTCCTTTTTGGGATTGGTGGACCCAACGATCTTTAGTCGGAGGTGCTTTGGCGTCATTTTCTTCAGCATATTGATAATTCCACGAACAAGACGGATTTCCTTCCTTGTTTAAAATTCTATGTTAGTCCAAGGCACTAGAATTGAATAAAAAGAGACTGTTCACCAGCTACCAATCACCTATTCGGCCGAGAAACGTGCGGATCAAGCTGACTCAGAGTTATTTTCTTACAGTTCTAACAGATGAACAATCATGAATGCATCATATACAAACATTCTTTTTGGCGCAATACTAGTGGACTGTTTGACGAGATCTCATTTCTAGGCCTTCTGAAGAGTTCAAATGGATTGATGACTGACTCGCCAGTGTTGAATTTATCAATCTGTGGCACAATACAACAGGTTGAGCAAAATCGTGGCAAGAAAGTAAATTTTAGGATGGATTTGGTCTTTCAACGGATAGCCTATTCGGCTAAGCCGCTGAAGTATGTGGCTGAAGGCAACCAACGGTTCTGACTTTGCAGAGTAACATTTTGCATTTTCATGTCCACACCATCTCGGATCATCGAATAAAATCGCCAAAGAAGGTATAATGATGATTTTTATTTGACTTCATCAATGTCAAGAGTGTTTAATAGCAGCGGAAACATTCCGCTACTCGGCTTGCAATCTAGGCATGAATCTATGGTGGGGCTCCACATCATCAGAACATTGGTCACGTCGGGGCGAATATGATGGCGGCCTGAAGGTACGAGTTAGTTAGGCGTGTGTCCGACAACGGTCAATTGGTATTTCAATCTTTGCTTGGGCAAAAGTGAAGGTATTTACATCCAAGGCGCGCTCCAAAATAGTTACCGACGGACCGACAAAAATTAGGATAGAATATGTTGAGCCGTCACAAAATACCCAAAATTTACCAAGTCTGGCTGCTGTTAGTCTCAGGATTCAACATGTAAATTCTATGTAAGAGACGTTTTAAAAGCCCATTGCATCCGCCGCAATGTGACGGCTTGACCATCGGCCTGTCGGGGAGAGCGCAGTTAATATCTAGATGTAGACTAGGCTGGGGCTGTTTTTGATGCAACGCCCCAAACAATAGGCTTTTAAACAAAATGATTACGTATTTTTTAAGCTCAGCTGATGTGTGGGTGATTGCTTGAACTACCCTCAAAAATGATCCGATTGGCTCGGTTTGAGTGAATTGCGATTGCTTCTCGCATGGACCTCTTACTCTTCCTGGCAGGGCAGGCAAAATATGCCCGCAGTTGTCCAAGTTGATCAACATTTATGCATCTAAATTCTTACTTTAGTCAACCCATGGCCATAAGCACACCTGCATCAGGCGTCCGATTCTCCAATTCGCCTCGCTCAGCCACAATGTCAGCATACATCATGATCCCCACAGATCGGCATCAAGAAAGGAGGAGCGGGAAAAAAGTGGATTACATCTCATCCCGAAGATCGATGAGATTGCGCCAACAGTTTACTTGTGGAGATCTAGGACCTCAGCCTGATGAGAACTTTTGCGTTGTTGGTGCCGAGGAATGCATCATCGTCAGTGCGTTGAGGTCTTTTGCAAAGGCATGACGATCATTCAACAGGTCTGAAGAGTATCTCCCAGGCAGATATTGGCCTTGATGAGGCTATGTACTCAGCTATGTGCGGCGATCCGCCATTCACACAAGTATAAATAAGTCATCGGCACCACGAAATAACCGAATATTCAAACTCATCATCAATACAATTTTACTTCACGAAAAGACAATTTCTCAACTCTACGCTGCAACAACCATGTATTTCTCTAAGCTCTTGGTCGTTATCGCCATTCCTTTGGCTCTTGCTGCGCCATCCCAAGACAAGGTTGAAAATCAACTCGAAGTAAGTCTTCTATGAAATCTGAATCAGGTGGAATCTGGTTGAGTCAAGTAACTTACTCTCTCCTCAGCGTCGTGATTGTGAGTCAGGAAACTATAAAGGCCCCTGTGCTGTGTGGGACAACGATGCTTGCCGACGCACTGTGAGTCGTTTAGCTAAACAAAATGGTCAAGCGAGCGATTTTATTGACTTAATTTTCTAGTGTGAGCAAGAGGGTCGTGGAGGCGGGCACTGCTCTTCTGGACTGTAGGTGGTTTTAGCTCGCCAGCTTGGAGTTATGCTGACACGAACAGTAAATGTTGGTGCGAAGGATGTTAGGGGCGTCAGAAATGACCAGGAAATAATTTCGGCATGAAATTATATAAATCCTATTGCTCTCTATTTGGAATCTAGTCCCAGGTTTAAGAATTTGTCTTCACTTTGCTATATTCCAAACAATTCAATTATTCCATCATCTTCTGGTGCTTCTGAGTCGATTGATAATTTGACCTGAATCTATCAAAGAAAGCATTCACCCAACAATTTGAAAAAAAAAACACTAAATCTGCTACTAACAGTAATTGTGATGGACTCTCGAGCAGCGTCATTGTGGTAATGAATCCTTGCCTAAGTAAGCTGCAAGTAATAAACCGGGCATGCATTGACAGAAATTACGACCATTCAAATCAATTTATCTTTGCCGTTTAGTGTGTTTATTTTGGGACCCTCCAAAACGGCAACTACCCGCGTTTCTCAACAACCAATAATCCAGTCGGTGGGACACCGGTCTTGTAGAGCCGATTTTCGACTTTGTACTTATCGTCAACAAGCTTGAACCGCGAATATTGAACTAAGGCTAAAACCCAAAGTTTCATCTCTATTTTGGATTTCCCATTAGCATACATCTTATATCCAATTCAAGAGTCACCTTGTTCCGTCTCAAGACTCTCACTCGAGATTGCTTACCGAGCGTGGATAAAACGCGACCGGGGCAAGCCCGACGCCCAAGACCAAAAGGCAAGTATCCTGGACTTGTGGTGGAAGCTAAATTTCGGTCCTTTACCCAGCGATTCGGGTTAAATTCGTTGGGTTCGGGATGAAACCTGGAAGATTTGTGGGATACGAAGGTCACTGGAGCCACATGTGAATCTAAATTATCTTTGCGTCAGCGCACGGTATTAAGGCGAGCTTGTGGATGTTTACGAACCTTTTGGGATGAGATAACCACCCACCTCGACATCATGGAGTGCGAGCCGTGTCATATTGAAGACATCATCCTTCCATCTAAGAACTTCGCGAATAAAGGACTCCGTCAACACGGCTTCGCGTAAACTGTCAATGTTGACTGCTTCGTCTTGGCAATTGTTTTCCCTTTGCTGCATAATACATGTAATTTCTTCATGAATCGCCTGTTGATATTCGGGGTTGAGTGCGAGTTTATACGTGATCCATACAATTGCAGTGGCCCTGCAAATAGAATTTTAACCGCAAGATATTGTAGAAAAGGCGCTGCTCGGTACTCACGTTTGATGGAAAGCGGCGAAAGTGATGCTTATTATACAGAATACCACTGACAGTTTTGAGGTCAAGGTTAGAAAACCATCTGGCGCAGGATATTGGTGAATTAAAAATGAGATCAAATTTTCGTGCTGAACCTAGCAGTTAGTGACCGCTTCCGTACGTGTTGTAGATTCCTACTTCTTTCTGGTCCCGGTCAACTTTGGCTGAGATGTCAGACCAAATCCTTTTGGCGAATTCCCAACCAAGATGCTGCGGTAGACGAATGAACAGGTTTCTAGCCCTGGTTTTTGTGAGATCATTGGACTCATTGATCACTGAATAGGAATATTTATACCATATTAAGTTGCACCAGAGCTTTGGAAATAGAATACCAAGAAGTGACTCGCTCCGGGCTGCTGTAAATATTTCTGACATATCTTCTGCTACCGCGATTAAGCAGTGTGAATATAACTTTTCATCATAGCTCTGACACAATACAAACAGTTAGAAGACTCCGGCGCAAATAGCGGAATAGAATAAAGATGGGGACGCACTTCACCGAAAAGAATGCTGAATGTTGCTTCTCCTAGTGCATTCTGCACGAACGGTAAAACATCCATTCCGGTTTCGGGTGTTTTCATTTCGGCTAATTCAAAAGAATGGCGTTGAAAAATTGGCCACACTTTTCTTTCTGTCAATATTCTTCTGATCGGGTTCTCGCATGTACACCTTTGGGGCAGCCTTGCCTTTAGCCGGAACGAGACTCAATCTCCTGTTGATAAAATCCCTGAGCACGGATTCTATGACGTGAAAATAGGAGGTGCTTTTGAACAGAGATAATACCCAGCGCAGGCCAGTAAGCTGGTACATAAATGTCAGCCCTGTTATTTTACGGGTTCAACAACACTTGCATTTGCCATAGACTCATGGAAACTAAAAGCAGATTCGTCCAAAAGTATATCTTGAGTATACTGCTTCGACACAGCGTATACCATCTGTTTGGTAACATCATTAATCAAAATGCCTCATCATGAGATAAGTATAAATGATTTGGCGTGCCTCTCCTTGATGTTTCAGCCTAATAATTGGCCCATGCTGGTTGAATGCCCGCGATATCGAGTCTTCAGGAAAGTGATAGATTTCTTCATCCTAGGCGATTTTGGCACGTGAAAAAAAGTAGTCATAAAGTAAGGGGTGAATCAAACTTACTGTCATTGGAACAAACGGGGGCAGTGGGAGTTTGGATATCTATGTTGTGTTAGCAATCAAAACCCTCTCATTTCCCCCGATCGTGTTTGAGCGAAATGGAATAGGCCACTATTCTTTTCCTTTTTTCTTTTTAAATATAAACATTAAAAGGGGGAAATACGAAATTAAGCCACCTTTGTCTTTTTGTCGTCTCGCAGGGATGCCACGATGAATACAAGGCATAGTGCACCAACTGCGATGGCAATTCCTAATAACATAGCGGGAAGCAATTCTTTTAGAGCAAAGTAAAAACGGTTATAGAAGTGCGTTATCTTGGATGATTGTGGGGTGACAATGCCTTTAAAACACATAGAATGTTAGTCCAACGCCACGGGCAAATGGAAGGAGGTTCACCCAGATCTTTTGTCTGATAAGAGTCATCGGGGAGTTTTTATGAGACATGTAGAAAAATAAGGGCCGATTAAGCCATTTTGTATCAAACAAGTTTCAAATCATACCTTGGCCTGGTTCTTCTATCAATGAGACATCTTCCTATCATCCCATGGTTTTGTATGTATGTGGCATGGGCCAACTCGAAATATCCGGACACTTCACATCGCACCCTGTCGGTTTAATTTGATAAATACCTCAAGACATTACTCACCATGAAGTTTATTTTTGATCCAGTGCTTTATTATTCCGCGTACCCCAGCTCTTACTCTTTGCTTTTGATTTTACACATGGGATTCGAACAATGAACGGTAGGACTGACAAGGCTACAATCCAACTGACTGCAGTGCCCCCTTCCTTCAAAAATAATATGAAACAGTTGCCATCTCCCTATATCTATATGGAATACATTCAAATCGAAAACTATAACGGGGCAAATGGTCCAGTCGGTTGGGTCAGCTCAGGTTGTTTGGAATCTGATAGACTGCCGGATTAGAATGACAGAGGAGAAGACGCGCTAGCCAATCAGACCAATCATGGTGGGATCGGCGATTGAATCAAGAACAAAACAGCAAAGTCTATGGCAATGACCAAAGGAATTGATGGAATAAAGCGATGCGACATGTCAGCAAAATTCCTTGTTTTGCTCACTTATCAATTTATTTCATACATGGTGTTGAGATGTTGAATTTTGGTGTTTCGATCCATCTCTCTTCAATTCACCAAGCTGTCTTCACACCAGCTGGAACTTAATACCCATCTGCTATTTCGATATCGACCAGCTTCACCAAGTCATAAAAAAAGCGTCTGTCCATGCGGCGTTACCCAGTGACAATGACTTGGCGCTGAAAGCCCAGCGTGGCGACACACCTACCTTGGACTAGACCACCTTTGGGCGCAGGCCTAATAGTGGAGAATCCGTTTACTCCGCCCTCAGCTGAGTTTGTGCGAACCAATGGCTGTGTGGTTTGCAGCTTTTAGCCCCCAACCACGGCTCCGTAGACTGCCCCTGATGGCATGTTGGAGGAGCCGCGCAGGGCTCGCTTCATCCATCGTGTATCATAGTGGTCGCCCACCCCTGCTGCTAGCTTTTCAGTAGCGCGCGCATAGCTATTTATCACACTGTCTTTCCCAGGCCAGAAGAGGGGATGCTCTGCTCTCTTCCTTCCTTGCCCCTCTTCGCCAACCATTTCACCACACGTCACACCAGACATTCGACCACCCTCCTCCACCATGGCAGTCGGGCCTGATCCCCAGAAGCAATCACGATCAGAGTTAGAGCAGCAGCTGAAGAACGACAATCGCGATGTGTCGGACCTGTGGAAGGAGGCTCTCAAGAGCTACAAGGGCATCGTCGGTTTCGACCTGAACCGGAAATTCGACAATGTGCAGTCCATGCTCGACTTCGGCACACACCAAATGAACAACTTCCACAAGTTCAGGCATGACAAGGGCAAGGTCGATCGCTTGAGGACCCTCTTCGCCTCCAACCTTGAGCTTGTGGAGCAGGGCGCCAATCAGCTCATTAGCGCCGCCACACCCGCGTTTCCCCCGGCCGCGGCCATCGGAACAGCCTTGACTTACATGCTTCAGGCTTGCCGGTCGGTGTCGGCCGACTACGACATCGTCATTGTCTTCTTTGACGATATGAACAGCTTTCTCAAAAGAATCACCATTCTGGAGACCCGCCTTCCCAAGTACAAGGCCTACCAAAACTGCCTGATGGAGGTCTTCACCTCGTTCCTCACCATGTGTGGTTTCGCACACAAGTACATTGAACTTGGTCGCTTCAAGAAGTGGATCGCCAACTTGCTGGATGGCAACGACGGGGATCTCGGGGCAGCTCGATCCAAATTGACCAAGAGGCTGGAGCATCTGCAGCAGGCCACCGAATTCGCCATTCTCGGAAACACGGAGGAAACGCTCAAGATGACCACCCAGCTTGAGGAAAACCAGCGATCGCATACTGAAATGCTGGAGGAGGTGGGTGTTGCTCTCAACACCATCCATGAAAACACAGAGAGCATCAAAGATGATGTCGCGAAGCTGCTCAAGTTGTTTGGCGGGCAGAAGAAGGAAGCGAAACCGGAGAAGCCCCCGGCGAACAAACCGGCGTCCGCCAACAGCATTCGGCACGCCATGCCGGTGGTCGGCAAAGATGACCACGAGTACCAAGTCCTGAAGGAAACCCTTCTCCCGGATTCTTGCAGCTGGGTATTTTCAGAACCCGCGTGGGAAGAATGGCTGAAGATGGAGGACGGCACACGGCCCATGCTCGCCATTACCGCACAGCCTGGCGCCGGGAAGAGCCACTTAGCTGCGTCGGTGCACGACAAGCTTGAGCAGCTGGCCAAGGAAGACGATACCGGGAACACGGTCGTTTCCCACTTTTACTTTCGTGAGCAAGAAAACAGCTTTGCCTGGTTTCTCTGCGGTATAATCACCTTGGTGAATCAAATTGCAGAGACCAACAACGCCGCTTGCGAGAAGATCAACACCCAAATCGCGAGAGATGATCTGTACATCAAGACTGGACTTTGGCAAGACCTTGTGAAGTACCTACTTGGGGCTGTCTTTGAGCAAAACTCCAAGTTCCATCTCTTTATTGTTTTCGATGGATTGGATGAGCTGCGAGACTGGGACAGCTTCAAGGAGTTCTTGTCCAAATTTATCAGCGAGGAGAAGCTCAGAATCTCCCTCGTGGTCACCACCAGGCCTGATCGCCTCAGCGATCTCCCTGAGGATACCAAGCTGGTTCGGATCGAGGCAACAAAAGAAAAACAGGGGCAGGATATGAAAGCTCTTATCTGGCACCAAATTAATTCTCTCAACAATTTGAGAAGGTTCAGTCGCTATGTCCAGCAAAGAGTAGCTGACAAGGTGGAGGAAGTCTCTCCAAGTGAGAATCCTGAATATCGTTGTTCTACTTGAAATGCTAACAACTTTCGCTAGACATGCTTTACGTAGAGCACTTGTTAGTCCGCCTTGATAATCTAGGCCGCGAGGGCGCAGTTCTCAAGGCACTCGGCCAGAAACAACCCGAGGATCTCCACGGCATCTATGAGACTCACCTGGCGGAGTGCCAGCGCCGGATGCCCAGCAACCACCAGCAGGTTGCAGCTTACCTACTCAACTGGATTGCATTCTCCAAGCGACCCTTGTCGCTCGACGCGATACAGTCTTTGGTAAAATATTTATCCCGGGATGACGAATTTGATCTCGAAGAAATTCCCGAGTTCTTCTCCAAGTTTCTCAGGATTGGAGACCCCGGCTACGATGCCGAGTTGCGGGCAAAACACCAGGCCAGCCAGACCACCATGGTTCAAGACTTGAAACACAACGAGGGTGATGATGACAAGAGTGAAAACATTTACGATGATGGGCCCCTCCCAGTGAAATTCCAGGAGCGCTCCATGAGACACTACTTCACCAACAGTTCCCATGGATCTTCTTCGCCTTTCCGCTGGGGTCCCTCGGAAGCAACCCGCAAGATTTTCCTAATTTGCACCGAGCTTGCCCAATCCTCTCGGACGGATATCAGCAAGGATCTTCAAAACTACTGTGCATTGAGTCTCCTCAGCCACTGGATCGGTATCAAGATAGATCAACACAGCCCCCAGGAGCAAGTCGAAGTACTTGATGCTTTCGCAATTACCCTTTCCAACAAGAATGGATACGCCGAGATGCTAAGTAGAGCCGGCATGGTGTATGGCAAGGGTAATAGCAAGTTGACAGACGATACAGTAAGGGAGTGGGCGAAGCTTCTTGAGAAGCCAGGCATGCAAGAGGCCCTCAGCGAATTCACGCTCAAGTGGTGGCAACGTGTTGCCCAAGATCCCCCAACCTGCCGCATTGACCTAGCCAAGGGCTATCTGCGCCAATTGTACCAGGCCTCTAATTCACATGACGCCAACGAAGCTTGGGTACGGCTTTTTGGTGTCTTGGACATGGTGAGTGCACGCACCTTTCGGTAACATGGCTGCAGCAAAGAAGATTGCTAATGATTCACAACTAGACCGGGCTGGGCAAACTTCTCATGGATCAAGCCCGCATCAACTTTCCCGACCAGCTGGAAGATGAGCAGAGTGAAACTGACGCGAACAAGAATGAAGAGGGCAAGGAGGAGAATACCGAAGATAAAGACACCCTTGATGAGACCGAAGCAAGCCTCGGTGTGCTAAATCTCTTTGGTGATGAGATAACACCTGATGCAGGTGCTCACCGTGCAGTTTCGGAGGTTCTCATCGAGTACGACCACTTTGAGCCAGCCGAAAAGACTTGCAGAGCCGCACTGGAACTGTGCAAACCGAACGAGCAGGAGTGGTACAGAGCCTCTTGCGTTCTCTCGGACATTTTGTCCCTTCAAAAGAAGAAGAAGGACGCATATCATGTCGCGAGAAACGCGGTGGTCGAGCTTGAGTCGAACGAGGTCCCTCCGCAACTCCAGCGCATCGTCCATACGACCTGTGCCAGGTCCCAACAAAAGCTGGGCTATCTTGATCCCGCTTTGATATCTTATGCCAAGGCCAAAACGGCTGATCCCGAAGGCATCACCCCCGCCGCGGATCTTGTTGACGAGCTCAAAGTGCTGGACAAGAAGGCGGATAAGACCCACTACATTGATGTTCTGAAAGGCTGGAGTCTTTTGGAGAGGATTACATGGGTAGCGTACAACTACGAGGATGAGAACGAAGACAGGCATGCCCTTTTCTGCGACATTGCCGCAGAGACGGGCGAACAGGAATTCATTGTCAAGTTCTACGAAGAGATCATCAGCTTCCTGGATAACCTGGATGCTGCCACGCCTCTCCGCGTGGACCTTGCGCTCATCTATTTCGAAGTCTGCCAGGACTTGGAAAAGGCCCTCAAAACACTGGATGAAGTATTTAACAGCCACGCCACGGGCTTCATGTTCCCCATCACGGCCGTCAATGCCGCCTGGGTCTTTGAGAGGGCCATCGACGTCGTTTCAAACGTGGAAGTGGAACTGTTTCGAAAATCGCGCGATCCCAGCTACAAGGCGACGAGGCTTGCCTCGCTCTCCGGGCTCATGCAGCGGCCCCTGTCCCTGGACGTCCCCCGGACTTCCCCCATCACCACCGCTCAGCAGCGCGTCGGCCTGGCCTACATGTACATGGTCGTGGGCCCGGTGTCCAAGTTCCAGGAGGTGCTGCAGTCGGTGCTGGATGACAGCTTCACCGGTCTCAGCGACTCGGTCGGGTGGAACGACGGCGCGTACCTCTGGATCCTGGCCCAAGCACTCGCGATCCTGAGCCGAGCTCTCCGGAACGACGAGAAGCTTCGTCGATATGCCCGGATCGTGGGGTCCGCCTTGTTCTCGCGGCTCAGCAATGTTGACGACGATGACGACGATGAAGATGATGACAATGGTGGGGATGCGGGTGGTAACCAGTTGGCCAAAGACGAGCAGGAAAAGCTCGTGGAAGTCCCACAAAGTTTTGACCATGATGCAGCGATGGACGATGAAGCTGCACAGCCGTTTCAAGATGGGACAACTGTGGAGGATGCAGGCGAAGCGAGTTCCGACTCGGAAACTGACGAGTTCGAGCTTGGCGAGCCGCCCAAAGACGAGGGAGACTTGATCAACCCCGACAGTTTGACGTGGAGCTGCGGCGGCTTCTGCTCCCCGGCTCGCCCGTTCAAGTGGTGGGGAGACCGCTCGGCCTACTTTTACATAACCTTTGCCACCGGCATGATCTGCGAGGACTGCCACGCCGAGTACGACGCCATCAAGCGCGGCGAGGGGACCTTCAAGGGCCGGTACTTTCACGGCATCGGCCACGACTACTTCAAGCTTCCCGTCGAGGGATGGCGCGGCGTCAAGGACGGCATGGTGCGCTTGGACGGCGAGGAGCCGGTTTCCGTGGATGACCTGATGAAGAAGCTGCGGACGGAGGTGTGCAAGGATGCATGGGATCGGCTTTGGGAGGGCTGGGTGTAAATGGGGAGACGAATGCTGTCATAGAGGATAATGCCAAATCCCCACATGCAGATAGATCAATGAAATAATTAAAGCACAACAAAGACTGGATATCTTGATCGATATTTTCAAAACTAGGTCTGTTCAAGACGAAGTCATACGATAAACCTGCTTCAGCTTCACACGCATGTGCATGTCCTGGTGAAGTCCCCAAACACTTTGGAATAGGTTGTTGGAGCGGACCACATTCTAATATAACGGGAACCAGATCAAATTTGTACACTCCATAACCAAGAATAATGACATACCCTTTTGAGAAAAGAATGGCTGTTAGGATTAGTCTTCGGGTTTTGATTTACTCTTCATATAATAAAGATTCTAATTCTTTATATAGAATATCAATCTCTCTCTCATGAGTGGTTGGGCGGTCATGCCCCACAACGCTAACGGGGAGTTGTTCTGGCCGCGCGCGGGATGTTGGCTGCCTGATCCGTCCACTCCACCTCAAGACTCTTTCAGATCTCTTGCATTGCTTGTTTCAATCGACCATGCCAAGTTGAGGGAAAGGAACCATGACAGCGGATCATTTAGCGCCGGATGTCCACGCACAGCATCAAGTTGCTTCTGCTGCCGACCCACAGCAGCAGAGCATTCTGTTCCAGCGACTCCCTCGTGAGCTTCGAGACAAAATCTACGAGCAGCTCTTTCTTTCTACGAGACTCGCCTACGGCCAAAGATGCATCAGCGAAGTCAAGTTCAAGATGAGGCCTGCCCGAAACAGCCTGGCCGCTCTGCGGGGCTGCCGCCGCCTGAAAGCAGAGATTGGGGACACCTGGATTGGCCAAGTCGTGTTCGTCTTCTTGAGTTTCCAGACCATGCTCGACAAGTTGACAGCGTTGCCGAGCGGTCATGTCTCCAAAATGCGCCACCTGGTTACCAGAAACACCGTCCTTACCCTCGGCGCCGGGACTCGGGGCCGGTTCCGAAATTACGCTCTCCCTTCCGTCCTTAAACTCCTTGACGGCCTCCACCTTGATACACTCACGGTTACCCCGTGTTCCGGGACCATGTTTGCTAGTGGGACATTTGCTCATGCGGCACTTACTGCTCTCATTGAGCAAAGCTGCGGGTGGAAAGAGCTTCGTTTCCTCAGCAGCAGCTCGTCCATTTTGGGATTTGCAGCACACAGCCGCTCCACCAAGCGCCACCCCGAGCCGTCGCACTGGCAAAGCATCATGGACCATAGGGATGGCCATCTGTCAAAGCCCTCGGTGGTCATTTATCGCTCAACCATTTGCGATAGCCGAAACTCAGCTCTGAACCCAAGCACACGCACCGTGTTTGAGCAGGAGGTTCCCGTAGGCAGCGAGGCGCAAGAGAAGTTTGGCCTCCAGGATGACCAAGAGCTCATGGCGGATGGTGAAAGGGGCAAGGAAATCATGATTGTGGTCAGGAGGGGGTCCGGGATCGACTACGAGGAAAAGAAAGACTCGCCATTACTTAGCAGCGATATTCGACGCGATTTTCCGGGAAGGAGCTGGCAGGAAATCCAATCCGAGCACATGTACGAAGAAGCTGATATAGTGGGGGAGGCGACAGTGAGCGACGATGAGGACGAGGATCCTGAAATTAGGCTGGGAAGACAATCATTCCCGGCAGGTCCATGGGTTGACACAGGGTTTAGCTGAGATGTTTCAAGCATTTAACTGGTAGCAGAAGCTCTGGTGGCCAATCACATTGCATCAGAAACGGATATGCTATGGCGTAGTTGTGCGCTCACTCTTCATGCAAGATTGCTACCTCCAGGCTGTCTTGAGAATATTTTAACTGTCACGTCTCTTTTTCCTCGCGACAACGAACATTTACATTCCTGATGTCCTTGAGTATTTTAGAAACATCAGGATACTTGACGTCCAGTCTGAAGCCTTTCGCATTTATAATCAGCGTCACCATTACTGATCCGGTAGTGACTGGATCAGTACGACATATCGCCCAATCCCACTATTCCATCTTGGGGACTACCCATCACAAATGAAGCCAAAAACCAACTGCAAGACCTTTTTAATAAATTATGAGTAAATCTTTTGATAAATAACGGGTCCTTTGCCCACGAGGTGGTATTATTTCATCATCCCAAACACCATGAACTGCAGTCAATTCTCTGCAGAGCCAAGAACATTTCCATGCCAATGACAACTCTCTAATCAATCTAGGTCTCCTTTTTTCCATTAAAAGCGCAAGTCGTCTCAACTTAGACTTCAACCATTCTTTCCACAAGTCTTTCAGCGCTTGCGATTGAGCATGGTCTTCACGAAAAAGATGAAGCTAATAAACAGCCCCAGGCCGGCCAGACCCACGCCCATCCACCAGGCTGACCTGTAGCCAAATAGAATATCCTCTTTTGTTTTACCACCCCGATTCACATGAACCTCTACTGTCGCAGCGAACCCCAGCCCCAAACTGATGCTGTAATTGACAATGGTGCTCACCAGACTTGCCGCGATGCCCTGGTGTTCCTTTTTAACAGAGTTGGAGAGAATGAGGGTTCCGGCGGGAAATGACATGTCCATTCCCCAAGGCATGATGATGATGCTGAAGAAGGTCTGGAGCCAGTAGGACTGGTTAACCGGGGCAGTCATGATCAAAATGGTACCCGTCGTGAACGCAAGAAGAGCCAAAAACATGACAAAGGCAGGGTGCGTGTGGTGCAGCAGCCATGCAGTGCTCATTGACGCCAGGGCTCCCGAAATGGCGCAAGGGCTGAGCCACGCAGTGGCCAGAATCGGTGAGCCTCCTCGCAAAACTTGGAAAAACTGCCACAGGTAATAAACCCAGATTCCAAAGCAAGACCATCCACACGCTATACAGGTGAGGATGTAAGCCACGTCGCCGGTCAGAACATCAAATGGGATCAGAGGGTTGGGCGAAACGCGAAGCTCGACGTAAAAGAAGATGGGAACGAACAGCACGCCAACAATGAGGAGAACGTAGACGTATGGCTGGTCCCATCCGACGATGGGCGCTTGGTTCCATGCAAAGTTGATGAGCACAAGGGCGGTAATTCCAGTGGCAGCTCCGACCAAATCCAATTGTCCCAATATCTCTCGATAACTCATATCCTTGGACGAAATCTTATGCGGCGGGTCCGGAATGACGAAAACTGCGGCTGCGGCAATGCCAGCCAGGGCAATGGCAAAGGAGTAATAGGCCCAGGGCCACCAGGACTCGTCGCCAAGGACAAAGAGGCCGGCAAACACGCTGGCGAAAACGAATCCTCCGGGGGCACAGGCGCCAAAAATGGAAAACACGACTGCTTTCCTCAGTCCCGGGGCGTACGTGGCACCGAGAATAGCCAGGCCGTTGGGCATGACGATGGCGGGGCCGATTCCCTGGAAAACCCTGGCGAAGACGAACAGGACATGGCTCGAGTAGTGCGCGAGGCCGCCCACCATGGTCCAGAGGGCGAACCAGGCGAAGCCGACGACGAACATGCGCTTGTAGCCGAAGACATCGCCGAAGCGGCCGGAAACCAGGATGAAGGTGCCGACGGTCAGGCTGTAGCCGGCAATCAGCCAGCTGAGCTCGGCCGGGTTGGCCAGGTTGAACGAGGCGCCGATGACGTGGAGGATGCTGAGACAGTTTCCGAGGGCGCCCTGCGTCATGAGCTGGGCCATGCAAATGACGGCGACGAAGAGGATCTCGTGAGGCAGCGAGAGCGAGTCGGCTATCGACGCGGCCGATTTTGCGCGAACCAGCTCCTCGTCGTTGAAGACGCCCGACGCTTCTTGATTGGAGCGATCCGAGAGCTGGCCCTCGTCAGTGGCCTGCGCGCCGCCGCCATCGTCTGCTTATTTTCCTCCGTTAGCGAATCGTGTCCGAGCTTCCCGCTTCCATCCATCCCATCTCATCTCACCTGGCTGTTTTTCCAAAACCGTCATTTTTGGTCAATGTTGTTTTTTAGGACAACTGACCTAGTCGCAAAAAAAAAAATAAAGAAGATCTGGGTCCCTGGGGACAAGGGAAATGATCGGTGTGGGAAATTTCTGAAATTCGGGTCTTGTCCGATTTCGGTCTTTTCACCGGATCGCAAGCCACCAACACGGTTTCTGCTAACCAGATCTAAAAAGATAAGGCTTGATTTGAAATGGCGAAGCGGTACGGCAAGGAGGGCTGACATCATCTCCAGCCAGCCACTGAAATGGCTAGCCATAGAGCTTGTTGGGTCGGGAGGTGGAGCAAAAGGATCAAACTAACATCGGCCAATTTATCGCAAAGCGGGTAACGGCAAAAAGGGCCGATCCGCCCTGCATTGAGTGCAACCAGCAGCAGCAGCATAGTCCAGTCGAGGTTCGAATAGCAGCCTTCACGTCTCGGGCATCTGACCAACGTCATCGATCACAGAGGCGCAGCGTGCTGGTTGATGTGTCTGGTGTGACTCGTGTGAATAGGCCAGCACAGCCGCTGCAATCCCCATCTGAGCCGGCGAACAAAGCCAGCAGTTGTGCAGCGGGAGAGATGAAAAACGCCCCCATCAGGGACCCATGTGGGAAGGTCGATGCTAGTGATTCGTGGCTAACCAGGCTAATAATATTCGAATCAATATCCACCGTTTCTCTGCCCCTGTAATGGACCGCTCTAAATTTTCTAGAAAATACAGCTTTAGCTTCGTGAAGGTAGCCGGCAGCCCAGTACGTCGAGGTCCGAAGCCGACCCAACAGGTGAGCCGTGAGACAGCAACTGAGACAATCGCTAGGATGGCGACAAAGGCAGTGCCGAGCCAACCGAGGAGCTCACGGGTAAAAGAAATTAAATGGTCCGGCTGGTTGGAAGGCTCAGGCTTCGGTTGTCTTTGGTTGTCACTACCGGGGTCCTTTTCCCCCAGCAGAACCAACATGTCACTAACTAAGCCAGTGAGTGACATAGTGCGGCTCATTCTCGTTAGACCTAGCAGTGCCCCCGTTCACCACCTCGCTAGACGGCACAGCCCGCTTCTACAGAAGTCATGCACACTGCTGCAGTTAGCAACAGAAAAAGAAAAAAGGCCCGGGCTCTCGCCATTAACCGTTCCCAGGAAGGCCCTTTAGCTGAACCCAGCTCCTCCACCTTGTCCTAATGCAATCATCTGATTCGCCATCTGCAGATCCCGAGTAGGTGGGATTAAACTTCGTTCGACTGCGGGGAAGCCAGACCCTGCCCGCATTGACACTAATCCGGTAACGACCAGGATGAAGGCAGCATGCCATCTGGACTCGATTTCCTTCTTGCTAAGCATGTTACGGTCGCTACAAATTGGAAATCATATTTTCTAGAGCGACACACATTTTTGAGATATGTGGTGTTCCATGGATCATGGCGCTTCCCGTACTAGCAGGTCGCGCTCACTTCACGGAGCACGTGGCGTGATTGAAACATTCCTGGCAATAACTGGTACCTCACGCACACCCAACAGTTGCAACACCATCCTTGAACGATTGTCAGTTCGAAACTTTGCTGGATATATTACTTGCAAAAAGGCTAAACAGGCCTCAGCATGTTTACCTGAGATAAATAAAAACAATAACTAAATCATTCCATTTGTCTGAATATTATTTCTCAAGGGTTATAATTCCGTCAACCTTGAGTATTTTAATTATTTTGGCCAGAATGAATATTGTAGCTACTAGTGGAGAAGCTTTATTTGCAATCATTCAAGGGCGAATCGTAAAGCTAGGCATTTCCAGATTTGATACACAGAAATTCTGTAGACAAACCACTCATCTCATGGGCCACCCATATCCACCTGCAGCATCCCTTCATCAACTACCAACTTGAGATGATAACATTCAGGCAGCCCCGCCGGGATAAACTTCCAATAAATGTGCACGACGCCCAGATATCCAGGTGAAAGGTACCATACCCAGCGAGGTGAATCTCAATGATGGAATAGTCAAAGGATTTATTATTGACAAGTCACTCAGAAATAACAGTCTAATATATGCAGAGAGAGTTCATTGGCCGTGAAATAAATTCTCAAGTCCGAAAAGCTTCTCGAACTGTACCATGTCTGACCCAAGCAATCCACGGATCTCATCATCAAACATGAACATGGCTAGGTGAAATATCAAATCGTCTCTCAAAGGTTCTGTCGCCAAGGTTCCGTGATGAAGAAGTAATCGGACTGTATTACTCTTCGAATTCTGGGCGGCCCACATAATTGGCGTACGGCCATTGTAATCCTCCAAGTCTGCACATATACCCTCAACTGCGAGAAGCATCTGGACAACATTGTCATGCCCGTGCCCGGCAGCCCATGAAAGAGCTGTTCGACCGGCACAATCTCGAGTATTCGGATCAACAGCGTCGTGCGAGAGCAATGCTTTGACAGATTCGCAGTACCCTTCTTGCGCAGCCCAAATCAAAGGAGTTTTGCCGTGAGCGTCTCTGGCGAAGTTTGCTCCATGCTGTAACAAAAGCTTGACCACCTGCCAGTTATTGTAGGCTGCTGCTGAAAGGAGCGGGGTCCCTCCAAACTTATTCGCAATTGTAAGATCAGCCCCTTTATCAAGCAATAGCTTAACCACCTCTAAATGGCCGTGGCATGATGCTAAATTAAGAGGGGCCCATCCGTTCTTATTTGTAATTGTAATATCAGCCCCTTTGTCAAACAACAGCTTAACCACCTCTAAGTAGCCTTTATTCGAGGCCAAATTAAGAGGGGTCCATCCATCCTTTGCAATTGTAAGATCAGCTCCTTTATCAAGCAACAGCTTAACCACCTCTAAGTAGCCTTTATTCGAGGCCAAATTAAGAGGGGTCCATCCATCCTTTGCAATTGTAAGATCAGCCCCTTTATCAAGCAATAGCTTAACCACCTCTAAATGACCTTCATCCGAGGCCAAATTAAGAGGGGTCCATCCATCCTTTGCAATTGTAAGATCAGCCCCTTTATCAAGCAACAGCTTAACCACCTCTAAGTGGCCTCCTGCTGAAGCTGAATTAAGAGGGGCCCATCCGTTCTTATTTGTAATTGTAAGATCAGCCCCTTTGTCAAGCAACAGCTTAACCACCTCTAAGTGGCCTCCTGATGAAGCTGAATTAAGAGGGGTCCATCCCTCCTTCTCAGTAATTGTAAGATCAGCCCCTTTATCAATAAGCAGCTGCACTACTTCCAAGCAACCATTCCATGATGCCATATGTAGCGGTATTGCTCCACTATCATCAGCAACAGTAAGATCAGCTCCTTTATCAATAAACAGCTGCACTACTTCCAAGCAACCATTCCATACTGCCACATGTAGCGGTATTGCTCCATCATCATCAGCAACAGTAAGATCGGCCCCTTTGTCAAGCAATAGCTTAACTATATCTAAGTGGCCTTGGCTTGATGCTAAATAAAGAGGGGTCCATCCATTCTTATCAGTGATTGTAAAATCGGCTCCTTCCTCAAGAAGCAGCTTCATTACTTCCAAGCTACCGCTCACCGATGCCACGTGTAGTGGTGTCCATCCATCAACAGCAGCAGAATTAAGATCTGCCCCTTTGTCAAGAAGCAGCTTCACTACTTCCAAGTGACCGCTATCCGACGCCACATGCAGCGGGGTATATCTGAACCTGTTCCCTATTGCCAAGTCCGACCCCTTTTTTAACAGTATTTGAACGATTTCGGTATGTCCATGGTCGGACGCAACGTAAAGCGGAGTTCTGCCCTGGTTGCTCGCTATGTCGATACGAGCTCCACGCTCGATCAAGTATCTCACTCCGTCGATCCATCCCGTTGAAGAAGCCGCCAAGAGAGCTGTTCTCCCTGAGATGTCTACCCGGTTCACATCCAGTCCAATATCTTGAATGAGGTGCACTACTGTTTTCATGAACCCGAGTAAGGCTGCGTAAAACAATCGGTTACCACCTTCGATCTTGCCTTCGTATTGCAACATGGGATCTTCAAAGAAAATTTCGGCTTGCTCCCTCCACAGTTCCCATCTTTTATTCTCAGGGTAAAAGAAGGTGTCCACGAAGCTCATTACTTGACTTATGTTCATTGCTTCTTCTTTTATGTGCTTATGCCAAAATTTCGCAGCATAATCCCGAAATGCCTGAAAAGTTGGCATCTTCTCTTCCTTTAGTCGTTCCTCCCAAACCTGGTCGGTGTTCAAATAGCGTATACACGTGATAGCAAGGATATTACTTTGCATTGCGTTCTCCCTAGACCTTAATTTCTCATTTGAGATCAACTGGCCCATCGGAACAAGTTCATGACAAAGAATATATTGCCTTACTGAAAAATGAGTCAGGTGAATAGTTCGTGATCCCAGCTCTGAATCCTCTCCCCGGGTTTCGACCAATGGTCCGCACAAGTCGATAATTTCTGATTGAATGTATTCTTCGTCAATGACCTCTGGGAGCTCATCCTCCAATAACGCCTCACATTCTTCGTCGACTAAAAGGAGTGCTTCAGTTATCTCCCAGATTGTCATCGGGCGCAGAGCAAATGTAACCCATCGCAAGACCGCTAGCGTTCGGCTTCTTTCTGGCTCATCAAGTTTCGCAATTCTTACCCAGTTTCTATCATACAGATCTGCCAATTTTGTCGGAGCTTGGTCAATCGTTCGGCGAAGTAAGCCGACACTTTTGGTATTGCGAAGCTGCCCTTCGAGGGCTCGGATGCCGAGAAACATGCTCTCAAACCGGTCGACTATACGTATGGAGAGTTCCTCTCTCTGCGACTGGCTTTTATTCTGTAATTTATTGTCCACGATGTCTCTTGAAAATCTGATAGCATCATCCTTAACGTCGCCAGGCTTGATCAAGCAATCGAACAGGGCCCAATGTGCGCTAGATTCACCTATTTGGAGGCCCTCACGTATCTCCGGCTCGTCGCGGCTTACTATTGCAAGGCGCAGTGGTCCTGGAACAGATTGATGCAGAAAATCGAAGAAATCGATCAGCGACTGTCGGTGGCTGGCTTTCCAGTCATGACCTACTCCTGCACATTCATCAAGACCATCAACAACGAAGACGATATTTGGTAAACTTTGAAGAATGGCTTCGAAGAGTTCGCCAATTTCTTTGGGTGTAGCGGGACATTTGTCTCCTGACTCCCACCGTATCATCGCAAGCTCGAAGGCATGTTCGTTCTTGGATATCATCTGGTAGGTCCAGGCTCGTATAATGGCAAACGGATCAGCGTTGCTCTCCAGGTCAGACGAAAAAAAATGGTATGCAACATGAGCATCAGTAGGTTGAAGATATTGGATGATCTTGGCACAGAGGATGGTTTTTCCGTATCCCGCAGGGCCATGAATCCACAAGACTTTAGTGCAATCTGATGTCGAGTTCTCCCATTCTTTGAATTCGGATCTTTGGAAAATCCAGTCGCAGGTGCCCTCCAAACGTCTCTGGACAAAATTGTCAAACATTGCTGTCGTCAATTCCGCTCCCAACCAGCGAGGAAGCTCCTTTTTGAAATCGTCTTGGTTTGTCAGAACTATTTACGTGCTGAGAAGGGAATAATACCCACCAGTTTTATGTTGGACTTCCTGGTAAAGAGCCTTCTCAATTGTCATGGATAGTTGCTCTATCAGGTCAGGTAAATTTTGCAGTTCCTGCATTCCTACTATTCTGTCAGATACCCTACCTTAGCAAAAGTTTCATCAATTCAGTAGGGTAACTATACCTGCGCTGGATTGTGCAGAGGTAGTGCCATCAGTTTGAGTTGGTGGCACCAAATCATGAAGGCGTTGCAGTAGTGCTGCAAAATTATGGGTTTGCTCGGAAACCCGACTTTTATCTTGAAGAGCCCAGGTCCACTTCGCTTTTCGAGATACAGCATCTTGATATTTTTCCAATTGTACTGATCCTTTCTTGTGGCCCTTTGGCCCTTGCGGTCGAGTCTTTGATCCTGCTGATAATGCAGCATCCAGAGATGTATGCTCTGTATCACCATCAATGTTTTTGATGCACTGGAATATCTCATCAACTACCTCGCGCACTTTTGGGTCATCAAGGGCTGGGTGGTGCGGATCCTTTAATGGATCGCAGCCATAGCCAACCGAGTTGCGCCACTGTTGTAGCAGGATTCGATCCGCACTTCGTTGGGCAACCAAAGACTCAGATTCGAATTTAGCATTTTTGTATGAGTCGAATCTCTCCTTGGTATCCACCACAGAATTCATCACCCCTGCAAGTCTAGCGATGCCAGCGCCAAGGCTGAGAGGTTCCATGGCTGCGAATCTGGATTATTGGCAATGATGGTGTGCGCGGTTGGGAAACAGACGTTTCAGAGCAATAACAGTGAATGGTGGAGCAAGAATGCGGAGATGGTCTCCCTAATCCATGTGAAAGGGAAGGTGGAAGAAGAGGAGAAGAATCGGGCTGTCTCACAGGCAGAGGCTTGTCGGGCACAGCCTGTATAAATGCGCATGCATAGTGGAGCACTGCCACAGGCTACAGCCGGATAGGGGCAGCGAATCAGCGGACACTATGCCCTCAGGTCGAAGCAGGATTCTTGCACCCCCTACATCCTTGGCTTTATTCACGTGAAAAATCAATGTGCGCCGGGTTGAAAACATTTGATGCCTGACTGTATCAGCCCCAGACTATTGTGATGGGGCCATGCCACGACGAGGTGGGATGACGCCAAACCACACAGGAGCATTTTATTAACATCTCGCATTTCTGTCATCTACTTTCCTTTGTCTTCAGTCGGATTATCATGGAAAAGAAGGCGTGGCATCCATGAGCACGCACGAGCGAGCTCCACAGCGAAGAAGGCGCCAAGTGCGATGCCAGCAACAGTGCCTTGCCACAGCTCTTTGCTTGGCAATTGTGATGAGAACATGCCTTGCGTAACTGAGCGAGGCAAAGTGACTGGACCTCCGCCACAAAATGTACCCCGTATCGCAGTTGCCAATGCGGGAGCCAATTTTCCCAGCGATGTCAGAGAAGAATCCAATCATTATCCCTTTGACTGTGGGATAGCTGCATTTGCGTACCCCGCCCCACATGACCCCGGCAAAAGCAAGGTGACCTCGAGTGACATCAATGACTTCCGGAATCAATGCCACTCATTTTACTATGTAATTCATTATTTTATTCACAATGGATACCCAAGAGCCCTCTAATGAGGCCATCAACGTGTATGACGATGACAGCTTCATCTCAATTGATGACTGCCGCCGCGAGCGGCCTGAGGATAACACCTGCCGGCCAACAAAGGCGCCGACCACTGACCGCGGCTACAGCTTTAAGCCAATTGAGCTGCTGGCCCGGGCCCCAATAATAGAAGAGCTACCCCAAGACCCGCTATTGTTATTCCAGGAATTTCTACCTATTTTCCTAGTTAAAAGATGGGTTCGATATACCAACAGCTGGGTCAATCACTTGCTTGATCAAGCAAGAAACCACAATCAACAGCGCCCGCGGTCACGGCTGCTGAATTGGAAACCGACCTCTGTTTCAGAAATCTATGTGTGGATTGCAATCATTATTTATATGCGAATAACTAGGGAAACCCAGATCGAGGACTATTGGAAGACTTCCCAACCAGAAGCTCAGTGTGCTATTCATCCTATTATAAAGTGGATGTCTTATGACCGGTTTCAGCTTTTATCACGGCATATACGAATATTTGATCATACAACTATATATGTATCCACAGCAGAACGGCCTTACAGCCGGACCTTTAGCCGAGTTGATGAATGGTCTGACCTAATACAACAAGCATCCACTCGATTCTACAAGCCGGGCACGAATATTGCTGTAGATAAAGCTATGGCCCGCTATTTAGGAAGATCCAATGAGACAACAACAGTCCCTAATAAACCTATTCCAACCGGCTTCAAAGTGTGGATTGTAGCCCAAGCAGGCTATTTTCTTAGGTGGATTTGGCATAGGCCCGGCCCGAAGTTCGGGTCTGTTGGAATAGCCCGGGCAGCCCGGGCAGCCCGGGTCAGGCCAGCTTACCGGCACCGGTCATCACAGCTGCGGCGGCAACGGCAGCAGAAACCAAAGAGGGGCATTTATCTAAACCCGACACAAGCTATGGTTATTTCCCTAGTAAAGCTACTGCCAAAATCCTCATATCACGTCTTTTTGGATAACCTATTTTCCTCGTGTGACCTCTTTCGCCGGCTCCGTCAATGTGGGCACGGGGCCACAGGCACAGCCCGCCGCAACTGCGGCATTTACAAGGACCTAGTCGACCTCAAAGCTGCAGATAACACTGCTGCCGGCAGCCTTTAATTTAATGAGGTTAGAGCTATCCCGACCTCTGATAATAAGGTCAATCAAATAGCGTGGAAAGACAATGCTCTTGTGTTGATATTGTCAACTGTATTCAAAGGCGATGAAAGGATTGACTGTTGGCGAAAAAAGCCGACAACAGCAAAACCGGCTGCACGGCCAATACAGCGTTTTTTTGGTGCCGAGCCTGTCAAGCTAATTTCTATCCCGGCTGTGGCTAGCACCTATAATAACGAAATGAATGCTGTTGATCGGGGTGACCAAATGCGGTCGTATTGGAGCCCTAGCCGCCGTGCCCGAAGAGGTGGTTGGAAGGTCCTTGCTTTAGACTTCCTATTAGAAATAGGCCTCAACAATCCCTTCATTTTGCAAAAGCTAGGGCGGCCTAATTGGAAGCCGTTTACACGGCCAATTGAGTGGCGCCGGCATATTTGGAATAGCCTCATCCAAAAATACGGCACAGAGACTCAAACCAGAAAGCGGCTTCGGTCTGGAGACGAATTTACGCCTATTTCACAGCATATTTTTGTCCGCAAAGGAAATGCTAGATGCGTGGCCTGTCAAGGAGCCCGTCTAGGTCAGCCGAGGCATCACAAAAAAAGAAGGCTGTTGGCAATAGTCAGTGGAAATAGCCCGTTGCCGCAGTCACGATATCGCTGTCAACAGTGCAATGTAGCTTTATGTAGATCCGGTAATTGCTGGGACTTATTTCATAACCCAAATTAGGTGGGAAAAGATGTACCTTTAATTTGATGCGCTTTAATTGGCTAGACCCCTCTGTCTGTGACCCAAGTGCAGCTATCCCACAGTCAAAGGGATAATTGCCTATCCCTGTGAGTGCTGTAAGACTGCACTTGGGTCACGGGCAGGGGTGTGTTGCCAATTAGAGTGCTCCAAATTGAAGGTACATCAATTGCCTGCTAAATTGGGTGATGCCAAAAGTCCCAGCAACGGTCGGATCTACATAACGCTACCTCACACTCTTGACAGCGGTATCGCGACTGCGGCGCCCGGCTGTTTCCACTGACTGTTGATAATGGCCTCCTCAGGCCGCTCGCGGCGGCAGTTATCAATTGAGATAAAACTGTCATCGTCATACACATTGATAGCCTCATTAGAGAGCTGTTGAGTATCCATTGCAAATAAAAAATTATTTACATAGTAAATTTAGTAGCATTGATTCCAGAAATCATTGATGTCACCCGAGGTCACTTTGCTTTTGCTGGGGTCATGTGGGGCGGGGTACGTGGGTGCAGTCTTACAGCACTCAAAGGGATAGTTTAGCAAGCAAGCACTCCCGCTTTTGCCTGAGCAGTAGGTTACGACACAAATTTAATACCTGATAAGTTTAACTGTCAGAATAATCCTAGGTAAGCGAGATATCCTTCTTTTTAAACGAGTAAGCAAAGGTTTAATCATTCTCAACATGTAGTAATTTTACAGACTAGAAAAAGCACTCACCCGTCTTGTGGACCACCAATATTCACTCACAATATTCCTACCTCAACCACTGCCGCGTGACGTTGTGAGCATGTAGACTTTTTTTCTTTTTACTTAGTTTGTCAAACTAGATACAGGCCGCTCTTGCACGATGCGTTAACGGAGTGTCACATCACTTTTGCCGTTGCAGTCAACGTGAGAACTTCAAATAACCATTGCACCAAGAAAAATGGAACGTGCACTCCACTAATACTTCATGCAAATACTCGGGACAGTCTGAATATGACATATTGTAGCGCGGGTACCGCGTCACGACATTCCTAAACACCCTTCATACCTAAGACGGCATGGCTACACTACGTAAGCCCCAAGGGACACAGGAAATCAGTTGGTCCCTTGAAGCTAGGACCTTGTAAGCTCAGTTTTAAGGTCAAATTTTGCTCCTATATTCCAATAGAACCTATGTTTTGCCCTACCTGACTATCACGCACCTCATGACCCATTGCCCACTGTGACATATATATTATTGCTTTTACTCATTTACTTTTTTTAAAAGGCAATGCACCTTGGCTTTCATACAACCTATGTTGTTGGAATCAATTTAATCGCCACTTTTATCTTCCCCGTTGGCGTTGTGGGGTAAACGCCTCTCGGATAACTTACGACATATGGACCATGGCATTTAGACATCACTGAACAAAAGTGAAGAATATCATTTTATTTCTGTCAATTTAGTAGCGTCAGCTCAAAAGTCAGCCTTTTGCGCAGCTTCTTGCAGCGGAGCCAACCAGGAAACTCTCTCCGGCGCATAGAGCTCCACGTCAATCTTGCTATCACCTAGCTTTGCCAAGTCCGACACAGTCCCGGCCTGGACCAGCTTGAGCCCCTTGAACTGGGGATCCGAGGCTTCCTTCCACAAGGTGTTGCCGCACTCGGTGCAGAAGTACACAGTGATGGTCATTCCGTACGGGTGCTCCGCAGTGTACGGCTTGGGGGTCCCCTTTGTGAGGGTGAACTTGTCCTCGGGGATGGTGAAGTTGACCGTGTTAGTTCCTCCGGAAATCTTGCGGCAGAGAGAGCAGTAGCAAATGGCCTTTTTTTTAAGCAGTCAGTTATGGAGTTACTGGAACCCAAGTAGGGATTGTGTTCAACATTACCTTGACAGCTGGCTCATCGGTATACGAGTAGGCGCAAGCGCCGCAGAGGCAGGTTCCAGTGGTCTCGGCAGCCATTGCAAGAAGTTTCAGCGTTGAGTTCTCGAAAGTGATGTCAATAGAATGCAGTGCAGAGATGAATTGAATTTACTTTTGTCCCTGTGGCAATATATATATTCCTGTCACCAGGTTCGTGAAGGTCCATGAGTAAGCGCTAGAAGATGGTGTTGACTCCAGGTTTTCAGCCTCACTGCCAGTTGGCTTTCCAAATTTCTACCCTCTCGAAAAACATCTGGCTCCTTTCGTCACGTGAAATGCCGTGATCAAGGTTCAATTTAGGAGCATTTGAGAAAGTTGAAAGACCAGTTGACAATAAACCGGCGGAGTATGCGTTATCGCACTCCCAACTTTAGTCAAATCGTGGCATACAAACCCTCGACCAACACTCATCGCATCCGTAATGGTGAGATGCAACATTGGTCATTTAGTCAAAAAGTCCATTTGGTGCTGACAGCCGTCGGAACTACCGGTAAGCTGAGTAGTGACATGGAGACTTTCCTGGCTCGCCAACTCAGTCTATTGACGATAAGTGCGCGCCACTTGGGACGCAGGCCAATAGGCAAACTGCCCGCCACATACTCCCATAGATACGGTTTCATCAGCGAAAAGAGCCTGGTGCTCACTCTTTCGCGTAGCTCGACAAGCTAGCCGATAGCAGCTAGCTAGTTGCATTGCATCCCTCAAGAGCGAGCGATGATCCCATGTGCCCAGAAGACTAGCCGATCGCGCTTACCGGAAATCATGATAGCTAATTAGGGGCTTCAAACAAAGCCTCATCTTAAAATAGACATAAAATCTACTCTTTTTCGAGTTTCTGTTAGGACAGTTGTTAATATGAGCCAATCTACCTATTCCCAAAATCCACATCCCACACATTCTCGGGTTCTTGATGCAGCTTGGTGCTTAAACCAAGACGATTTCATTTGGCTCACACCCCACCATCGCTAGATAAGTCATACCAATCAATTCAATGACCGCGATACCATTTAGACTATTAAATACGAGGTTAGGAGCTTCCCGAACAACTGCCCGCATATCCCAATGCAGACGGCGATGGATCTTGCAAAGGTCCTCAAAGATCATTCGCCCCCAAAGCTGAGTTGTCCGTGCATGGTCAATTGGTAAAAAAGAAGCAAGGAAATGCGGAAGGCTTCTTTTAAGCATCTTAACTATTAGCCTGGACGCCACTATGGTCCCAGAGCCGCTACAGAGACAAGATCCAGAAAAGCCGGCGTCACGGCCGCGTAAAAAAAAATAAAAAAAGGCCTTCAATCCACAAACCGTGATCCACTTATTGAGCAAGAATTAAACTCGGCCTTTCAGTTGCCCGATAATTCCTCTTCCAGCAGGGTCCCCCCGACAAGGATACGACAATTGACACAAGCCAGAAACAGTGGCTGACAATGATGCGACCTTTCAAAGGTGGCCCGAGCAATTCTGCCCCAGAAAAAATATTCTCAGCCGCACATTATGACTACAACTGCAAGAAACTTCAAATACACATCACGACAAGAAACAAGTATTGATCATATCAGATGGATTTTATCTATCCTCATCTAGACTCTTACACGAGACCATCAAATCAGAAAAGCAACCCAGTCCATCATAAACATGGAATAAAAACTTTTTGCGTGACCATAAGGAAAAGAACTGTTGTATCAACACATGAGTACCATCAATCAACATTAGCTGCATTAATAAACTCGGCAACAGGCATTCAAGCCCTGCCGAGACCTCGCTGTGTTCTCTCGCCGGGAGAATCGCTGATTCCCGGTCAAGTCCTGGTATCCCAACCAAGAGCAGAACGCCAGGAGGCTATTTCCAAGGTATCATCGTCCTTGCGCCCTTCCCTACCAAGCGGGAGGGCTCTACGCTGTGCATGATGTGAAAGCAGGTTCTCAGAACCGAAGAGTAGGTAAAAGGAAAAAGTCAAAATGAATGTAGTCGTTCAATAGCGAGGCCAGGGATAGCGCTGCCATGCAAGCTATGCCGTCCTCACACGTATTGTGTTAGGTGTAGCCCGGCGTGCTCCGCTGTCGCATCATATGCGCAGCAGGTTCACGTCCGAGATGCTTCTGTGCCTCTTGTGGCCGCCACCCATCTCGCCCGATGCCTTGCGCTTGGCCGACATGGACTCGAGGGGGCTTCGTGCGAGATCGCTCAGGTTCTTCTTGTGTCGTCTCATGGGCGTCAGGGGCACGGCGGCAGTGTCGAATCTGTCCGACTTGAGACCCTTGAGGGCAGTGTAGTTATAGGGGCCACTGAATGCGAGTGAATCCTGCGTGGCTTGGTTGCTAAGGATGAGCTGTTGGTTAATTTGGTTGCGGCGGAATGCGCCGACCGTCTCCGAGTTGAGATGAGACAGGACCTCAATCTCGCTGTTGGCAGTGCTGGGGCGGACAGGTGTGGATGCAGGATCCCAATTGCCTTCGCCTTCGTCACCAGAGGAATCGTCGTCGTCCCAAGTGATGAAGTCGCTAATGTCAAGCTTCTTCTCTGCTTCGTCTTCATCGTCTTGAATACTGGGGGGAGTGGAGCTTTCGTCTGCAGTGTTGGCCTCGGAGGGGAAGGGGAAGAAGGCCTCTGCCGGACCCATGGCTTGGGTGTTGATGAAGTCACCAAAGGTGTTAGACGAGAACATGGCGCTGAGCATCATGTTGGCCGAGTTGCTCAGGATAGGGGAGGCCTGGTCATCCATGGGCCATGGGATATTGAACTGCTCGGGTGATAGGTCGAGCTGCCTGCGGCGACCGGGTGTGAAAATCATCATCTTCCGGGTGAGAGGGTTCAAGACGGCAATGGGCTTTCGGTCAGACCGATCCAGGTTGAAACGGCCCACTCGGGGCTGGCCACGCTGAGGCTTCACTGGGCTGTCGGCTTCGGAATCGGACATTTCACTCATTGGGTTGGAAGGCCGACGAGTCTTTCTACGCACGGGAGGCTCGGGAATGTCCTCCTCGGTAGTGTCGCCATCAGCTGGACAAGCAAGGTTAGCACGATACACAAGCGTCCCGCATAAAGGCAGGACTCACTCTCATAACCATCCAACTCCTGAGGCTCTTCAAAAGCGGGCACAGGAGTAGAGGCAACGGTATTGGGCTGGGAAGCCGCGGGTGTGACAGTAGGGGTCTCGTCATCCGACAGCTGACGAATTACCTCCTCGGCGTCCGAGTCTGGCTGGTCATCTTGACCATAGGTATAGTCCCAGAAGGAGCCGGAGCCAGAGGACTCATCGGGGTCGTTCTCAATCTCCTTGCGGAAAGCAGGGTCAAGGGCGTTTTGAGAGACGAAAATGTCAGGGAAGAGATCAGCATGATCGTCTTCGGTATCAGTAGAATCGGAGTCACTTGAGGGCACGTCAAAGTGGACATGGCGCTCTACATGGGCGTCAAATGCGTTTGCATCCTGGAAGAAGTCTGAGACGTTACTCTCGTCGACCTCGGAAATAATGCCAGCCCAGCTGCCGTTTTCATCTTCGTCGGCATCAGCATCAGCGCCGTCATCATCAATGTCTTCGTCATCGTCGTTATCTTTGTCAAAGAGCTCGTGCGACCGAGGAGCAGCAGGGGTTGGTACATGTGCCTCCTCGAGGATATTCTCCTCCTCGGCCGCTGCGACATCTTGCTCGTCGTCGTCAGAGGAATCGCTAATGTCCTCGACAGCCGAGTAGCCCTCGTCGTCTGATAGGTCAAAGGCGGAAGATGAGGTGTCAGAATCCCGGCGGCGTCGGGCCTTGCTGACCTTGACCGGGGTTGAGGGAAACTTTTTTCGAACGTTGCGAGACATTGTGTATATCTTTTAATATTCGGAATGTCTGGTTCGTTAAACTTTTTGCGAGGGAAAAAAAAATTCGAGGTGCAGTTCGTCGCTGTGGGGTATGTTGGTTGCTGACGCCGCTTGGTGAAGGCGATTGCATAAAAAGGATTTTTATTGTCGTTTCCGGAAATGGAGGGTAGAGAATGTATGAGGTAGGCAACCGAATATTGGGGCGGTTGAGGCAATGGCAAGAGGTGAGGAGAAGTGAAGTTGTGGAAGACGACGGGAAAGAGAGATGATGGGGTAGAGTAAGGTGTTGGTTCAGCTAATATCAAGAAAGCCCCTCGCAGAATGGGCCAGTCGCAGGATCGTAGATTTCAGAGACAGACTCTCGGTTGAGCGCGAAGCTCAGAAGCGGGAAAGCCTGTGGAAAACTAGGTCGAGATGGGGTGATTGAATGGGTTGGAAACTCCGTCGAACTGCTGGACTGCGGACCACGAACAGCGCGGCCCGCAGTGGGCGTTTACAGCTCAGCGACGGCCGAAGGCATTTTGACTCGACTTAGTTTTGGTAGGGGGTTCCTCTGATACGGGTGTGCTGGAAAAGTGCGACTTCGTTGTCTTGGGGTTTGGGGATGTTTTGGCGATGCCAGATAAGAAGAGGAAAAAAGAAGGCGAAGCGGAGGAGAGAAATAATTATCCCAGACTTTTTTTCCGCCCGCGGTGGGGTCGATGCTGATTGGTTTCGTGCATGGCACCCACCAAGAAAAGGTCCCCCAGGGTACGTACCCACCCCCGGTCCACACCCACATCCGCATCCACATCCAGGGCTTGTGGGCTTCTCCAGGGGCGCCGCTTCCAGTGGCTTTTCAGCGCCTGGCAGTGACTTTCGCAGCGTCTCTCGGCGCCTCTCAGAGCCCCTGTCTGGCGCCCCCAGGCCGGGGGTGCGACTCCACCCAGAACCGCTAGGCCGTTTCGGGCGTTGCTGGCACGCCGTCACCGCTATTTGGAGCCTCGAGCCTTTGCATCAAAAGAGTCACAGAAGCAGCGCCTCTTTAGACGTGTCGTGTGTTGTGACGTGATGTGAGCTGGCGATCCTCACGCGCTCCGGGCGCTGTCATCTGTTTCGCTCGCTACGATGCAGGGCCGCTGCACACAACTTTTTTCCCTGTTCCGAGAAAGAAAAGGACAAAAAAAATTGGTCTTTTATTCCCCGATCTGCGGATTCAGGCACAAGACAAAGGGTTCACCGTGCGGCCTCAGTGTTTGATATCCCTCGCCGGGCCCGCAGGGGTCCTGGCTTGGCCTGGGCTGATTTGATTTGAGTTGGGGGGCCTGGGGGAGGCGCAAAGCCTTGGCCGGGGATGACTATGCAAAGACATGTGCAACACAAAACCAAGGGATAACTCGTCATATTCCTCATGACATTCAATCGCAGGCGGCCAATGGCCAGTCACGAGGTATAAGGGAGATGGGAACCACAGAGGCCCATCGATCCATCCTCCTCTAATCCAAAGTGGTCCCATTTGACATTTGACAGCAACGGCAAACCCATGACCCTCCACAGAAGCCCCAGGCAGCGAGCTAACTAATGGAGACGTTGGAAAAAGTTGCGTCTCGCTACGTGAGTGATGTACATGACCGGACTCGACTGGGGACGGGACGAGGCCGCCTCATGCGACACATAGTCCTCCATCCCATGCCTCGACTCCCGGCCGTTGCGTCTCAGTTCTCGGCACTGAGCCTAGCCAAGCCATGTACATATGCAGGCCGACGGAGAGGGAGAAGGATACCCATATTACGTACATTTCGTAGGGGGGGAACCACTGCGTCTGTCCAATACGTCGGTACATTGCATTCCCTGCCGTCCCATGAGGGAACTCGAACGGTCAGGCCAAGCGCGTGCACCTCAAATCCACGCACGCCCACACGTCGTCGCTCGATTGCCGCAGGCTTTGGGCGCATTGGGCCGGCACCGGAACCACAAAAAAAAAAAAAAAGGTCCAGAGGCGAATAGGCCCCTCGATGGCCCCATCCCCTTGCCTCGTAAGGGGATCCGCAATGACGGGCAGCTCCACCCGCAGAAACGAGGGGCGAAGCGTGCCTGTGCTCACAGACTGCGGCACTGATGGGTCCATGGATCACGACGGCCTGTGGCTGCTATGGGTCCAATTCAGCCATGCCATGGAACAATCCGACAAGGGGACGCACCAGATGGGGCAGCGAGCACGAGCATGGGCATGGGCATGGAACATGGCATTGTGGTTGCAGGCGCGGGCGGCTGAGGCAGCAAACGTCACTGGCTGGGAGCGTGCAGCGAGTGCACACCATCTGCGCCAAAACCAATACTCGGCCGTGTCTGGAAACTGGCCGGAGAATCACCAATATTGGTCGATGGCAGTCCGCCTCGATGGCCAAAAAAGCAATCCTCCTCCCTAGAATAGGGGAACCACCGTCCGGTGGCTCCATACGGTAATGACATGCGCAAAATATCTCTTTCTCTACCCCTCAACTGCCTTTATCCATGTTGCCACGGCCACTGGTGGGGTTCTCGGAGAGCCTCCACTGCCTCCATCCAGTTCTTTAACGGACTCGGCCTAGACGAAGCAGCTAGTCCAGTCTGGACGTCTCCAGTGGACGATAGCCGCCATAGGCAAGAAGCAACGTGAACAGCAAAAAAAAAATTGAACGAGGGGTAGCACGTAACGGGAATGTCGGCTAAAGGCCCATCCCTCTCCGAGCAACGTCGGTTGTAGTCTTTTTTTTTTTTTTTAAACTCGGGAGAAGAAAGTCCGGGAATGGCAATAGCCAATTCTGCACTTCATCCCTGGGTATCCTAGCATTGAAAGTCAATTATCGCCTCGTCTCGCCTCACGGCTCTCTCCCTAACTTGCTGATCTGCTTGCCAATGACGTTGTCTTGGACAGTCTCACCAGCTTCGCTCCCTCTGCTCGCCATGCCCATCCCCATCTGCCTCTTCTTCCCCTCCTCCTGCCAACCCCTCTTTCTGCTTGTCTGGCCGCCCCTCCCGCCCCAGGGCACTTCCGTCATCAGAGTCTTGCTAGCGCGACATTAGAGCCGGACGCTATGGAGGTCTTGGTCCTGGTGGCCATTGTGTTCGCGGACCGCTGGCCCCTCAAGCCTTGTTTTGCACCGGCCTTACAACATTTTTTTTTCTTCTTCTCCGACGCCGCTGCAGATCTGCCAATCGTTGTCTCGGCATTAGTACGTCCCAGGCAGGCCAGGCCCACGCAGCCAATGGCAACCGTGTTGGGGACGACAATTGCACCGATGCTGAGGCTGAAGTTTGCGTGAAACTCTTGCTCACTGTCATCTCTGCATCACCCCATTCTGACTCTATCGTCGCTGCTGCCTTTGTGCGTCTGTACAATACATGAGTCAGTGTAAGGAAATTATGCCACCCTCACGCTCGCGGGCGCGGTTTGCGCAGACCCGATTGGCCGAGTTAAATGTTATGCCACCCTCCAACTCCGCGATGACTCTGCTGTTCCGTCACTGCCTAGATAGCTCCCAAAAGTAAGCTCCAGGTAAACTCAGCTGTCAGTCTCAATTGCACACGTGAGGACCCAGTCTTATTGGTCCAATTATGCAAACCCGACGGAGCATGGCAGTGACAGGGAAGACAAAAAAAAAAAAATAGAGACGAGAGCAGGTCGATACAATCGCTGCTGGCTTTACCAACGTGGCCCGTCTCTGACGGCATGGCCAGCAAAGGGGAAAAAAACCTTACGATAGGCTATACCCAGTGAGGCCACCGCAGCTTCGAGCTCTAGCTGGAAGCGACTCGACTTGGGTTCCTTGCTGGCTCCAAATTACTCGCATGGATGATGCTCGGATGGTGATTCAGAGTGCCTGCGCCTAAAATCCACCAGGGGTCCTGCGGTACGTATCCTGCGGTCCGTGCCTGTGGACCGCGCGCCAGAGGCGTCTATGGCTAACCGTTGGCGCCGACGGTGACGCCGAGTGAGGATAACGACAGGAGTAGTCAAGTGCCGGCCTCTCAGTGAATCAGGGGTATTTTCTTGACGATGTAAGAATTAGTTTCGGCACAGAATCACACACGAAAACGCGACAGTGGAGTGTCTGTCTCAGATTTGCCTGGTGCACTTCCGCTGAGCCGCGTCTAATTTCCATCAAATTCCAATTGTGCATAGTTGCATTGATACGAAAGCTAGCCGTAGTTTATCCTTCTCAATTACCCAAAAAAGTCGGCGCGACTTGTGCAGAGATTCTTCACCGACAGAACGGGAGAGTAATATCCGGGCAAATCTCATCCATCTGACTGTGTGGCAACATCACACTGGTGGGTTGACACTGACGTGGCAGGTGAGGTACTAAAATAAACCTGCTTCTTCCGTGGCACTTGTGTCGGAAAGTAGCGACATTTGTGTCGCCAATTGGCGATTCCACTTGCGTGTTCGGCGTTTTCTTTCTCTAGAATATCAACGTTGGGCACAGTCACTCGTGAAAACATAATGTGTTTCATAGATAAATCATGTCATCTCCAGCAATAATGTGATCAACGAATATCTAGTCTGCAAATTTGACCATAGTACACGAATTGCCACGTGGGATCTCAATCAATGGTAAGTGATGCACCATCTGCATGGTGGATGCCTGCTTAGGCATGGTAGCATGCGTAGGAACAATCGGTGAGGTTTTCTCTATATAGCCATAGGATTCTAATATTGCATATATGAGGGTATTAAGTTGAGAAACAAACATCTAGGGAGTACGCATCCATGTGGTTGTTGGATTGCGTAATGTTTGTTTACAATTCAGTGGGAACCTAAAATAGAACGCGAAACCATTCCAGCATCTTTCAATGCGACTCATCACACAAGATAAAGTGTAAGGTAAAAAAGCACACACCCTAAGACCAACACAGAAAGAGAACAAATTTCTAAAACCATTCGAAATTTCCTTTTCCTCTCAAGTCTTGAATCGTGGATGGTTTAATTGAATTCTCAACTACCCTGCACCTGATGCATATTGCCAGTAGTGAAATGGTCTGTGCACCCGCCGCGCCAAAGCGTCTACACTGTGGGGGGCTAGCTAATCTTATCGGACTAGGCCGCACGTTGCCTGGCCAGCAAAAGAGGAAATGCCAGGGCTCCGTAAACAGCAAAGAGTCAATTTCGAGCATCCACATTGAGCAATCGTTCGCAACCACCCAAGACCCATTCATGAACCAGGCCTGGTCCCGTTTCCAATACATCACAAAGCCAAAGCCCGAGTCCTAATTGCCATCGCAATTGCGCCCTTTGCCTCCTCGACAGTTACCAATCTTCTGGCTTGTCTAGCAGCCATGGACGCGTCACGCAAGGCCTCGCACAACCTCTTTGAGGTCTACCTCCGCCTGCGCCCACCGCCTCACAGCAGCCACTCTAACCCTGACCGCATTCTCGACGTCGATGAGCCCGAGTCGAAGTCGCACCCGACGCACATCACCCTGAACCCGCCTGCTGATCGTCGCCGTGCTGTTGAGAAGTTTGGCTTTACTCAGGTTCTGGAGGAGGATGCCTCGCAGCTTGATGTTTTCCACAGCACAGAGATTCCGACGCTCGTTGAAGGTGTTTTGGAGCCCCAGGCCGGCGATGGCTTCGACGCTGTTGTAGCCACCCTGGGTGTCACTGGTTCTGGAAAGGTAATTGTGCTGGAGAATTTTTCATGCTTGCTGTGATGCTGACCGACAATCCAGACACACACCATCTTGGGCTCCAAGACACAGCGCGGCCTGGCCCAACTGGCCATGGATGTCGTTTTCCGATCCATTGGCGAAAACATGGTCGAACCCCAGGGTCTCTACTCCGTTTTTGACTCCCTCCAGGCCTGCGACGCCTCAGAATCGACCTTGACGCTTGCTGCCCAATTCTTTGACAATTCGAGCGACAGAGCGTCCAAGGCTGGCTCTCGTGCCACCACTCCCATGATTGTACGACCCCAACGCCCAACTCTTTCTTTTGTCAAGCCCCCCAAGATTATCCGTCAAGTGTCGAAGCTGGTAGAGACGATACCCGGCGCATTCCCTCGCGAATCCATGGCGAGCTCGGCGAGCACGAAAAGCATCCGGCTCGTGAATGAGACCGAGGGCACTCCTTGTTCGAAAGACAGATAGCGTCGTCTAAACGAACAGGGAAGCGTGCCATCGTGTCACCTCCAGCACTCTGCAAGCGCGGCGAACTGTCCTGCCACCCCCAGGCGGACCGGGCCAAGGGCCTTTATGTCTCTGACTTCTGCCATCCGTGCCAAGAACATTGCTAAAGATGATAAAAAGGGCGATCACAGTTTCCTCTCCCCCCCGTCGCGACGCCACCCCCAGCGCCCCTCCACGCTCCCCTCGTCCCCCGACGTCAGCAATATTCTCCTCTCGTGCGATGAATCTGCCGAGTATGTCGTTGTCATCTCCATGTACGAGGTGCACAATGACCGAATCTATGATCTCCTCACCCCTGCCACCAAGTCAAGCGCCACCAAGGAGCTCCGCCGTCGACCTTTGCTATTCAAATCGACCGAGCTTTCTCCAGACCGGAAGGTTGTTGCTGGCCTCCGAAAGATTGTCTGCACCAACTATGAAGAGGCTTTGATGGTGCTCGAGGCAGGACTTCAGGAACGAAGAGTGACAGGTACTGGTAGCAACAGCGTCTCTAGCCGTAGCCACGGCTTCTTCTGCTTCGAGGTCAGGAAGCGAAGCCACCACAGCAGAAGCAGCGCTTGGGAGGGCAACAAACTGACAGTCGTTGATCTGGCGGGGAGTGAACGTGCTCGCGACGCCAAGACGGCTGGTGCCACGCTTGTCGAGGCTGGCAAAATTAACGAGAGTCTGATGTACCTCGGGCAGTGCCTTCAGAGCCAAAGCGAGGTTGGCAGCTCCAGCAAGGTGAGAAGCGTCCCATTATTCGTATTCGAGCGATAACCAATGACTAACCCGACTCTTTAGCCTGGCGTTGTTCCATACAGACAGTGCAAGCTTACAGAGCTTCTCTTCTCCAACTCATTCCCCTCCTTCTCAGCCTCAACGGCGCATCATGCGCCTCGACGCAACCCTCAGAGGGGCGTTATGATTGTGACTGCCGACCCTCTTGGCGACTTCAATGCCACCTCTCAGATCCTGCGATACAGCGCACTTGCGAGAGAGGTTACTGTCCCACGCATCCCCTCCCTCACCAACACAATTCTCGCTCACCCCCCAACAATGGCCAACAACCGGCCAACTAGCCCAGTGCATCAACACCCCCGCCCTTTCATGCCTCCGGGATCCAGCTCTACCAGAAACTTCTCTCCGCCAAGGAGCTCCGATGACCGTGTTACTATGGAGATTGCGGCTCTGGAGATTGCTCGCCTCAGCGACGAGATTGACCAGCTTCGCGCTGAGGTTGACCTACAACTGGACGGTCGCTTTGCAGCGGAAGCTCACCTGCTGACTATGGAGGACAAGATGCTCGACTTGGAGGCTGCTATTCGTGAGGACTGTGCGGTTGAGTTTGAGCAGCGATTGGCCATTGAGATGGCTCGCTGGAAGGCTTCCATGGCCGTTGAACAGGAACGCAACGATGAGCATTGGGACCGCAAGGTTGAGGTTCTGGAGCGCGGTCTTGGTCCTGGCGAGGATGAGAACGATGTGGACAAGGAGAATGTCCTAATTGAAAACTTGGAAGACGAGGTTGAGCGCCTCCGAAGAGAAAACGCAATTCTCAAGCGAGAGCTCGCATCCCGCAGCCCGACCAAGCGCCGACCACTTGAGGAGCGTGATGATTTTGCTCCTCAGTCTGCCTCCAAGGGCTCCGACGGAGTGTCGAACCTGGGCCGCAAGCTGGAGCGGATGCGTGTTAGCGGTGACAGCACACGCACGACCAGCAGCAACAGCACGGGGAGCCCGACAAAGAAGATGCGCAAGCTGGCGACCCGACGGTGGGAGGAGCAGGATGATGCTGAATAAAATGAGTTGGTGGCTCGCACTATTTCGTCTTCTAATCCGGCATGCTACTGTGGTTTAATTTCCCCATGACGGTCCTGGGACACCACCATGATGATGGAAGATTTGGGATGAGCGGTTAGGCAAGGCAGGTTATGATTTGGTTTGCGATTCACTGCCAAGGGAAGGATAGAAAGGCCTGGCGTATACCCATTCGTGTAATTTTTGCTGACATTTGGTTCTGGGATCTGATCATAATGCATTCTGTCTGGTCGCACATGATTATATATATATATGCATGATTGTACATTTCTGTTTGACGTTTCTGTTTCACATTTCTTGGTTGATTATATTTGATATGTGGATATCAAGGGTATCTATCTATTAGATGGGCCGTTTTTGCTCGCATACATTATGATTATGATGATATTGCACATTTACTAACGCTTCAACACTCGACGTCTGGAGATTCCTCATCCACGCTTCCTTTCCTTTGCAGTTTACACTAGCCATCACCTCGAAGACGGGGTGTAGTACTCAGTGATGTTTCCCTGGTTCGCTGGTTGTGTGCTTGATTCTCCGCGTGCTGCCTCCTTGCTGCTTCCGGCGTTATCTTCAGGGACCGGGCTCCTGGTCTGAAGGGGGATGCTCTGGGGAGGTTGGACTGTCGTCATGTTCAGAGCTCCAGATGCCATATGCTGCTGCTGCTGCTGCTGCTGAGGAGGCATGGGCTGCCATCCCTGATAGGCCTGCCCCCAGTAGGTTGGGGCAACAACCATGACACGGCGCATGGCGGCGTTGCGCTTGGCCGTCTCGATGCAGGCGCTGATGAAGAGGGTGAAGTGGACGAGCCAGACGAGGCAGGCGAAGACGGCGACGGCCAGGAAGCGGGCGCGCACGGGGCCGTACGGGTCGTCGCTGGAGCCGCAGCTGATGTACTCCTGGAGCTCCGAGTTCCAGCACCTGTTGCTGCTGTAGTCCTCGCTGTCGTAAATGACGAAGGCGACGTAGGTGCACTGGATGCCGCCGATGGTTGCAGCGGCCATCCAGAGGATGAGCGAGACGCCGACGTGGGCGCCCGGGTGGATGCCGCCGTGGCGCTTGCGAAGGAGCCAGGTGGTGATTTCGGCAATGTCCCAGACCATGGCGGTAAAGAACTTGGAGGTGTTAGTTGCGAGGGTCAATTTTAGAGAGAGGGAGAGAGGGGGAGGGAGAGAACTTACAAGAGGGGTGCACAGGACAAAGGCATATCCACCAGAGCCTGGAAGTGAGAAGCTGATGGCAATGGCGCAGATGCAAATAATTATCGAGAAGACTCGCATGCCAACTTTGGCTTTGATCCAGCCCGTGACAATGTTGTCCGCATTTGGTGATTGCTGCTGCTGGAACTGTTGCTGGTATTGCTGCTGGCTCATGACCTGTGTTCCAGGAGCCGCGTAGGGCTGAAAGGGCTGGCCATAGGCGCGGGGGTCTTGCTGGAAGTATGCGGCTTGGAACTGGCCCTGTTGTTGCTGTGGCTGCGTGTTTGTGTTGGTGGTGGCAAAAGTTCCCTGTTGCTCGGCGGGTTGGTGCGTGGTGGCGGGAGCGCGAGTTGGCGACGAGGGCGATGATACTGCTGCAGCTCGAGCGTAGTCGGGGTCGACTGTCTGGGTCGACATTTCAGGCGCCATGGCTGGCAGACGGTTGCACTTGGGCAAGTATACGCGTGTGGTGGTGGTTCAGACTGGGGTTGTCGTCGATCTTTTCTGTGTGAATGCTTGTCTTGCGGTATGGGCCAATGTGAAACGAGTGATCGGCCAAAGAGGGAAAAATATAGAGTGTCAACAAGAAGCAAGCCAAAAAATGAGAGACGCGGGAATATTAAATCCCTGGATTCAACGAGAGTGACTCAAGGCCCTCAAGGAGCAGCAGGAGGGGAACAGATATGAGAGAGAAAGAGAGGAAGAGAGGACAAGCGTGAAGCGGGAAATTGGGGCATCATGCCTAAATCTGGGAAGCCCAGCAAGAGTGTCACCATGGGTGTCTCATTCACGCGACGAATCCTTTGGGCCTAGCCGAGCAGTTGGTAACATTTTTGCCATGCTCGGCCATGCGAAAAACGAATCACGGGCCCATGGTGGTGCCTGGAATGCGGTTTCTGTCTCGCCATGCTAGGCCGCAACCGTGCTAGCCAAGCCCTGTGATTGGCGGTTTCACCCCTGCAGCGTTGCTTGCCAATAGCGCGCAGAGGACTCCCCTGAGCCTCCCTCTCTGTCTTGCCCCCCTGGCCCCAGCTCCGGAGATTTCTATTTGCGGGAATGAGCCGGGCAGACGGTGTGATGAGATTGGATGCAGAACGAGAGTAAAAAAAAAAACAGGGAGAAAATTAAGGTCCAGCCAGCCCTACGGGGATCGCGGACAAGGTCTGGTGACTTGATGTGAGAATATGTTCTGGACGTTGTGATCGACAAATGCGATGAGAAATGTTCTCGAACGAAGCCTTTTCTTTTCTTTTTTTGCTTTTCCTGCTCTGCCATTTCTGTTCTGCCCCCCCTCGTGGGTTTGGTTGCACGAGACCTCGAGTAAACAAAACCACCAACCATCAGCGCTACTGGCTCTTCAAATTTAAACTCGACCGGCCTAACCCCGATCTCTTGCCCCCCTGGAACCCACCCGACTTGCCCAACCAACAGGCCATTGTCTCCTTCAGATTAGACCAGGCCCCTCTTCTCAGAAGGGCAAGTGAAAAAAAAAAAACTACTAAAAAAAATTGGCACAGTCCCTCCGTAATCCATGACCAATGCCGCCGGAGCAGCGAGCACCCGTCCAAAGACGTCGGCGGCGGCCGCCAGTGGGAACGAGGGGGAAATGACTCCTTCGCGGTGCGGTTTTGGGGCAAGTGATCGGCGGTCAAGTAGACTTGATCCAGCTAGTTGTTGCGGCCATGAGAAGTAGCTTAAGCGCTTTGTGTTTTGGCCGAGAATGGTCTGTCGTATGGTGCACTTTGGGGGGAGGGCCCATTGTTTTCAGGCTCCCTTGCGTTTTGAGCTCCCTCTCGGCATCGGCCGAGCCGCCTCGGCGGGTAGCATGTCCGGGCTTCGGTCCCGACAAATAATAGCCAAGCTATGTCATACTCGGTCATGGAGCAGGTCGGTACGTAGCCACAGCACAGGCACTGCCGTTTCGCAGCCGAATGCCAGGTTGACGTCAGGTGGGTATCAAATCCAGGTTCCATAACTATGACAGATGCAGATGCTAACCCTGATATCGTTTTGTACATGTTCTCTCTCGTCCCATCGCCCTCCACTGTTTCTTCTCTCGCGTTATTCCCTCTGTAGCACTACCAGCAGACCCATGATACCAAGCATCACCGTCTTGAGCCACGGGTGCTCTGATAGCATAATGGTAACGTAGCCAACAAAAGGCATGTATGCCACGACGCTTCCGATGATGTCCTTGCGCACAAGGTAGTCCTGCCCCTTGGCGTACCTAGAACATTGTCAGTGTTTGGAACAAAACAGAGAGTGGGTTAACGAACAGTTCTGTGTCATCGGAAAGATTGTTGTCACCCTTGGTGAGAAGCTGGGCGTCCTCTCTGTGTTGCGCACATGACATGTCAGCGACCGTCATATTTCCTTTTGCCAACGTTCCCTTTTGGGACTGCACTCACCCGTTGCCAAATTTGCGGACAACTCTGTGGACAATGGGAATGTCCTTGCCCCGAACCTCGTAGACAACCACTTCTCCCACCTCTGTATCGCGCAACACGTTTCGGTTCCACAGGAAGAGCAGGTCACCACGCTGGAAGGCAGGCTCCATTGAGCCAGAGAGGACGACGACAATCGGGGAGGGGGAGTCGGTGATGACGGAGAGGCCTTTCCACATCTGCAGGGACGGCACCGTTAGCTTCAATGTTCCCCCAAGAGGAGGAGGAAGAGGGGCGCAAGCTGGCAGGTTCCCCAAGCCAGGCGGGCGGGCGGACGCACCATGAAGGCCGTGGACAGGATCAGCGCAAAGTTCATGAGCTGCGCGGCAGCTTGCCGCGGGTTTCCGAGACTGGAGAGCATGGCGGGCGGGTTGTGGCGAGTGCGAGGGTGGAAGGCGACGCCGGGACTGGGAGAGCTTGGTGATGCTTGGACGCGATTCTAGATGCCATGAGAAAGGACATGGTGGCTCGCTCTGGGGAGGCGCACGGGCCACGCTGGAGTAGGTTCAATTGAGCCATGAGAGCGCATGCATGACCTTTGGAGCATGTGGCTTGTGCGATCTGCGGGTGGCTTGGCTTGGGGGGCCGCTGTGGCTTGACAGCTCAAGCTGCTCGCGCCCCACATTTGGGTGCCTTCTGGGGTATGTCAAGACAGGCCAAGGACGTTTGAGAGTTGTTGCATGCTGGTGATGTCATGAATCAAGATGTGAAGGGTGTCGATGTCATCGCCGTGTCGCTCGTGGAGGGGGAAAGAAAGCTTGTATTGGACGTGCGTTGAAGGTATAAAAAGAGCATTTCTGAATAATGGTTGGCTTTTTGTAGTTTACAAACGCACACTCAATCATTGATTCGCATTTGTTCCTGAACGAAGCTTACACGAGACTCATTCATCCCCGTCACAATGGCCGACAACACCCAGAATAACACTAGCCAGCAAGAACAGCAGCAGACCGTGAATCAGCCAGGCCTCGTCGGAAGCCACTACCAGTACGTAAAGGGCGCCGCAGAGGCAAGTCACTCCCAGCAAACCCGACACAGTGTGTCAACTACAGTGCGCCACGTCTGACTACCATCGCAGGCCACCGTTGGCGTCTTGACAAATTCCCACGCTTGGAAGGCATCAGGCGAGCAAGACAAGGCGGCAGGACTGGCTGCGCTCAAGCGCATTGGAGAGCAGCGGGACCCGAGCCAGGGCTACGGCAAGGTGGAGGAATACGCAGGCAAGCTGACGGGGTGTCAAGGCATGCAGCAGGAGGGCGCTGCGAGCAGTCCCAAGAGGGACTGATCAAGATGCCGCACCTGGTACGAGGTATATCTAGAGTAGTGCTTGTAAGATGAGAAATGACATGATTTAATACCGACTTTCTTTTGTATTTTGTCGATCTGGGCGAATGCCAATGTGATACAACTTGCCTTGCAAAGGGAATTGGCCTTGCTTGACTTCTGGACTGTGCGGCTCTCTCCTGCCTGCCTCTTCGCACTCTTTCCACCTGAGCTTCTCTGGTCGGTGCCCCTGTCTTGTACCTTCCTTTGGAATTTACTCTCGGTCAACACATTGTCCTTCGACCCAACCCTCTGAGTTCCTTGTTCTCTTTCTCCTACATCGTCGTTCGTGTCCTCACTTCATCCTCACCGCCGGCCTGTTCTGTCGCCAACTCAGTTCTGTCTTCCTCATTTTTTGGCTTGAGTATCACATACCACTCAATACACCAGCTTCGGTCGTTTTCTGCATCCTCTACCCTCTTCATCCGCTACATGATTGCCGTCTTCTGGTTGCTTTCCGCACGCCGCCGCCATGGACAGCGCTCCTCTTCTCTCAGCCGTGGGCGGCCTGCCCCAACATCACTCCATGCAAGATCATGCAAGTCCAGTGCCCTTTGACAGATTCATCGTTGTGATGCTGATGCCTCGCCCCAACAGCCTGCCTTTCTCCGAGCCTGCCACTCCCCATGGAGATTCATCCCCCAGAACATCCTCGTCATTCTCCGAGGCATCCTGCTTGTCTTCATCCTGGCCACCGGCGTCATGATCACTCACTCCAAGCTCAGCGAGGAGTCTGACTACACCAACTGGCGACACTTCTTCGACTTTGCTGTCTGGAGCTACATCTTTGTCTTCATCTACCACCTCATCACCTTTGTGAGTCTCTTTCTGTGCGCCGCCCTTCGCCACTGCTGACGATAAATGTCTTGAATAGTCCTGGACTTTCACCCACCGGTACTACCCCCACCACGAAGACTATGATGATGGTGTTGAGTCGTGGATCGTCACTATCATGTCACTCCCTTCCAACATGAGCAGTACTCGCAAGCAGTTTTGCTTCACCATGTTCTACACTGCCACAGTCGTTGCATCTTTCATGAATTCGACCATTTACTGGTTCATCACTCGTCAACACGATCAAGAGGACATTTCTGAATCTGACGCCTCAAGAGGTCCATGTAAGTTTCCTTTTCCCATTGTATCGTGGTATGCACTCATATTATCATAGTCAGCGACCTCTTTGACAAGGGATGGTTTAACGCCTACGTCATTATCGCTCTCTACGCCCTTGCCTCCGTCATTATGGCCACTGAGATTTTTTGGCTCAACAGTATCAAGCGCCCCATTGTAGGTTGCCGCTTTTACCTGTCGTTGCATCGTGCTGACTCGCCTAGGCCATTGGCGCCCATGTGTTTGGTCTCATCTTCATGGCCGGCCTTTACCTCGGCTGGGCTGCCATTGGTCGACTTCTCACGGAATGGTACCCATTCTTTTGGCTCGACAACGATCAGGTCGGCTCTCAAGGGGCTGTATCTGCATATTGCATCGGGTTTGTGCTTTTGGCACCAATCAGTAAGTTTACTCTCTTTCTACCGACCTGGACCGAGCTGACCCGGAAAGTGTACATTCTCATGCAGGGCTTCGTTGGAATCCGCGAGGGACTTACCCGATCACTGTCTGAGGCACGAGCGTCTGCCGCTGCCCAGGAAGCCCTCGAATCTTAAGCGGATGGTCGGAGATTGGCAATGACATAGCTAAAAAGCCCCCGATGTCTTGTGTCTTGAGAATGTTCCCTATTATTACAAGTGCAAGGAGAGCAGGGTGTGGTGGTTTGCAACAAGATAATAGATAGCGGCGGTCAACCTTCACCTAGAACGCATAATGCGGGAAATTTCACGCCAGACTGTCCCTTTCATCACAAATATGTGCTCCAAATTTTCTGACCGATGGAACTAGTGTGCGAACTGCCACCTTGTATGTCCTGACCCCATGACTACCTTGCTATCTTATTGTTTCTTGCCCAGGGCCCTCTGTTCAAAGCTCTCGCTATTTGGATGCTTCATTTTGTCTCAGATCATCAAGAAACACTCACCTGGCAGTTCCCTGACCTAGGGTATTTATCCTCAATTGTGTGCAGAGTCTTGATGGCAGACGTGCTCCTGAAGGGTTCGACGTATTTGAGAGCGGTGCGAAGGCCCCACGGCGACCGCATCCAACTGACCACATCCAACTGACCACGCAAACATTCTGTAGAATGCCCCAACCACCGACAATGGGAAGATGTCAGATGTATCCTGCAACCCTTGGCAGATATGAGGAGCAAGATCCACAATCTGGCGGGCGTGGACTGAATGACCTAGGTTGCCCAATTCTTTCCAGCTCCTCGCTGTGGTCTATCCCGTGGCTAAATCTTCAAGCTCTAAGCCTTGAATGTTGGCGGTGGTTGTGACTACGTGCTGCGCTTTGCTTTCCTCAGTGAGGGTGTAGGGCGTCTGGACAGTTGCGACCAGGTCAGCTCCGCTTGGTGGCTCTGCCATTGCGCCCTCTTTTTGGAGTCGTTTTCATCGAGACAGGATATTTTTCTGCGCCACTCTTAAGAACTTGGATCCATTCACATAGAACTTTATCAAATAAAATTTAATAATATCGGTCGAGAAAATAGACGCGCTTTTAACAAAGCTGAATGCGACACTCGATAATGCTCCCAGTTACCGAGAGATTATTGCCCTCAACTAGATGAACTAGCGGACACCACTTGCTACCGATGGAAGTGATTACTTCTAATCCAGTCCTGTAATACACTGTGGATAACACTCTCAAGTAAGCGGACCTCATTGTACCTTGTCTGACATGGAATCTGTCCGAGATGGCTAAGCCTTCAATGCGAGACAATGAATGGTGTCGCCGCGACATCCGTCTTGGAGACGAATTTATTCCTGAAATGTTCATATACTGCGCGGAGACCTTGGCGCGAGACCAAATAGCCAATCCCATGAGAATTACACACCTATCACGCATGTGAGGCCAACCACATGGGCGAGAGCACTTGTCAGACGGGACACGGGCACACCCACTGCCATTGCGGATTCTGGTTGTCAGAGAGGCATAGCCTCCTTCGCGTGCCCACCTCGCTTCAGCTTGATGTATGGAATACGATCTTGAGATACGATTCACTGTAACTGGTCTTAGCCCACACCCGGAACTACAGAGTTTTAATGGCTCCATTGTTCAAGGGCCGCGTAAGTGTCTCGTGATGTTTTCCCATGCGTGGTCTGACGAGAAGATACGGGGAAAAGAACGGCTTTCTGCGGCTGATAGTACGCCCAAGGCAACCCGCACCAATATGCACTGCCACTGCACTAACTGCAATACTTTTACGACATGCCTCTAGGTTCGCCATGGGAAGACATAGCGGGGAGCCAAATGCTCAAGGACAGAAACAATGGGAAGCAGTCCTTCAGCATAGAAACATTTACCTCACCCAACGCGCAAATGGGCGAGAGAACACCTCAACAAACCTATCTATATGGATATGAACCAGTCTACTCTGTGTATCGCTGAATTATGAGGACAAAAAAGAAGGCACTTGGGATGCTGAAGCGATATTACTGCATTGCGACAATGACTGCCGTTTTGTGCGGCAAACTCGATCGTATCTCGCACATACATGATGCGAAAAGAGCAACAAAACAAGATTAAGCAAATGGGCTCAGGCATTTCTACTATTCGCCTGCAGTTTGCGACATGAATCAAGATGGTCATAGCCTCCCTTCCCAAATAATTGTGGAATGGGCATTGCAGCTTGTCTGCGTCGAGCAGCCAAAAAAGACTTTGGGAAATCGTGGGACCTATGGGGCTGAGCCTTCGCAGCACAGCCCCTGAGGGGTTTCTGGAATATGCAAAGGATTTCTTGGCTGCCATCACAAATTTATGCCCAGTCCTCCCTTCCAAGGATCCAGACTACATAAAAGCAAGAGCCGGTCGCATCTTGTTGGCGTGGCAGGATCCGAGCCACAAAAATACAAGCAAGGGGCTTGATAGATTTTACAAGCTTTGCTTTTGCATGCGCCAACCGCATACTTGGGTAAAGGTTCTCAAATCAATTGCGCATGCGGTTTATGTCGCAAAATGCGTTTCACCAGCTGGGCTGCCATTTGTGGAAGGGCCAAGTGTGACGCGGGCGGGATGATGTCGGTGGACGCCCGGCGATGCCCATGCAACCTCGATGAGGGATGATGCCACTGCCAAAGCAATAAATCTGGCCATCCCCCAGGCGCACCCGAAGGTACATTGCAACCTCGGAAACTGGGGCTTACTCTCGGTGGCCGATTTGGCACGATTGAAGGGGTTGTACAGACTACTGAGACCGGGACTGATGTATATAAGGTGTGGAAATGGATTGGGTAAGTTTCCCGCGGGGCCGGGTAAACCCTAGAGGCAGGTGAATCAGTGGCTCCCATTATGTCTGAGCCCTGTGTTCCCGGTACAATGACTACGGCGGCTCTTTTGGTAACACGGCGAGACAGGGCGACGCTTGTATTGGTGCGTTCTGTTTTGGAATGTCGGTGAGGGTAAGGCGTGGTGGGTGAGTTGGCGGTGGCAGCGGTGACGGCGGCACTGTGGCACAGAGGGTTGGCGATGATCAGGCTTGGGTCATGGCATGGAAAACATGTGAATGATTTGATACAGAGATAGGAGAACCGAGCCAGCGAGACAGCATTGCGTGTATCCCGCGCTTCGCCTTGATCCAAGGCATCTGCATCAGTCTCTATAAGGCTTAAGCTGCATGTCAAGTTGAAAGACGCGACGCGGGGTGTGTGCTTAGAGAGCTGTGATGCAACCACGCGGCGCCAGCTCACAAAGTACATTTGCACTTTGGCAGGGCTGACGCCTGCATCGCACATTGAGTGCGCATCAAGGTGGTGTGCTTCCCTTGACGGCGGCCCCAGGTCACAGCAAACCCTGATTGAAATTCACATCTTCATTCTCTGGTTTTATCTGGGATATGACAATTTTTTTTTTTTTTCTCTAAAAAGGATTTGTCAAGTGGCGGCAATAATAACTTGTCCGACGG
>VTGD01000093.1:0-25819 GCA_013406985.1 Calonectria crousiana
TGGGAGGGGAGAAGACGACGAGGGTGAGGAGATGATAGCTCGGGCGTGGTGTGAGGAGGGTCTCAGAAGGGTCCCGGGGATGCGGACAGGTGGGTGATACGAGAGTGAGGCCATCGCATCTGTTCCCGAACCGGAACTGGAAGATGCAGAAAATAGTGCCTCGGATGGACCGGTACGGAAGAGACATCGCTGGTCCCTCAAGCTAAGGGGGGGGAAAGCAAAGCAACAGTTGCTGAGGCTTGTGCATGCTACGTCACTCTTTATATGTGCGAGAAAAGGAGGCAATAGTCAGACTTAGTTCCCTTTGGTAGGGGGGAATAGTGAGTTTGTTATTTTGGTCAAGTCTGGCTCATTGTCAGAGTGCAAGGCAGCGCCCTCTGAATATTTTAATGGCAAAACACAAGGAATCCGACCCCCCTTCCCCTATCACTTAACATTCATCCATCAAATGACCCGTTGCATGGTATATCCCCTTTTGCTACCCAGCCTTATCCCTCAAACATGTATGCCATCATCCGGAAGAAGCACGCAGAGTCGAGACCTCCCTCTCCCAACCTCGACAGCGCCCCATTTCATTCAACCCCCACTCCCCTTATACTACAACACTCCTCGTTCGTAAACAATGCGTGGTAAATGACTGATGCATGCAGAGATATCATAAGATGAGCGCTCAGAAAAAAGTTCGTATCGTAATGTCGTATGCGTTAAAAAAAAAAATTATCCTCGCCATCTCCCTCCTAATGAGATCTGGTGGGTCATCGTGTTTTGGTGCTCATCTCGAGGACAACTCTGTTTTGGGGTGGTGAAACTGGCAATAAAGGGCAAATATACCATGCGAACGGATAAACGGTCGAGTCGGAGAGGGAAAAAAAATGATGAAAAAGATTGCGAGGTGATAGTCGGCGGTTTTTCTCAGCTCGTCCAAGTAGACCCAGAAGCTTTCAGAGACCACAACCTCGCACCCGTATTTTCGATGTCGTAATAGGAAAATATAAAGAAATCAACCACCTCGCTTTGCGTCCCCTAACTCCATTTTTGCTCTCCCCAAGTCGGCTCACAGCGAGCGTTATGCAACTTTCAAGTTTTCGAGTCGGGCTTGCAGTTGCTTCAGTACCTCCGGGTCAGGTTCCGGCTCTACCTTGCGAGGCAGAACACGGGGTGATTCATCAGACTTCTCCAAGTCACACTTCTTACACTTCGTTCCATGCTCAGCACCAGTAGGAAATATAGTCTTGCAACTCTTGCATTCGTAATGAGGCACGCTGCTGGGACCGAATTCGTCTCCAGGATAACCAAAGGGGTACTTGTCTTTCTTGGGCCTAGTTGTATCGTTAGAACATTGTGATGCAGTATATGGGAAGGGTTGACTAACGGGTCCCGGGGGCAATCGGTGCACCGGGCATGTCCACAGTTTCCACATGTCTTGTTACCGGAGAGGAACAGGGTCTGGCACGAGTGGCAAGTCCTCCTGACGCGTTGACGAGGCTTCTTGTGAACCAAATCTTGGCCACCAGTCTTGCTGGGTCGGGTAAGGACAATCTTCTTTTCGTTGTAGGGGTAAGAGTAGTCGGGGATGATGGGAGCGTTTTCTTTGTTCGCCTTGATGATGGCAGCGCGGCGCTCGCGGCTGGCGATGACCTCGGCCTCAGTACGCTTGGGAGGGTAACGGGTGCACTTGGTGCAACGGGCATGCTGGCAGTTGGGGCATTCCTTGGCGGTGGTGAAAGTAGCATTGCACTTGTGGCAGGTTCGTCGGACACGCATGCGGATGGGCTTGTCCATACGGAGAACGGTGTCGTCGGGAGAGGTGCTCTGCAATTCGGTGATCTTGATCTCGAGGCCGTAGCGCTCGCCGAGCTTCTTGGCACGCTCCTCAAACAGCTGGCTTCGGGTGAGCTTAGAAACACCATCCATGGCCTCATATTTGGCACGAGCCTCCTGGGCCTTGGTAAGAGGCGGAGGTTCGCTATAATCGGATAAGTTAGCCAATGATTCACGATTGGGTTTAGGGGCGGAAAGTTAAATAGCCACAGTCGTCTAGCAAGGACAGGACAGCTCTGAGAATTCAGGAAGATGATAGGGGACAACAATTGAGGTTGATGGTCGGTTACATACCTCTTAGCACTCTCTTCAGGCTTAAGAGTAGATGGACCCCTGGAGCCCATCATGGAAGATAGGCGCTTGGACGAAGACGAAGAACCCTCTCGCTTAAGAACCGTCTTAACACGAGAGAAAACACGGCCAATGCCCTTCTTTTCCTTCTCCTCTTTGGGGGCAGAGGCCCCGGGTTGCGATGGCGAGCTCATGGTGATGGTTTAATGAGTGGTGTATGGTAGTGTTTACAATTGAGTAGTTGATGGCGAGGTAGTTGCAGGTGATGGTGTTAGGGGTTGGTCAGAGGTAACGGAGTCCAAGCGACGAAGCCTGATGCATAAATGGTTCCTTCAGTACATAGTACGAATGGAGTTCGGCGAGGCGAATACTAGTCGTCGGTCGGTTTATATAATGCGTGTTGGTTTTTGGCAGCACAAGGGCGAGGCTGGGCAAGACTATTGATAGCCAGTTGGTATCAGAACGATGGCGAAACCCAATCGAGGAGTTCGGGATGGGCTGCTGTCATATAAGAAGTCCTCGACGCAGGTCCGATATGCCGTTGGTTGGATACGGGATGGTGTCAAAGAGAAGAGCCAGAGGGTGGAGGAGTAGAAGAAGGGGAGCGAGAGGGAAGACGAGCTGAGCAGGAGCGGGCAGGGTAGACTACTTTACTTGCCTGCTAGTGTGGTGCAGTTAGTCGGTTCAGCACATGTAGAGCGCCCGTGGGGACTAACTCTGCACCATGCACAGGCGTGGGCAAGCTGTGTGGGCGAGGTCCAGCGTGGTGGTATTAGCGGAAACCCAGCGGCCCGGCGCTACTACGAACAGCCCCTCAAAACAGGCCAGTCCCGGCACGCGTTACTGACAAGACCCCCCAGGGGGCCAAGGAGCCAAGCGGCGCCAGTGTGGGTGTGTGACGAATCACGGGCGCCCAGCCGAGCAGGGGGGCCACGACCATCTCACGCGCCAAAGGGGCCAGGGACCCGGTGGCAGCCGTACGATGGTGGCCCAGCGGAAGGACAGCAGGATTCGCAGCGGGGACCGCAGTGGGGACTGGAGCGACAACCCCCCAGCAGCGAGGGCGGCAGAGGCGAGCAGGGGCATGCACAGGTTCGTTCGGGCGCTGGGGACAGGATGGGAAAGGTGTCGCTGGGCCAAGTCGGGGGTGTATGAGAAGTGCGTGATGTTTTTTTTCTTTCTCTTTTTCTTTCTTTTTTTTTTTGATTACCCAAAGGCGAGAAGCTTGTGGGCATACATTGCTTCTGGGTTCAGTTGTGTGGCTGGCCGCAGCTTCAACTTTGTTTTTCTTGGGTAAAAATAAACGAAAAAACAAATTACACTAAAAAGGAAATATTTGGGTTCCCACTGGCGTCAGACAATTTTGTTTCCACGAAAGGAAGAAAAATCCCTATCAATTCCTCCTCCAGAAAGGCTAATGAATTCCAATGGAGAGTGTTCGGCGCGTGGTTACATAGGGGCAGAGCTTGCTTTGAGGCCCCTGCACGGGAAGAGAGAACAAGTGGGTGATGGTGTTCCATTCCATGCGATCTTGAAGCCCCAGGGGTGGGCTACCGCGGACCACACGGGCACCGGGTTTAAGATGCGCGCCGCATTTGAGGGGAAAGGAGCATTGACAAGCACCCGAAAAGTATTCTGCAGGTAGTTTCATCATACATCACAGCGCTGTCGTATGTATCTAATTGCTAGTCGCTGGGGAAGTTGGTTCAGAAGCGAAGACGGGAGAATCGACGTCCACGAACGATCCCGACGCTATGGTGCCAGCCAACCGTAGGGTGCCAGTCTGCGAGCCACTGACTCGGCGACTTTGCTCCAGTCAGGCCAATGGGTATAGGGCTACCCCTGCCAACGCATTGCGTACAAAGCGCACCCTGCTTCTTGGTCATCATCCTCGGACTCTCTGTGGTGGATTTCTGATGTGGTGTGGTGGCACGGGTGGAGGAGGCGTGGTCGGGTGTGGAGAGAGAGGCCCTGCAGGCCGGGATGGTCGGAGAGTTCAGAACCTGGCATCGAGGCCCAAAGCCCTGGGAGGAGGCCCGGGCGAAACATGGCACGGCCGATTAACATCCAGCAACCGCCGCAAGGCCATCGTCGGTTGTGTGAGCGTGCGGATATGGAACATGGCGTCCACCCTCCACCACTCCCTGAAAGCCAAAAACATCAAGTGCCTGCCCTGCAATGTTCCCCTCCCGCCTGTTGAATGTCTTGGCCGCACTCTCCACCTCTCTTGTCCTCTTTTGTCTCTCATCCCCAGGTCCTGGAGCAAAGCGCGGGCGGCTGCAGCCAGCCCAGATAGGCGACCAGACCAAGCCAGAAAGAAAAAAAAAAACCCCCAACCCCAACCAAGCGATGCGGTCCGTTCTCGAGACGGCGGTCCCGAGCCGCTCAGCTCCATATTCCCAGTTTCCTGGAGTCGGGAGCTGAAGGTCTGGGCCTTCCGATCCAGAGTTCTGGGCCCAGATCAAAATAGTTTTGTGGTGGTCAGTGGCTTGACCTTGCCTGCCCCTGCCGTTCTGTTGGTTGTTGGTGTTGGTTCCCTGTTTGCGAATCCTACCACATCTGGATGCACGTCAACAGAAGATGTGGCACAGTGTACGGGTTGTGGTGGTGGCTGCCTTTCATTGCCCGATAGGGAGGAATCCTGTGTTTCTGACTGCCTCCTATGACCTATGGGTGATGTAAGCACAGTGTCAGTAAGCACTGTGATCCGGGTTGCCAAAAGAATGCGGCCGATGTAACACACCCTCTTGTTCCTTCTCCCGCATCCCTTATCCCGGTTTTCTAGCATCCCTCGCCTATGTCGCGCCCGACGAGTTGGAACCTCCCGCGAAACCCACCCACTGCAGTGGAGCTGCCGCACGAGTCGAGTCCCAAAATTTTGGGGACTGTGTCATGCGTGGATGATGTGTAGCTGCTGTTTTCTCGTTGCTTTCCTCCCGCCTCCACGAGGGTGACCAAGCTTATCCAAGTAACCGTTTATCGCCCTCTTCCCCAGGAGTGACTAGCGAGCCATGCCCACGAGGGTTCGTCGGCTTAGACTCCTACTAGCGGAAATGTAGAACAAAGATGATTTGTCCTGGGCCCTGGTCCTCTCCGCGACACACAGGCTTCGCAACAATCGAGCCATAGTTTGAACCGCTGTCCCTAAATATCGCTTGCTCGCCTGCATACTCATAGTATTGGTCGTCCTATGGTGCGGTGCACCTCGACCTGTGTCAGGGGGAAGGGCTGCGCCTCACCTTCCAGAGTTCCAAACTTTTCAGTGGGCGCATGCCCTGAATCCCGACAGCATGGGCCTGCGGGCGGACTACGTCTTCTCCCGCGCTCCCGCCCAACAGTCCACTTGGACGACAGATCAAACAAGCTGAGACCAGCAACCCCCGGGAGTGCCTCGAATGCTGAGTGGCAATGAGCAACACAGGGCCTCGGCCAAATCACAGGGCAGAATTTGCAGTCGCCAATGCATCACCTTGTGGTATGCTGAGCTTGTGCTATGGTGGCGAGGGTCCCGGCAACATAAAGTCGGTCAAGGAGCACGCACACGAGATCGGTCTGATTTGATTTGCCCAGGACTTCGTTCCGTGCCCAGCAAACATCACCTCAGCTTCGTGTAATTATCTAGAGCAATGAGTCGTCGTAATCATAGATGTCGCGTGCCATACGCCATTCTGAGGCGGAAAGAAAATCTCCCCCAGGGCACTCTGCTGTTCGTGATGACGGATGACGACAAAACAGCCGTCATTGCAGCCCTGGTTCCAGAATCAACTCCTGCCATGCAACGTGGACATGTTGCTCCCGACTTTATGCTTCATGCCGCGTTCCGAAGCACCGGGACCACTGCCACAACGGGGACATGTGCTCTCCCGTTAATCACACCCTCTCTGGGTGATCCTTGGCCACGGCTCCCACCATCATTCTTTTCGACGCATGTTACTGGCGCCGGGATCCAGTGTAAAACTACGGCTGACACTGTTATGTATGGACGATGTGATGCAGCTCCGGCATCAGGGATTGACGTAGCGGCAAAGCATAACCTTCAGGGGCTGGATGCTGAGTCGGACGGAGAAGAAACGATAAACCTCCGATCCATGGTTCCCATCTGAATCCAATACCGACCACCCCGGATCCCATACCGATGGCTGGCGAATTGAAATGCCAATTCATTTCCATCTCATCCGCTCCTCTTCGTTCTATTCTGAGACTGATCATAGTACGTTACCAGTGTGCTGGCGCCGACAGCGCTGGCGCCGGCGCTGGTGTCTCACTAGTTCCGCATGGCCCAGCACGCCAACCCAAATTCGTTGTCATTCTGTGACAAAAGTGCGAATGTATGGTCCTGTCTTGTCCGCCCTACGCATACCCCAAACCAGAGTCAGGCATTTCTCGAGCCGATACTCTTCCCCGCACCGGGCCTCCGATGCGTGTCCGACGGCCATGGACCGATGCAACATTCCAGCAATTAGCTCGGCCTCAGTTATGGCCTCGTGTCTCTCTGGAAACACACGGTTGGTGGTGAGCAATGCCTTGCCACACGCCCCATCCCGAGACAGCACCAGCTTCTTTACCCAGGTACACCGGATGCAATATGAAATTGGCAGGCAAAAGTCCGCTGCGCGTATGCGTCACTCCTGCAGTTAACACCTTTTTTCGGTAGCATTGTTCGTCCCCATCGCTACTTGAGTTGCCCCCGCGCACCTCTCAGTGGCACACAAGGAGGTATGCGTTGGGGAAATTAGGGTGTTGGTTTGCTGCACTGGCATGACTTGCGTTTCGCCTCCACTTGAGTCGCAGCGTCATGATATGATTTTTGTCTCGCCAGTCCTGCATATACCCGCTTTCGCTGTCCATGTCCATATTACGGGAGAGCCTTTGTCTGTGATATTAACACTGGGGATCGACCGCGGAAGGGCTAGCGGCCCCATTCCCACTTAATTGGTTTTTCTGAGGCCAGAAACCAAATCGACGCACAGAAGCTTTCAAGCTAGCTACTCAAGCACTGCACAGCGAACCAGCCCAGCGGTACAATCTGTGTCATGGCGCTGTAATGACAGCGGGAGTGTCCACGGCGAGCGGGGTGTCCCTGACTACTCGCCTTGATTTCAATCATCCGTCCGTCGACCCATCTCCTCACTCTGCCTGTATCTCGGATCATGGGCCTTCTCCCCTCGGCAACAAGCGAATGGGAATACCAGTTTTCTCGCCCACGATCCGGGGGTGTTTTGCGTATCCCTCCCGGGAATAACAGCTTCTGGTCGACGGTTCGATCGTCGTGGAACCTCCACTTGGACCACCCTCACCCTGCCTCGCCCTCAATTAGCCACGGAAACTGCAAATGCTCCGCGGTTACCTCACTGCGACCTCGGCACCAGTTGCTGAAGGGCGGCCATGTCTCAACCCTGACAGAAGTTGTTCTGCAAGCGAGGGGGAGGTGCTACGTACGTGCAAACAAAATCCCGGTGTGTTGGTACCTAGAGCGCCCGCCCGCGCCAGTCTGTGCAACATCCAAGTCTCGAACCAATCTCACCGCTCTTCGGTACCTAATGCTGTCTCGAATGACGCCCATGTTTGCGCGATGGGGCGGGGTTTGATTTCTTCGAGGTTGGTACGTGCGGTGAATTGCCCAATTGGGCCAGCCCTTCGATCGCATTAGAGACTAACCAACGACTCCTCAATCACACTTCACGGGGCGCGCGTTGCTGCTAGCCCTACCTGTGCTGTGCTTTGATTCGAAGACTTTAGCGAGAATAACTTATTGGCTCTACCCACCCCGCTTCGAGCCATCCGGTCTATGGTGGCTGACAACGGCGTCTCGCACCGTCTCACCTCCCCCAGGTCAAGTTGGTCGACCGGAAGGACGACACCAAGCTTGGTCCAGCAACTATGGCGGACGACCATGACAAGGGAGTACTCGAATCGAGATTGCGTGGCTCGGCCCGGTGAAGAGATTTCCAAAAGCTTTTGGGTTATCGGCCCATGAGGCTTCGCCTCCGTTCCAACCCCAAATAGACGGGTTTTTCTGAAGACGAGAAACTTAGTTGGGCCAAACTAGGATGCCAATCAACACCCTGGGCTGTCTCTCTACTCCAGCCCGGGCGAACTACTCATAGCCGTATTAATAATCCGTGAGGCTTCGCTTCTCGCAGTTGGTATTTGCGGAGCCCTTGCCGACTAACTCTTCCTGGCTGTTGGGACCTACCTAACAGGGGTTGCGTATCTGCTATCGGAGCTGGCCCTGAAAAAGGCAGGAACACACCTAATCACGACCGGACAAGATACGGATATACGCATTTCTTTTTTAGGGATGGGAGTAGTTGGGGCATGTTTGTCGATCGCATTGTCAGGGTCTCAAATTCGGTGACTGTCACTACTCTGTTTGGCTGGGTTCCGTCACGGCTACCCTTCCCGCCGCAGCCGATCAAATAAGTGACCAACAGATACAGCGAACCGGCCAACCATGGCGGCGCCTTGGCTTGCTGCGCCAGCAGCCAAAGATATGCTGGAATTTTTTTCTGGGCGCTCCTGGGTGCAGATGCATTTGCACGGGCCCAGTGCGCAGTGTGACTTGTCACACATCTGCAACTTGCTGCTTCCCCGGGGCTTTAGTGCGGACGGGTCGTTTCTTGGAATACGACCCTGCGTTGGACAACGGGCAACTACAACCATACTTAGACCTTGGTCGCTATATGCCCGTCGATCGCTTGCAACCACCAATCCAGGAAACGGTTCAGAATCCAGACTCAGCCAAGTTTGTGATGGAGGAGAGGCGAAAAAAAAAAAAAATGTGTTCTGACCGATGGTGGGGTGGCGCCAGCGGATCCACGGGTCTTCCCGTCCCGCGACGCCACCAGCCTCCGACTACCTTTGAATTGTCCCAGAGCAGCCCTGGGATACCGAGTTGAGTTGAGGAGTCGAGATTGTCGGTTGCTGCAGCACTTGGGCGTTGGCCTGGAGTCCTACAGAAGCCTCGTGGGTACACGCCTGCAGTTGCCAGTGTCCCTGAGCTAGAGATCGACAGGTAACGAAGGCGGCGGAGGAGACGAGCTTTGCGGCGGGCCGCCTGCTCCACTTGCACACGATCCATTTGTCCAGACCACGGACGGAGCATTTGGATCTGGCCAGCAAGAACGGTGCTACTGCATGAGGTGTTTTACGTCACACCAACACACTGAAGATCTCGCCTCAGGGCTGAGCTGATTCTCTCGGTCCCGAGTCTGTGGGTGAGGCGTTCGTGACAAGAGTCTCGAAGCACGGCTATGTCCCCAAATTAGCACTGGCCATCACACACCTCCCAGAGATTGCACCCACGAGCACAGACGGCTTCACAATCCACCGGCTCCATATCTCGCCGCTCAACATGACCCATTGACAGGTCTTCGGCCTAGAAAGGGGTCTGCGGTAAAGTAGCCAACACGTGGCCTCGTCGGGGAAGTTTGGAACCAAGAAACGGGTAGACGGAACCAACCGCGCATCCGCAGCGGGCCAGCTTGTCAAACTTGGGATTTTTGGGCGTATCAAATGAAAGGGACTGGCTTGATATCTTTGTGCCGCAAACGTATTAACGCCTCATTGACGGAAGGACCCGGTGTCAGGTGCGATACCTCGTCATTTGGTCGCGCTGTAATCTTGGGTGCTGCGTTGAGCTGGGATTGCAGTACTGCAATGCACGTACGAAGTGAAGAATGAGCCAGTGGGATCATCGGGGAACCGCATTGCCTTGCACGACCCGGCCAACTACTAGTCCTCTAGACTCTGTGGATCTGCAGGAAGTGAACTTGGTGCGTCATGTATCTTGAGGTCATAAGATGGGCCTAGGATTCTGACTAGTCAGTGAGGATAGCTATTTGCGCAGCCAGACTTGGAGGCAACAAGCTTTTCTCTGAGGAAACAAAGACGATTTGTGATGTCACCGAACTAACCGCAAAATCCCCCCAAGATGAGAGAACAACGAACAACACCCACTTTTCATTGGGGAGCATCAAGTTGAGGAAAGAGGGTTGCTGCCCATTTACAGAACTGGACCCTGAAATACTGCTTTTTTTTTTTTGCTTCCTGGAGGTCGAGGCTGAGGTCGCCGGAATGGTCTTCCCGCTGACCTTCTGGCTTGAAAGACTAAACTTGGTAACTTTGTTGGGCATGATAGTTTCGGGACATTAAACTGGCCGATATTTCCGGTCTCTTCTAGCTGGTTTCGTTTTTACCACTGTTGAAAGTTACGTTGCGCTTTGGCGGTGCTCGTCACCTGCCATCATTTCGCTGTTGGCATGATCCCCGCTACGATACTACCCATCACGGGATGTATTGGGGCGTTGGCTTGTGATGAGAATGCCAAGTCATTCTATGTGAGACAAATTTGAGGGACTTTTGGTTTTTTTTCGTAGTGCAATACCACATCGTGTGATGTTTTTTCTCTTTCTCTTTTTGAGACATCCATCCTTGGACATTCAAGTGTGATGTCCATAACTACGCACTCACGTCTTATTAGCCTGATTTCCCACGATACCCTTTGAAAAATAAATTTGCGCCATCCTTTTCGAATATTATAGATGTATTCATGTTTCACATTTTGTCGATTGATGCTCGCGGTTTTTGCTTGCCATTGTACGTCGTCCGAGTGTGAATAGATCAAGACAGATCATCTAATTATGTCTGCTTCGGTGGTTAATTTGAGATTCTTCCTCATCTGAAAACTCACTAGGCAAGGGATTCTTGGTCATAATTTGAAGTACCCCAGACTATTGTTACATCGTATCGTATTCGGGGAGGACCAGGCAGGGAAGAAGAAAACTGCGTCATCGATCGTTGGGACAATGCTTTGCGGTTTCATTTAGGCAGTCGATCACAACTTCCCCAAAGCTTTATATTATGTAACATGAACGATTCAATCTATGACAGCCCCGGGATTTTTTTCGATTGTATAGTAATGAGATAATGAGGCGCGAATGTAACGTGTATAGTCTTTGGGTAGTTTGGGCGCTGGGGGACCTGACCAGTTCAATCTGCTTTTTTTAATTTAGCTGCTCTACGTTGATGGAGCATGTAATGTTATAGAACACTCTTGGTAAGCCTTGGGGTTAATCTCTGCTTGTGTTATGTTCTTCAAATGCTGCTGACGGGTCATACCGGAAGATGAAGCGCTCAATTCCATGTTAATGTACGTTTGTACTCCAGCAGCAAAGCCTTAATGAAAATGGGGACCTTTGAACTACCTCGTGGCTCTTCCAGAAGGTCAAAGCCAAGTGGAATAACCACCCGGAACCTTTAGGTGCTGTGAAATTACACGGAGCCATCCCTTGCTGGATGTGATCCGTCATCCCTTGCCATTTGGTGATGATAATTTAGTATTGCCTCATTTTTGACGCTTATTCTAGACCTCCAAAAAAGCCAATAGGGGCATCACTAGTGACTTGAATTTCAACACATTCACGTACCAATAGAGTGTGATATTGAGAACCATAGATTTGTGGTGTATGGCGGCACATCATCGATCTTTGCTTTCACCTCATCCAAGGCGTGCGGGAGAATGAGAGAGAGAATAGAACACATCACAAATTCTGTCACGGAGATAAAAGAGAAAATAAAACTGCAGCGGATGAAGGAAAAAAAGCTCTGACACTATAAAAACCATGTAGCACACTGCAGACACATCTCTATCTGCTTTCCGTCCAGATTGTTTCATGTGCTGATTGATGTTAGGATCATGATTGCGTCTCACTCTTCAGCCCATGTCAGTATTTGAATCGCGATCTGAGCCAACACCAAAAGCTTCCTATGGAAGAAACCGTAGTTGGACTAAAGTTTCCCTTTTCAATTTTAAATCGTGGCTTAATCATTCGCCGGGACATGGTTACCTGGAAGGTGGCAGAGAGAGCTACATCTCTCCGTAGCTTTACACCTCCGCGGGGTAATGCAGAATACCCTCATAGTATGAAGTGGGCACCTCTCAGTCGATCATTTACCAAGCTTCAATTGTAGCTTTTCATGTAAAGAATTCTTGGCAGTCAGCATTATTTTCAACCTGCATCATTTCATTTCGTGATTGTTTTACAATCGATGATTTTGGAACTCGGAGAATTTTCGTTGCTTCAAATACTGCTGCCAAGTCTCAGGGTGTGCCGTTTTTCTTGGTGCTCGAAACACCATTGAATCACACTCCTGACTGCAAGACACAGGGGCACAAGCTCTCAGAAGCTCCCAACCCGCGGATTGTCTCGTCACATGCGCTCAAGCAAGCAGTCTTTTGTAGATGAGTGGTGAAGCGTCGGCTCCACTTATGACGGACATCGCTAATCCCATGATCAATGAATGACGCGCGAAGCCCGCGAGAAGATGAAATAGCTGCCCACTACTAGACCGTGCTTTTAAACGTGACGATGGTTTCCGATCAATTGCGAGATATTGACGGCCAGCTGCAAAACACGGTCCTTCCTGAAGACTGCCGATTGGCTCTGCATACCTCCCACACGCCTCACTTGTCGCGCCGGCTCATTGTCGGCAAAGCTGGGCGGATATCACAGAAGCCGCACCCGTTCTCAGCTACTCCAACGCGGTGCGCGGCAAAAAAAAAAGGACAACCTTCGTAATTCATCATCAAACGTTCCCGGCACCCTCCTCGCTCTGCACTGCGCAGCGACACAATCTCACCCGCTCAAGCATCAGCAAACACACAGGAACTCGATTCCTCTGCTCCCCGCGCCCCAGACTGTGCAAAGATCCCGTGCACAGTCGAATCATCCTTTCCCCGCGTTCCCCTTCCTCAGCTATATGCAACAAGAGCCAACTGCGATTCTACAGCCTGTGACTCACACCAGCGTCCACTCCACCACCACCACTTCATCCCAGCATGGCCCCCTTCACCATGACCCAGAAGGCCTTCGCCGAGTACACTCTGGTGGCTCGAGCGGCAGTTCAGGCCCAGCGTCTCGGCGTGATTCGCACAGCACCGTTGATGTCGACCTGCTCGACGAAGAGCTACGTGGGCTGAGCTTCAACGATGGCCCGTTTGTCCCCGGTCAACGCATCGCTGCGTACGAGAATGCCATGACTCCTCCGACCCCGAAGCGCGCGCTGGGCTTCAAAGTCATCAAGCGCGCCGAAGCATCGTCTGATGGCCTGCAACTTGCGGATTTCCCAAACGGTGCGTCAAAGTTGCTCAGCGCCCTTCATCTCATGTACTGACTCTTATCCGCAGAGATCCTGACGCATATTTTGTCACACCTGCATGCCGATTCCCACGCTGCGATCGCTCTAGTCTCGAAGCGCTTCTATGCGCTGATCACCAGCTCACATGCCTGGCGAATGGCCTTTCTTCGGTACTTCCCTGGACAAGAGGCGCTTGAACACAAGGCCGCCACAGATATTTGGATCGATGGCTCACACGAGTTTGTTCGTTCCGAGGCGCGCTACTTTGCTCGCCTGTCTTCTCTTGCATCCTGGAGGAAGGAGTATCTGCTGAGAACCCGCCTGCTCAGAAGTTTGGCCCGCGGAAAGCCGGGCTCTTCTGGAGCGGTTGGAGCGTCCGCCCGTGGTGGCAAGAAACTGAGTGCTGTTTTGACGTACAACTCCAAGTTGCCTTGGGCTGTCACCAACATTCATGCTGTATTCTCCAACGGGAAGAAGCCTCCAAGGGCCATTCACGGCGCATCTGATCTCGGAGCGGGAACCATCGGCGATCCTACAAGTGGAAAGATTGAGAAATGGGGCCTTCAAGACCCCTTCAGGGCTTTGCAACTCGAGGAGGTCTTCCCGGGCATTGTTCCGTATGGGCTAGGCGATGGCCCTGCGGCCACACCCAATGTGCTGGATGTCAGCCAGCCGTATGGTGTTTTGGCAGGCGAGGGCTTTCCAGGTGGTCGCCCTTTTTATCGACCGATCCAGGAACCTCGAGGACGTTATCTCATTGCCGACTCCGGCGTCGCGGATACATATCCTGATATCCCAAAGATTCCGGAGATGTCCGAGGCGATTTGCAGTGTGTGGCTGGCGAAATCATCTGCAGTGCCCGTGAACACACAGTCGATTGTAGGCATGCTCACGGGTTCTACCCTTGGCGTTGTAACGTCATATGCGATGGCTTGCGATTCTACTGGTCCTCGGAGCCGAACGGGAGAAATTACCGCTCGATGGGTTCTTAGTCCTGGTGTGCCCATCATCTCTCTGAAAGTGGACGACAGCTACAGCCAGAAGCGGAAGTCTGCCGGGAGAGTCTGGGCAGTTGCCCTGAATGCTCTGGGCGAAGTTTACTACTTGACGGAGGTACCAGTTGGCTCGTCTTCTCAAACCAAGGGCGAGGATTTGACCAAGAATGCCTGGTACACTGGTCGTTCAGCCTATTGGCATCTCTTGGAAGAAACTCGGCGTGTTGCCCGACCCGACGACCTCGACAAGAACGCAACAAAGGGAGCGTACTCGCCTCGTTCTCCTTCTAATGCTATGAATCTGAGCAAAAGCCAATTAAATGCTGAAGCTCGAGAGATCGAGAAGTTTTTGCGTCGTGACCCTGCTCACTTCAGGCGAGTTTGCGAGGGATGGGATATGCTTCGCAAACTGGAAGTCGATTTCGCCGGTGACGATGGCAATGGTGCCGGCGAGCACATTATTGTGATTGACTGTGGCTACATCGAGGAACGTCCCACTCGTGTTCAGCGATATACGCGGTCTCTGGTAGCCCAGGAAATTCCGCACACTCAAGTTCTCGAGCAGACTTCTGTTCCTGCGCCCGCACCTCAGACTACGATACTTTCCCTTTTTGGACCCGCAGAGACCGTTCCGGTGGAGGGTACAGAGTCTCGCGATCAATTGCCGGCAGAGTCGATGTTTTCCACGACGCCGGCACCGGCACCTGCGCCTGCGCCAGCTTCTTCTGCGCCGTCTTCTACGATAAAGCATCATGAGTGGCGTGCCAGCAACATGGAGCTTAAGGGCCAGAGCTTATCCATAATCACTAGCAGTGCTTTGGATATTTCTTCTAATGCGCTTCATACGTTGGCCGAGGATCCACTCGTCGAAACCGAAGAAGAAATCCCCGGCCGTAGGTCACGGCTCTTCGCCATTGGAACCGATGATGGCGTTGTTCTTGTCTGGAATGCCCGAGCAGAACCAAGAGAAGCCGACATAAATCCACTTCGCTATATCCAGACGGAATCACCTGAAGTCTCTTGCGTTGCGCTCACTGGATTGTATCTCGTTCATGGTGGGAATGATGGTCTTGTTCAGGCTTGGGATCCACTTGCCTCGACATTGGATCCGATTCGAACGCTCAATGCTCGGTCAAATGGTCGGGTACCCCGGCACATGACGACCATGAATCCTGCGTTGAACGAGGATACCTATTCTGCTGTTGGCGCGATCTATCTGGACCCGGATCCGACTATCCTCCGCGGAATTATCTCCTTCGGTGCCTTCCTGCGTTATTGGACCTACAGCTCCACAAGTCACGCGATAGGACGCAAGCGTCGTGTGAGGCATTCAGAATTCCACAGTCGGATGGCGAGTCGTCGCCAGGGCGGCGATGTTTCAGACTTCATTGCCTCCGAGGAAGCTGAGCTTCGACATGAAGATGAACGGAGAGCCCGTGAACAAAACCGACTTCACAGTCGATTTGGCGTCGGGGCTCTGGGCGATTTAACCGAGGAGGAAGCTCTGCGATATGCACAGATGGTATCTGAAGAGGCCTTCCTTGCCGAAGAGCAGCGAAGAACGAGCGATTCAGCCGCTGACGCAAGCCTTGACACAGCGTCCACCTTTAGCGGAACCACAATAGATACCATGACGCCTGAGCCAAGTGTTGCCGATGTTTCGCCTCCCACCAACGGCCATTTGGAACCTGCTCGGGAGGCGGATGAAGACGAGTACGAGCAACAGATCCAGCAAGCTATCCGCCTTTCTTTGCTCGAAAGCGGAAATGACAGTATTCAATCTCCTCGTGACAACAGCTCTGGTGAATACGAGTTTTCTGTTACCTACAAGTCAAAGCCCGCGAAGAAGAAAAAGAACTCAGTCCTTGCCTCTCCATCTGCTGGCCCGGCTGTTGCATCTGGGTCCAGCCTCGTGGATGTGCGAGACGATGATCTTGAGCTGGCCCTGAAGCTTAGCATGCAGGACCAGGGTTTCCCGGTATCGGATCCGGACTACGGTGGGCAGTACGACGAGTTTCCCTCGTTGGAGACGGAGGGTGTTGGCAAAGGCAAGGGAGTGCGACGGTGGTAGACGAATTCTTTTGAGGGATGCCCTCGCCATACCAAAGTGTTGTTTTTCGTTCAATTCTATGAGCTTCTGAGTAGCCTGACGTTTCCGTCTGGCCATTGGTAAGCAATCTTTGTTCGCTTCTGCGTCTGCTCTGGCAGGTACCCTTTAGAAGATAGATGTTTGTTTGTTACAAGTAGATTCTGCATAATTGAGTTGCTTGATCGAGAGTCTATGCTTGTCCACTGGTTGCTGTATTTGTTTGGATGTCGCTGAAAAGCATGAATACCTCAGACCGTGTCGACGTCCACTCGTAGTCATGATGAGGGAGACGAGAAATGTATCCCCATGTCCTGATTAGTTGCGGATGGCGATGTTCGCCCCCCTCCCCCCATTTTTTTTTTTCTAACATTGACAATGTTCTATCAACATCGTATTTATGCGAGCTTCATTTAGAACCAAGCAATGCCCTTGATATTGCAATATACTCAGGCGAAACCTGATAGAAAAGCAAGGTGGCCGTGTGGAACCGGCGTTTAGCGGTCCGGGAACCATGTCGCGGACTCCGACGTCGATATGGGAGGGCCGGCATTGGACATGGACATCGCCGGCGGATGCGCACCAAAATACAAGATGAAAGCTTCTTCCTGATGAACTAGTTCCCCGAGCCGACGGATAAGCTTCTCCCCATGTGCGTTTAGTGGTTGCGGCCACGCGACCCAAAGAAAAAGAAAAAAAAGAACCAAGAAGGAGATCTGGAACGAGCCGCCCGCTGCGCTGGTTTGCCGACATTCCAGGCCCAAGCCTCTCGGACCTGGCTTCGCAGCCAGGCTGAAGATTCAAAAGAGGCTGCCATTAAAAACGCCGGCGAGGTTCTCGACCAGCAGCACCAGCCGAGATGCTGGCAATGGCGATTTGCAGAAGCCATCCCCGCTTCTCGTTGATCTAATCCGATGACTACCAGTGCGTATACTTTGACGGAGTGATTTTTGACATAAAATGGGGGGGAAAAAATAAGAATTAGCTACAGATGTGTTCGATGGGCACGACGAGTCTGCGCATTTGGATAGGATCTGATGTGAGCCACGCCAGCACGGGTTGAAAATGGGTTGAGTCTATCTGTTTCGATCAGGAGGTGAGGATGAGACAAGCCCAGAAGAGTGAACCAGCATGCAAAGCAAAGCGACATCTTGAGACAGGTCAAAATCTGCTCTTTATTCTGGTCGTCACCTGAGCTCCATGATTGGCGAGCAGTCTCGCAAGCGCAGCGACAGCGTTCAGGACCATGCGGCGGCTTGAACTCAACCACGAGATCGTTCAAACGATGTGTCGGAAGCTTGAATGGGCGGGTTGCAGAGGAGGGCTTGCCAAAGAAGAAAAAATACCTGGGGAATTGACTTTGACCAAGAGAAGGCCTGTCTCGAACCCTTATTCCGGGTGTCCACCCCCCATTGGACCTATGGTAGATGGCGGGACCGATTGACAAAGGGATGTCGAAGCAACAATGTAGTTATGCCTCCTGAATCAAGTGATACAGTGGCTGCGACAAGTCTTTCCCTGGAATCCTAATTGTGCTCGCGGCAGAAAGCGGTCATGGGAGGAAACAAAGGGATAACCTGATAGAGCAATGACTCGAGCATGCAAATCCGGGGGTCAACACATCAGTGCTGCTTTGATGGGCCACAAGTTTGAGGCTCCAGACCCATACCACCACCAACGGCTTTTGCTTGGCACAATCTTGCTTTGGCTCACATGGCTCAGAGCATGACCGCGGCAAAGAGCGTGGGCGCAAGCATGTCAGTGAGCCAACCATTTTCCAAAGCATTCCTTGGAGTTTCATCTCGGAACGATCCAGTGTAGTTCTTTATTTATCGACTCGTGATTTTAGAAGGACAAGGGAAGATAAACGAGCTCCAAAGATATACATACATACCACGTATTGCAGCAATGGACTCCATTCCATTCTATTTTAGATGATGGCGCCTTGTGATTTGGAGCCACATATCTGCCGTGCGAGCAGCGAGCCAAAAGTCTAAAGGTTGAGCTGAAAAGGATACGAAGCTAGGAAATGACACCGAAGCATGACTACTCATCAAATAAGACGCCCTAGGGATGGGGAAAGCTTTCTGCGGCCGGGCCAGGTTAAGACTGTGCGGCATTGTCAGCCCATTTTAGACGTTTGGTTTCCTAACCCAGGGGCCACTTTCTGCCACGGGAAAGGGGAGATCGCTATTCAAGCAGGGAATATAAAAAAACGAAGAGACTTTACCGGGGTCACCAGGCCGGGATTGGATGTTTAGTTGCTGTAAAATCACTAGAAACGAGAAACTTGGATCGCAAGGCTGCGAAATGTAGAGCGGGGAACAGCCATGCACCACCCTGAACACGTCCCGACAAAACGAAACAGAAACGGGCTTCAATTAAACTGTCATGTGTGCTTAAAACACCAAGTATAGCATTGATTTTTAGATTGAATTTGATTTATTCGTCCTTGGTCTTTTGGAAGCTTCTTTACCAACGCTCGCTGGCGTGACTTGGTCTGTATCGTGAGCCAGTCAGACTCAGGGTAGCCTCGTTTCTGTATTCATTCGGCCACTACGGGATCCCATGTGGTCGATGACGGACCATGGAAAGAAAGAAAAAATTGGGCAGCCGAGTTTGTGCTCGGACTAGCGCGCACGCTACTGGAGTGCTGGACTATTGGTGCTGGGAGCTTGGCCCAAGATCCAGTCTGTTGGGCGCAGCTTTTGATGATGGTCCCCGACCAATACAGCTGATTTAGCTAGTGACGCACTGCGGACTGAGCTTGTCTGGGTGGATGTGCTCATTGCCTCAGATCTGCCTATGAGGCTTTGCCTGAACGGGAAACCTGACCAGCCACCTTGTACCACTTGGCCGGCGATGTGAGCATTGTCCAGAGTACCATGACGATGGGCATGACGCACGGGATCGAGCGTGGGAGAGGCGGGCCTCCCTGGCGTTGAAACGAGGGTCGACTCAGCCCAGCTGCTGAGGAGTGAGGCCAGGCAAACAGTTAACCAAGTAAGAGGTTCTCGCCGGGAGCTCGTCTGAGCGTTATAACAGTGGCGCTGGTTGAGCCTGCTTTGGATTGTTCGTCGACGACGCCATGAAGCAACCGATCGACTAACCCCGCCGCCTGGTTCGTGAGTGTGTGCACACGACCTCTTTGAAGGATGGTGATCGCCGTCTAGCTCACCCACGCCCGATCGACAACCCCGCATTGATAAGCGATGTGCCATTGCTGCATAGGGGAGGCGATCTGCTGTATCTATGAAAAGCAATGTGTGGGCAAGTAGAGAGGTGTAATTGCAATGACCACATGTCATTGTCATGGTATTCTTCCTTGGATGCGTAGATGGCGCTTGTTGTTAGCCTCCTTCTCTCACACAAACTATTTTCCATCATGACACTAGTTCATGGGCAAGGCTTTCCTTCTCGGCTCGGTCTGTGCCGTGTCTGGACTGATCAGGACGGGAGGCGCGTGGCGGAACTAAGAGCGAGCTGAGGACCAAACGGTTTCCAGGATGGAAGCGCCAGGACGAAAACGCCTTGCTGAACGTGGGCAATGTCAGCACCACCTGTAATTAATATCGGAGGGGTCCATCCTTTCTCTCGCTCTCTCGCTGGCCTCCGGAGCGGCTGAGCGGCAGGGGAACAACTGAATGGTTCGGGCACATGTCGGGCTTGGACGTTCCCATTGACCTGGCGGCGCCTCACAAATCACGTCCTCCCACCGACATGGTCCTGGGCCGCAGATGCCCAGCGGAGCGGAACAGCACAGCACAGCGGAACAGCGCAGCGGTGAGATGAGATGTACTTACCGTGTATCGAGCTCCAGCATTGGAGTGTGAGCCGTTCCGGCGTGGTCGGAAACTTCGGCGTTACGCGAGGCCATCCAGCCAAGGCGCCAGCGACGATTCAGAGGACCACACCCCCGACTTTCATTCTTGTTAGACATGTAGTGTGTTTGCGGTGTGTGACGTCAGTAAACAACATCTCTCCTCACTGTATTGTGTTGTTTGGACTCGTCTGGGGGTCAGACTATCAGGTATCAGGTGATAGTTTCTCTCTTCCACCCCTCTCCCCTCTCTTCTCCTTCTCGTGTATGTGTATGCGCATGTATGCACATGTATGTGCCTATGGGTAGTGGCTCAAAACGAGATGATGGTGACATTTCACCAACTCAACGCGACACTGCGAACCAAAGCTCGGTCCCTCGTGCCCGTGATCCCTACCAACCAGATCTGGACCAAGATCCTCGCCGCCAGCCGCCCCATGCGAACTTGGGCCACGCATGGAGAGAGGGTTTGGGCTTTCCCCTTATTCGGACCATAGAGCAGCGAGGGAGGGCGCTAGCCAAGCCCAAAATCCCAAGTCAGCCTCAGTGGCGCGGTGCCAATTTCCCTGGCGCTGCAAGCTGCAAGCTGCATCTGCAGGCAGGAAACTGTTCGGCTTCCGCTTGCTCTTCGCTGGCCAGCGCCAAGCCTCGCTTGAGACACGCGGGTGCTGTAATTACTTGAATCATTTCTGGTGATGTTTGGGGATCCAGAAGGACTGTAAAGGGCTCCAAAAAAGAAAAAAAGGGGGGACCCTGTTCTTCGGCGATGTGCTCGGCACAAGTTACTTTTGTCGCGCAGTCGGGAAGGTACACTCCACCTGGCCGAGCACGCGACGCTGTGCATAATGCGACTGTAACGAGGTGCGTGCATAAATCTCGATTTACCTTGTGGATAAAAAACTAGCAAACGAAAAAGAAGGGAAGAAAATCCCCGACTTTATGACATGACTGCAATGCTGTGCCCGGAGTTCCCCAGCCGGTTCCCTGACTGGGGAGAGGAGAGCCCACCCACCTCGCATCGCAGCCCATCACATTACATCCCGTGCCATGTATGCTGTGCATGTGCCGGCCCCCAAATCGACTGACTGTGGGAGGGCTAGGACTTTGGGAGACAGTGGCGCCTGTCTGTTCGCGCGAATGACAACCAAGCGACAGTTGCTTGGATCGAGAGGAGAGGGGGACCGATGGAGTGAACGAGCACATGGTACACAGCCCCAGCGTTGGGACTCATTGGCTAAGGGGGGGGAGAGAGAGGAGGGGGACCATGGCAGAGGGAGGTCAGACAAGACTCAGACTCATCAGATTCGAATCCATCATGACAGGTAAACAGGCAAGAGAAATGCCATTGCTGATGGCGAAATGACCAGAATGCAACGGGAAGGCCTGCCTGTTTCACCGCCACAGACCTAGCTGGGCTAGCTGATGCACCGCGGGCGCCTGCATGTAGGTCCAATTGAGACCAGGTCGTGAGATTCTTGATGCCGGGCGGAAGAGCCGCGCGCAGAAGCAGGGTTGGATGGATTTGCCGTGTGGCCGCTGGCTGACACTTTGGGTCCTGCTTCTGCTGCTTCCGCTACCAGGGAGCAAGACATGCCACCACCTTGTCACCTTGTCTCCAGGGGTAGGTAGTGTTCCGACCGTATTCCATCTCTCCATTCGGGTGTGCTAATGTACGCCTGTACTGATCAGCGGGATCCTCGCCGTTGACGTATAGCATGTACGTATCATTCACCGGCCCTCTTTCCCTCGTCCCTCCTCTAGCCAGGAACCAGAAGTCCCATGTGCGACACTGAGCCGTGCACGCTTCGTATCTGGCGAACATCTTATCCCATTCAGGGACCATCAAGCATTCAAGGGCACCAACGCATTGTCGCCGTGCAAAACCTACCCCAGCCTTTTCTTCTGCACCCGAGGAGAGAGCACTCTATGGGCCAGGAGAGGGCACGCCTCTCAGAAATTAATTGTCAGCCACGAGGGCAAGGCACATCCTGGGAGGGAACCCCGTTTGGCGGAAGCTCAAACACAGGCTCTGGGAAGGAGGATGGGTTGGGCGTCATGACGGCATCCATTGCTTGATTGCCCAAGTCAGCAGTAGTCAGCGTGGTTGGTCACCGATCGGTTCAATCACACGCTTGCACACCCATCCATCAGCCCGCCGCCGCCATTTCACCCTCCCGGAATCGAGACCAAAGAGGGACAAAGAGCTGGTGATGCTTCCCGCATTCCAACAGCAAGTTCTGGGGCCCAGTCGAATCATGCTCCCGACCCCCCGGCCAACCCGGGAACGTTTCTGCGAGGAGCGAGCATGTACGTGTGTGTTGTGATGTTAGAAAACCAAGACGGGCTTTTCTCATCGGCCGTCCCCGTCCCGTCGTTGCCACTGCTTGGCCAAGCTCCACTTGGGTGCGCAGCTTGCACTTGCTGTAAACCCCCCTGGAGAGAGAGGGAGAGAGAAGGGGGGGGGGGGGGGGGGGTCGGCTTTTCTCTCCCAGATGTCTAAAACCCGTGCACAAAAAGAAAAGACCACAAAGGTAAATAAAATATTAATAATAATAACAACAACAATAATAGCTGAGCACATATGCCGTCAGCAAAATAAACAGAAGATTGTAGAACAATGCTGATGAGTTCATTACAGGTAATTCTGTAATGGCTGAGGCGGCGCCACAAACAGTGTTCTCCCTCTCCTAACACTCTCCCCCACGAGGTTGACCAAGGTTCCGTTTGCTTCTTTCAACCGCTGCGGTGTGGCATATTCTGGCTCGAAAAGAATAACAAACAACACCATGCCGCTTACACCAGCTCTCCGTACAGCTTACTCGTGCAGGCGACATTTTTCCCTTGAGATGCACCGCGGGCTCCGCTCTGGTGCGTTGTTGGCGATAATTGAGGGGCCTGGGTCCCCTGGCTGGGCCCTTGTCCTGGCGCTGGGCGTCCACCACACCAGCACTACCAGCACTACCACTGCCGCCAGACACTAAGCGGGCTCTGTCTGGGTCGCTCTGGGTCCCTGGGTGCCCCTCCCACCCCCTCCCACCGCCTTCTGCCCACTATTGCCGGTGGCTCGCTGCCCGGGCGTCATCCTTGGCCCTCAGCACCGCGACTCAGCCTTATTCTAGGTGAAGGCTACCCCTGGGGCGCTACTCCACCCGCTCGCTCGTGTTGCACTTGCACTTGGTCCTTGCCTCGGGCCATGCTACGTACATGGCCGGGTAGTGCTATATTTACACACTCCACGCTCGGTATATATAACCATCCCTCCCTCCCCCCGTCTGCTTCTTCATCTCCAAACTCAGATGCCGTTTGTTCGCTGGACGCTCGAGTTGCGTGTTGTTGTGTTGCTCGCGTGATTCCCTACCCTTCTCAGTCAGACAAGCACTCTCGTAGACTTTTAGGACGAGGCTGCCTGGGTGGCTTTGTTGTAAAATAACAACTACTGCATTACTGCACTACTGCTTGTCGACGCTTCATCCGAACAAAAGGAAGGGACAAGAGGAAGAAGGCAAAAGGAACAAGAGAAAACCAACCAGAAGAAGGATGAGAACCAGCCTTTGGAGCTGCCAATACTGCTTCTGTTTGCTCTGTGCTGCCACCAACAACCGACACGATGCGACGAGATACTAAGCACGTTGCCGTCGCCGACGACGAGCACGAGGGATACTTTACGTACCGACCTCTGTCCAACCTCCCCACACCGCCCCCCAGCTCCCGTAACTCTTCGGCTGCGCAGTCACCGCGAACGAATCTTCAAGATGGCGAGGAGTTGATGCCACGATATCGAGGTACGTTTATTTTGCGCCTGATTTTGTCTTTTGGTTTGGTCGTCAAACGAGATTTTTACACATTGTTTTTTTTCTTTTCTTGTTGGCACCTCGGTTTTCCTCCCCCTTCCTCCTTTGACCCGCATCTAACCCGTCAAACCTGCAGGCCCCGCCATCCACCTCGTCAACCTCATCCCCTCGTCGGCCTCGCTCGCAACGGCCTCGGTGCACCTTGTGCAGGCGGTCCTGAGCCGCGCAAACGTACCGATCGAGACGGTGGCCCTCGCCGTATGCATCCTCGATAGTCTCGACTCACGCTTCGCCCGGCGCTGGCGCGTATCGTGCCCCCTCCGTTCCGACTACTCGTCCCCGAGCAAGCGTCACACCCTGCCACCAGGCCCCTTCACCCCCCAGCGCCAGCAACTGCACATCGACTCGGTCAATCCGGAGCTCATCATCCTCGCCGCGCTCGTCATCGCCGTCAAATTCACCGAGGATCCGCAAGAGCCCTCGCAGTACTACTGCCAGGCCTGGGGCCGCAGCATGTGGTCGCACCAGCAGCTCAACGTCACAGAGCGCTGCATCATGGAGCACCTCAACTACCGCATCATGCCCCTCTGCAACGAGGATTGCCTCACTGATGCCATGGTCGACATGCAGCTCGCCGCCCAGCAGCCAGGCTGGGACGTGCACGAATACGCCGCCTCCTCCTCGAGCGATGAGGATGACGTCGCCTGCCCCAACTACGTCCCCTCCCACACCCGCTCCAAGACGACGCTCTGCTCTGGCAAGGCAACCCTGGGGCTTGGGCTGACGCTGACACCGGTCGACACCCCCGCAGCCGATCCATCACAGGCCGCGACCCCTCGGCCCTCGGCCCTCTCTGACGACTACTTTGAACGCTACAGGGCATGAAACGACGAAAAGAAAGGAAAAATTAAATACACGACGAATCCGGCGTTATTTCTTTTTTATGGTCCATGGATTTCGACACGCAAGCATCGGCACGGCGTTTTTCTCTCTCAAATTTCTTTTCCCCTGTCTCAAAATACTCTCTTACATCATGTAATGGCGAATACTTCTTGTAAATTGGGTCTCGGCGACGTGATCTGGCATCATCTAGAAAACTCGGCATAATGGATATGGGTCTTCTTTCTCCGTTTTACTTGGTGGAACACTCCCCCTACCTGTAGGATTTCTCACCGCGCGCCTCTGAGCAGGCCCCGCGGTTGGTTATTTCTCAGCGTCTATATGTGTAATCCAGGGTCATGGTTCATTTTTTTCCTCCACAGGGCGGTCTATCATGTACTATCCGGTATGCGTTTCTTTGTTATTTTGGCATGGCACGGGATCACAAGACCTTGCAACGGTCCGGTTTGGTTTGGGCTCATTTTTGGCATGGGATACCAGAATTGCACATACCCCTTATCGTATATTCTGGTCCAATAGTGTTCTTTTAATAGCTCACTACGATTCTTGATTTTTCCTCCTTCATCTTGATGTCCTTCTCCAAAATCTCCATGCCGTGTGAATGTCCTCGACCCCTCATGAGGGGTTGCTCATTTCAGCCATTGACGCAGATCAGGCATTGCTTTGCATGTGCATGTTCGTGTAGTCGCCTCCTCCCTCGGCACGAAAGCCAGACAGCTACCAATTCAAGCAGCTGATTAAAACTAGAGAACCCCAGTGCGTATTAGCAAGTTTCACCTTCTCGGCCGGATCCTCCCGCCTCTCAATTCTTCCTCTTCCTCCTGTTTCTTTTCGGCTTGTATTGCGACATTGGGAGAGCCTAGCTCGGTCCATTAGCACCCGGGCGAGCATTCTAGCGCAGCAGAGACCAGCCCTAAGGCGAACGGGCAGATGCAACCAGTCACCTGCCGCTTGGTTCATCTCCTCTCTGAATCAA
>VTGD01000093.1:25849-207235 GCA_013406985.1 Calonectria crousiana
CCCCCCCCCCGGACACTGGCTGGCTAGTGAACCTGCCAAAGCGAACGAGCACCGCAGAGGGGGGTAAAGGTGCCGTTGATATCATTCTGGGCTGTGCCCAGCGCCACCCGCGGTTGGCCGTGGGCCTCAATGTGACAGTGTTGCCCATTTCACTCCCCCCCTCTCTTTTCTACACTAACTAATAGGAAGAAGGCAAGAAAAGAGGTAAGGCAAAAGACCTTTTTTTGTTTTTGTTGACGGCCTCAGTGTTACTGTTTCATCGATTCTGCAGAAGCCTGAAGGTGGCGTCGCACGTATTGATTGATGTAGCCCGGGAAGCATGGCCCTATGCAACACTTGCTCGTATTCGATCCCGAGCGAGGGCTGAGTCCCAAGCGGCAAGTCAGTATGTCGCTGTGGTGCTGTTATTTGTCTTGCAGGGTGAGTGTGAGTGCGGTACATGCCGAAATACTAGCGTCTCTTGCTTGTGATTGAAGGTGCAGGATCCATTCGTTTCTTTCAAATTCGCCGGCGGAAGCAACCCTCCTGATACCGAGAGTATAAGTCGTCCCCAGGCTCTATGGGCTGAAACTATTACAAGCGTTGGTTGTATCAGCCTTGACCGGTTTAGCTTGCGCGTGAGCTTGCTGATTCGTGGTCCTTGCTCACGAGAAAGGTTGGCTTCCCGAGGAATGGTTCAAAGTCTTGTATGCTTCTATCTCTATTCCAAACAATCGGTTTAATGTGCAAGAGGAGCTTCTATAATCTTTCCCTCCCTCCTTCTTGTCCAATCGGCACTGTGTCCTGCCCATCATGGGCTCAACCGCTGTACCGCCCACTCGTCGCTCTCGCCCTCTCGCTCGTAGACGAAGCGGTCGTGCAACCTGCTCTCACGGCCCTGCCAAAACTCGATGCGGTCCGGCACAATTCTCATGCCACCCCAGAACTCGGGGACGGGAATGTCATCTTTCCCCTCGAAGCGCTCCTCAACCTCACGCACCCAGCCCTCGAGCTGCTTGCGGCCGTCGTCACCTTCTCCCTCGGGCTCCAGCGGCTGGCTCTGACGGCTCGCCCAGGCACCGATGCGGCTGCCTCGGGCACGGGTGGAGTAGTAGACCTGGCTCTCCTCACGCGGGAGACGCTCAAAGGTGCCCTCGACGTGGACCTGGCGCTGGAGGGCCTCCCAGAAGAAGAGCAAGGCGGCGCGGGGGTTCGAGGCAAGGTCGGCAGCTTTGCGCGACGTGCCCAGGTTAGTGTAGACGACGAACCCATGCGGGTCCAGCTCCTTGAGGTAGACGGTGCGCGACGAGACGCGGCCCGACGGCAGAGACGCCGTCGAGAGGGTGCAGGCCTCGGGGTGGGCAACGCCCGAGTCAGGCTGCTGGGCCTGAGCGAACCAGGCGTGATACTGGGTGATGGGCGACGGGTCGAGCTGCGAGCGCACGAGGCTGCCCTTTGTGAACTGCTCAGCCTGGCCGTTGGTCTTGCCCGCAGGGGCGACTTTCGCAAAGGCGGTTAGCCGGTCAACCTGGGATTTGGCGGGGTGGATGGTGCATGGAGGGGTAACGAGGACTGCAAGAACATACAGATCAGCTTGGACGTCTCGGGCGGCGGGTGCAGAGCCATTTTCGCAGTTGACAGGAGGCAATTCCTAAGAGTCCAATGCATTGACGACCTTGATGCCGTCTTGTCCCTTGCGGTAAAAAGCAAGCCACTTGGACGTCCAAAAGTCTCATCTGTCACGCAGCCTCCGTCACCTGTCGTGGGGTGACTGGAGCGACATGCCACTTGGCCCCACATCAGACTTAGCGCCCACTCTGTGAGTTCATCCCGCCAACCACTGTTTAAGTGGAAATATTTGCACAATCGAAGCTATTGTTTAGCACTAGTTTAATGCCACCTTTGTGGTTGCTTCCTGCATCAATCGCTTACATTTATAGCGGTTTTTTTTCCTATGCGTGAGTGAGCAACTGACAAGCAACTGACAAGTAACTTGCAAGTTATATCAAGATCAAAGGATTCGAGAGTCGTGAGTGTTGTGAGGCTCATATTCCTTTCTATTGGAAGAATGATGAATGGTGCGGGCGTTGTTCTACTTCTTTATTTTATTCCTTATTATTTTATTCGTCATGTGACTTCTCAGCCGCTTCAGAGCCCAATGAACCCACTTCCAAATTAATCTCTGTAAGCCTGTTGATGGCAGGTTGGATTGTTTCGAGGTGCTTCGGTGTCCAGTGTGTACAAATGCTCCTCGTGAACTTCTATGTAGACCACTTGTCTCGATTGCCAGCAGACGAGAATGAGTGGCTTTGTATTCGATGGGCATAGTACTTGGTACCATCCGCGTCAATCACTGGGTAGTGCTCATAGAAGCTCACCATCCGATGGTCGTAAGCAAAGAAAAAAGCAGTTATCTGCTAGTTGATCTCTGCATCCCTCCCAGCGCTCTCGCGTGAGGCGAGATGCATAGCCGAAAGGATGATCAGAGGACTGATATCTCGCTGTATCCTTGTCTCGCTCTGGTCGAAAACAATCTGACATGCTTTTTCAAACACATCACCTTCCAACAGGGACTGCTTAGGGAGGGGAGGAACCTTGCCGCGGTTGTCCAGACGTTGCCGTATGGAGGGACAGTGGTTATTGGCCGGACCAGTCGCGCATCCCTTTTCGCAGGTCGGCGTTGCGACTGGCTGGGCGAGGCCTCTTTGTCGACCCGCCTTGGCGAATTTGAGTTTGGCAAAGTTGCTGTGCCCGTGTTGTGTGTGTGTGCCTTTGAGTTGATCAACTTTTGCCTGTGCTCGTGTCTGAACTACGATGAATTGGTTCGAAGTTGATCCTATACCTCGGAGCGTTTTGGTGAGTTTGAGTTGTTTAGAAGGCTAATGTGCGTGGGCTGTTTGGAAGGAAGTGCGTTTGGCAAGCACTTCTAGAGTTAGCAGGGTACAAAGATAATTTATCCAAGAGTAGTCTGTTTGTGGAGGTGTTTGCCTGCTATCGGGATCCCATGAGTTATGTAAATAAGCGACACAGTGTGATGCAAATATGTGAGACGAAAAGAAACTCGTTGTATCTCGTATTTTTTTTTAGAAGCCTGACGCCAATCTCATTCGAGATGCCGACCTGAACGAGGCATCTTATCTTGGTGGCCAGTTTATTTCAGATGGGATGTGTGAAGCTACTGGAGATACAATAAGTACAATAGCAATGCATAGAAGTAAAAATAATACTAGAGAAATCCTAAGAGAGTATGTTTGGGATAATATAAGTATTTATGTATTATTTTAATTATTTTAACTGAAACCAAAAAAGCTAGACCTATGATGCAAAGTGTCGGTCCAACATCCATGTCGTAGCTAGTCCAAGTGAACACAAGAGGCCATACACAACAAAATTCAAGCGATTATGTTGACTAGGCCAACCTGTATAGGGGCCCTAGTGGAAATACGCTCGTGATAATCATTGAAGGGTTGGATTGCACAAAGAACTGGAGGCAATCGACAATCTATTTTCACTCAAGCCGCTAGTCTCAACTCAGCAGTTGCACACCACCCCCATACGTTTTCCCACACACAAACACATACAAACATACAAACGCAACGGACGGAACGTAACATAACATACATAATATATACAAACTATACATACATATACATATACGACGACGCGAGTCGTCTAATTACACATCTAATCATAATACGTGCACCGGGCATTAAACCTCATGATAAAATACTTGCTAAGCACCGCCATTCTATCCGGTCTGCCAAACTTAATACAAGCAGTTTCTAGTCCATAAACAATCAAAAAAATAACTTTTGTGTGTATCGATCCCCCGAATTTTACGAATCAGCCATGACCAACGCCAACAGAGCCATGCGGCAGTACAGGCCATAACGCATCTGCAACACATGTTAGTATTGTTTTAATACGAGTACCCAGGGGACTTACCTGTCGGAAATAAGCAGCGCGCTGGTCAAAGTCGACCTCCTCAGCAACCTCTTCGTTGCGGGGAAGAGGGTGCAGAACAACCATGGAGGTCTTGGCGTGCTTGAGAGAAGCGTTGTCAACGCGGTAAGAGTTCTTGACTCGCTGGTACTCCTCCTCGCTGGGGAAGCGCTCACGCTGGACACGAGTGCAGTACAGGACATCGCTGCGGGCCAAGATCTCGGGAGTCAAGCTCTCAGACTCGCACAGGAGCTGCCCAGAGGCAACTAGCTGCTCACGGACCTTGGAAGGAAGCTGGAGGCTCTTGGGGGCAACCAATTGGACCTGGACCTGGTAGTGGCGAAGCAAGTAGACCAAGGAGTGGACAGGTCGGCCATAGAGAAGATCACCGATGAAGGTGATGGTAAGACCCTGGACGGTTCCAAGTTCCTCACGAATGGTGAAGAGATCAAGGAAGGCCTGAGTAGGATGCTCCTTGCTGCCATTGCCAGCATTGATTACAGGCACAGGGCTGTATTTTTGTGCAACAGCAACGCTGTTCTCGTCGGGGTGGCGGAGAACAACGGCATCACCGTAGCAAGCGAGGGTGCGGATAGTGTCCTGGAGGGACTCGCCCTTTTTAACGGACGAGTTGGAGGTTGAGACATTGACGACACGTCCGCCTAGGCGCTGCATAGCCGCATCGAATGAGGCAGAGGTGCGGGTCGAAGGCTCGTAAAATAGCGTAGAAAGAACGCGGCCTCGAAGAATGTTCAAAACACCCTCTCGCTGGACACCAAGACGCATCTCTTGAGCCAAGGTGAACAGGAGGTGCAGATCGGCACGAGAGTAAGACTTGACTGACAGCACGTGAGTGTTCTTGAAGGACGAGGGCTGAGCCAGCAATTGCTGGATCGACGAGCTGACCAGAGGCTGCAGTTGGAGAGCAGGGGCAAGCTCATCCAGGGGCACAGTGCCCCTGGCAGATGAGGATGTGGCAATTGCACTGCCCTCGGCGGGTCGGAGACGGTTCAAGGGCTTGATACCGCCCAACATAGACAGTCGACGAACCTGGGGCGATTCAGTCGCCTGGGCAATGGAGGACACCGCAGGTTTGACGGGAGGGGACATCGGAGGGATAAGGTGCGAAGACATGTCCTTGCCCTGGGGAGACACCGGAAGAACCTCACCATCCAGGCAGACAGTGTTGTTCTGGAAAGTAACTCGCTGAATAGAAGCGCGCATACGACGACCCTGGAAAGGCGACCAAGAAGAGCTGGAGCTAGCTGTGTAGGGGCGGTCAATCTCGGCCTCAATGGTGGTGCCGATCTGCTCGTGGAGCTCGAAAATCTCCATAGGGTTGGTGTAAAGACGGGCCTTGATGTCATCAACGGACAGCTTACCCTCGGCAACCGAAGTCAGAAGAAGAGGCAGAGCATCAGCGATACCAGTCGAGGGATCAACCTTGTGCCCAAGGCTGGTGGCGAGCTGGTAGGGGAGAGAGCCGATTGAGAAGACGTCGATGGTGCTCATGTGCTCCCACAGGGCCTCCTGGTCAGCCTGGGTAGGCAGGCGGTCGCATTCGGGGAAGTCCTTCTGGGACAGGTACAGGGAGTAAATGGAAACGTCGCAAGTAACCTGCAGGCCCTTCTCCTTGCTAAGGGCAATGAGCTTAATGTCATCCTTGGTGGTGATGGAAGTGACGTGGATGCGGCGGTTGTGCAGACTGGCCAGAAGGAGGATTGAGGCCAAGTCGGTCAGCTTAGCATCAGTCACGATGGGCTTGTGAACGGGCCAAGCATCAAAGTGGGCAGTAACAGCCGCAACCTTGCTAATATTGCCCGACAGGTGATTGAAGGGAATGAACAGAGAGCCAACCTCACCGGTGACGTGGCTGATTTGATCAGCATTGTCAGAGGTGGCAGACACGGAGAAGTTGTAGTCGCAATAACCTCCACGCTTCGAGTTTTGCTGCGCAGTGCTGAGGGTCAAGGCGTCGGTGATGGAGCCGTCAAGTCCGAGGGGCATGACACGAATCATGCTGAAACCAGCCGAGATGGAGGCCTTGGTGACAGCCTGCAAGTCACCACTGTCGGGAGAGACAATGCCAGGGACGAAAGCAGCAATGTTGATCAAACCAGGAAGAACAATGGTGCGGTGGCTGGTCTGGTAGTCCCGCTTGGAAACCTCGAGCTGGAAGTGGCGAGCAATAGCCTCGACAAGGATCTTGGCGTTCTTGACATTGGTGACGAGGGGAATCTGGTAATCAACGGCCATACGACGTGTCTGGTAACCCTTGCTCATGTAGTTGGCAGGTCGTCGGTACTTGTTGTTGGAAGGCAGATTGATGTACAGGTCAATCGTGTTCTTGGCCAAATGCTGAGTGAGCGAGAATTCCGACTTGGTGTCCTCCTCCTTGCCGAGAACCTCGAGGTATTGGACCTTGACACCGTGCTCTTGAAGGAAGTCAGCGGTACCAGAAGTGGCAAAGAGCTTGTAGCCAAGCTTCTCCAGCTTCTCAACAGAAGGCAGCATCTCCTTCTTATCCTTGTAAGAACCAATAGACAAGAGAATGTTCTTCTTGGGAATCTTGAAGCCAGTGGACATGAGGGCCTTTAGGTAAGCCTCGTTCTTGTCGACACCGAAGCAAGCAACCTCGCCAGTGGAGGCCATTTCGACACCGAGGACAGGGTCAGCTCCCGAGAGACGAGAGAAACTGAACTGAGGAACCTTGACACCGACGCAGTTGGGAGAGAGATCGGTGGGAGGGTACTCCTCGAAGGGTTGTCCAGTGATGGCCTTGGTAGCCATCTCAATAAGGTCGACACCCATAACCTTGGACACGAAGGGGAAGGATCGAGAGGCACGGACGTTGCACTCAATCACCTTGATGTCGTTATCCTTGGCAATAAACTGGATATTGAAAGGACCTGTCACGTTAAGAGCCGCACCAATCTTGCGGGTAGCTTCCTCGATGCGCTTGATTGTGGTGGCCTCGAGATCCTGAGGAGGCAAGATCAGGGTGGCGTCACCAGAGTGGACACCAGCGTTCTCGACGTGTTCAGAGATGAAGTGACCAATGACCTTGCCGTCCTTGGCAACAGCATCCATTTCAATCTCCTTGGCATTCTCAATGTACTTGGTGATGACGACGGGGTGCTCGCGAGAGACTTCGGCGGCCTGAGCCAAGTAGGTTTCGAGATCCTTTTCTGAGTATACCGTGTTCATAGCAGCACCAGAGAGGACATACGAAGGTCGGACCAGCACTGGGTAAGAAACCTTGTCGCAGAATGCTCGGGCCTCCTCGAAGCTGGTAAGCTCCTTCCAAGTAGGCTGATCAACACCGATGCGGTCAAGCATACGGGAGAACTTGTATCGGTTCTCGGCGTTGTCGATCATTTCAGGCGAGGTACCCAGGACCTTGACACCGGCACGGTGCAGAGGCAAAGCAATGTTGTTGGGAGTCTGGCCACCCATGGCACCCAGAACACCGCTGGAGTTCTCCAGCTGGTAAATATCAAGCACAGTCTCAAGGTTGATGTTCTCAAAGTAGAGCTTATCGGCTTCGTCGTAATCTGTGCTCACGGTCTCCGGGTTGTAATTCACCATGATTGTCTTGAAGCCGGAGCTGCGCAGGGTTCGGATAGCACGGACGGAGCACCAATCGAACTCGACGGAAGAACCGATTCGGTAGACACCGGAACCCAGAACCATCACACCGTGGTCGTCAAATTCGACATCGTGCTCTGTGGCATTGTACGTCATGTACAGGTAGTTGGTGAAGGCTGGGAACTCGGCAGCGACGGTATCAATTTGCTTGACGAAGGGTTGGATGCCAGCGTCCAGTCGCATGCGGCGGACAGCAATCTCGTTGGAGCTCCAGAACTTGGCCAGCTGTCGGTCGGAGAAACCGAGTCGCTTGGCCTGGAGCAGGATGCTGGGGCTCTTGGAGATGTCAGTGGTGCTGTAGATGCTCATCTTCTTGGCAAAGTCGCTCAAGCCCTTAAGCTTTCGCAGGAACCACTTGTCAATTTTGGTAAGCTCCCAGATCTTGTCGACAGTGTATCCCTCGTGCATGGCATTGGCAATGGCAAACAGACGCTGGTCAGAGGGGGTCTGAAGCTCATCGTCAATGCTCATCAAAGCCTTGGTTTCGCCAAAGCCCAGGTTGTGGAAATCAATAGCGCGGATAGCCTTTTGAATAGCTTCCTCAAACGATCGACCAATACTCATGACCTCGCCTACACTCTTCATAGATGAGCCGAGCTGGGTAGACACACGGGTAAACTTCTTGAGATCCCATCGTGGCATCTTGACGACGACATAATCCAGAGAGGGTTCGAAACAGGCGCATGTGACCTTGGTGACGGAGTTCTTGATCTCCTTGAGGGGGATACCGAGACCGAGTTTGGCGGCAATGAAAGCCAGGGGGTATCCAGTGGCCTTGGAAGCAAGGGCAGAAGATCGAGACAGACGGGCGTTGACCTCGATAATGCAGTACTCGCGAGAGAAGGGGTTCAGCGCATACTGGATGTTACACTCACCAACAACACCCAGGTGACGAATGACGTTGACGGCTGTGGTTCGCAACATGTTGTAGTCTTCGTCAGACAAAGTCTGAGATGGAGCGACGACAATGGAGTCACCAGTGTGGATACCCAGGGGATCGAAGTTCTCCATGTTACAGACAGTGATGCAGTTGTCCTGAGCATCACGGACGACCTCGTATTCGATCTCCTTCCAGCCCTTCATACTACGCTCAATGAGAACTTGAGGACTAGCAGCAAAAGCCTTGTTGCAGAGATCGAGGAGCTCATCCTCGTTGTTGGCGAAACCACTGCCGAGACCACCCAAAGCATAGGCAGCACGGACAATAACGGGGAAGCCAATATCCTTGACGGCGTGCATGGCCTCGTCGATGTTGTTGGCAGAAGCAGACTTGGCGCACTTCTCGCCGATGGAGTCCATGCTACGAGCAAAGAGCTCACGGTCCTCGGTGGTAATAATGGTATCAATGGGGGTACCGAGAACCTTGACGCCGAGCTCCTCAAACTCATCCTTGAGTTGGATACCGACCTGAAGCGCGGTCTGCCCACCAAACGTGACATAGATAGCATCGGGTCGCTCATACTTGATGACCTTTCGCACAAAGTCGGCATTGACGGGGAGGAAGTAGACCTTGTCGGCCAGACCCTTGGAAGTCTGGATGGTGGCAATGTTGGGGTTGATGAGCACAGTGTAGATGCCTTCTTCCTTCAGGGCCTTAATGGCCTGACTACCAGAGTAGTCAAACTCGCCGGCCTGACCAATGCTCAGGCCGCCGCTACCCAGGACAAGGACCTTGCGAACGGAAACACGAGGGTGGTTGCGCTCGTTCTCCTCGATAGTGCCACCTGGGAAGCTAACGGGAGCTTGGAGAAGGGCGGGGTTCTCAGCGCAGTTGACCATAGTGTTGATGAAGACATCGAAGAGGAACTCGGTGTCACGGGGGCCAGGAGTACTCTCAGGGTGGAATTGAACCGAGAAGTAGGGCTTCTCAGCGTGCATAATACCCTCGTTGCTACCGTCGTTGGCATTGACGAAGAGCTCCTTCCAACCCTCGGGGAGGGACTGGGCATCGACGGCGAAACCGTGGTTCTGAGAAGTGATGTGGCACTTTCCGGTGACCATGCTGGTGCAGGGAATGTTGTGACCGCGATTACCAAACTTCATCTTGGTAGTCTTAGCACCCGAGGCGCGAGCCAGCAGCTGGTGACCCAAGCAAATACCAAAGACGGGAGTTTTGTTCTTCTCAATGACGGCGGCGATGTTCTTTACGGTGTTTTCAAGGACAGAGGGGTCACCAGGACCGTTGGAGAGGAAAAGACCATCGCACTCGTCAATTGCGCCAGCCAGGTCGTAGTCCCAGGGGCAGACAAGAACCTCGACGCCACGCTTAAGGAAGCACCTCAATTGATTGTACTTCATACCGACATCGAGACACAGGACACGGACGGTGCGCCCCGACGGGTGCTTGCGAGCAACGTCGACGGGAGGCTTATACAGCTTAGGGGCCTTGACAGAGACTACACTACGATGAGCATGCGTTCAAATAATTGGTTTTTTGCTGGAGAAAACTCACCCTCTGCCACCAGATTCTTGGTATTGGGGTTGACCCAGTCAATCTGCTCAAAATTGTCAAGAGAAACAGGAGCCAGAGGGGCATCGACATTGTTGGCAGAGCCATTGGTCAATGCCTTGGACTCGAGGCGCATCTTGCCGAGCATACTACCCTTCTCGCGAATCCTCTTGGTAAGAGCGCGAGTATCAACGCCGTACATGGCGGGAATGCCCTGTTCCTTGAGCCAAGCGCCCAGCGAGGAGGAGGCAAGGAAGTGGGAAAAGTCTTCACCACAGTAGGAAGCCGTCACCAGACCAGCAATGTGGATCTGGTTCGACTCGAAATGAGCGGGCAGATCGCCCAGGAGCTCATCCATGGTCTCGCGCGAAGGGACGCCATAGTTTCCGACCAAAGGGAAGGTAATGACCAGAATCTGGCCGCGGTAGGAGGGGTCTGTCACAGACTCGGGATACCCCACCATGCCCGTTTGAAAGACCAGCTCTCCAGCAATGCTCTTCTGGGCACCAAAGCTGTAACCTTGGTAGGTAGAACCATCCTCGAGCTCGAGGCAGACGAGGCCGTCATCGTCGGAGCCAACGAGACGAGCCGACGCCGGCGGTTGGAGTTCGGAAGACATTGTGAGGGGGGGAAAGAATGAGACTCCTGCACGCAGGCACGAGGCCCGTGAGAAACGCGGGGCAGAAGACGAGGGGTTGTTGCGAAGAGGGCAGAGATTGCGAGCTACGGCCGGCAAGAAAACTCGTTTTCAGAGCTCCGCTTGACTGGTCAGAAGCTACCTCGCACTCATCTGCCTCGACAGCGATTGAGGGAAGAGGAAGTTTGGAGGGGGAGAGGCGAGGGTTTGAAGGAAGAAGAAGAAGAGATGGAGGAGCAGTGACGGAGGCGGCACTTCAACTTTTTTTTTTTTCTCGGCCTACCAGGTACTAGACGCAGCGGAGCAATGTACCTTGGTGCTGTACCTTGGCGCTGGGGGTGCCCACACCCCGCCGCTGTTGGCACTGGGTTTTAGCGGGCTTCCATTGGCCAATGGCTGGTCTCCCCACCCCATCGCGTCCAATCCGAAGGCTTCAGGGTATTCTTGCAGCGCACTAAGGCGCCCCGCCAACGCCCTGACCGAACCTCCCCACGGCTTCCATGATCTGGCGGCGGTACGAAGTCGGCACTGTAAGTGGGCTGCAGACTCTGCTGGAGGGGGGGTGGGTGACGAGATCAGCGGTCAGGGCCAGGGTCATGTACTGGTCACCGAGACTGAAAGCGAGCAGACAGCAATGCGTGGCCGACGACGAACCGGCGAGCGGTGGCTGGGAAAGAGGAGGGGATGGCTTAATGCAGAGCCTGGCAATGCGACATTACTACGTAAGGCGAATATGCAGCAGCCAGCTGGACGAATACGGCATGGCGGAGCGCGAAGATGGTCGTGAGATGGCCGAAGGTGTCATGGCGTCCCATGTAGCCAACAGATCATAGCCAGAACCACTCTCTGCTCGACACTCTCGGGCAAGCCACATCTGTATGTAAGAGTAAGATTTACACGCAGTCCACACAGCCCTCTATCTTGATTCGGAAAAGCTTGTTCTCTGCAATACTGCGCATCACGCTCTCAATTCAAGGCAAGACATCGGGATCATGCTCGGGTTAAGAGCCTGCCGGACCTCGATCCCCGTCGCTCGGCCCAGGGAATGGGTCCATAATGTCTCCAGTTGGTACGTCGGTGGCCAACTAGGCTTACAGGAGGTGTATCAGCTAGAAACCCGCTCCCCATCCAACGCCAAGGTGCAGAGAAGTTTTTTTTTTTTTTTTTTTTTCTAACCTTTCCCCTCCTGTGCGGCTGGATTTTGTGGGCCAATCGCTAACCCCCCTCCATTGGTGTTCCTAGCCAGCATTATCCGGGTTGGTGTCGCGTGCAGAACATCAGCGGCAGGCTGACAGAGTAAACGTGCCCAATCAGTTCAACCGTCTGCGCAGTCGTACGGGTGCTCGCGAGAATTCTACTCATGTCACATCACGCGAGCTGGTTATCTGCATGTCCCGGCGTTGTCAGATGCCTCAATTAATAAAAAAGAAAGGCCCGTGGTCGGTCTACACACAATCCTACTCTAACTCTAATGACCAGTAATCCCATATAAACATGACAATAATCAACTGTTTTATTTGTTTGTTTGGGTTTGTTTCGTCGTGGCTGCTCCCAAAATAACGCTCCCAGAAACGCCCTTCAGTCCACTCCTCGTGGATCTGCCCCGTCTTTTTTTTTTCTGCTCGTGACCATACCCATTCGTCCTGCTTGGAATTCATGCTCTGGGCTCAGATTCCCTTCCCAGATTAAATAACACAGATATTCATATTGTCAAAAAAATGAACCCCGCATCATCAATTCGCCCAGGCCAATAGGTCATCCATGATTCGTCACGCAAAACCAATCAGAAACTCTCAGGATCGCGGCTTCCATGAGTCTTCTCGTCATATATACATACGGTCTTGGCCCTCGGGCTGAGGAGCGCAATTCACTATGATGGCATACCAGGCTGCATCGTTGATTGCATGTGCGGCGCTGGCATATTCGTCATCTGAGGAGTCCTTTGAGCTGTTGGGCTTGCTTGGTTCCCTCCCAAACTACCAGGTTTCTGGCCCTGGGGTCCCGCTCCCTGTGGAGGCGCCCGGTAAACTGGCTCCTTCTTTGGGTCAAAGCCGGGGAAGACGGCTTGTAGCCTCGAGTACAGGTCTTTGATACTCCTATCGCGTTCTTCCCTATCGGCCACCGGATCAATCTTGTTCTCGGAGCCGTCAGGGGCAGTAGCTGGGGCTCGAAGCTTGAGCGCAAGGTTTAGGGGAGGAGCACTAAGGTATGCAGGGCAAGGAGGCGCCTTGACCTCGGGTTTCCTGTCTGCTAGTGCTGCCATATACGATAGGTTTGCCTGCAGTCGCCTCATACATCTGTAGAACAATTAGCCGTGCTCTCGAAAGATCGTAACATCAACCTACTGAAGATAGTCTTGTTGGAACAAATTATCCTCCTCTTTCTTCTCCGGGAGATGGTCTGAAGCGTGCTCCTTTTTCAGTTCCTGTTGCGTCGCCTGTATTTGTATCGACTCGTACAGCAGTTCGTGGTTGATATCAAGCAGGAGCGAAAACCTGTCTTTATCGCGTGATTCGGATCCTGGGCTCAGGGGAGTTCCAACAGCCGAGCTGCCATTTGCAGGTAAACCTTGGTTCGCGCTAAATGTCGGCGTCTGCGGTGTTGATATGCCAGCAGATTGAGGCTGCTGGTTGGTCGGGGTCTGTCCTTGGGTATGTGGCTGAGGGGTCGGAAACTGCCCAGGCTGCTGGGAAGGTACAGCATTGGGCGGCGCACTTTGGGCGGCGCTCGGAGGTCGCTGAGGGGTTCCGACCTGGGCCATGGCCGCAGGGTTCGGAGGCTGCTGATGCTGCTGTTGTTGTTGTTGTTGTTGTTGTTGTTGTTGTTGCTGCTGCTGCTGTTGCTGTTGTTGCTGTTGCTGCTGTTGCTGCTGTTGCTGTTGCTGTTGCTGTTGCTGTTGCTGTTGCTGCTGCTGTTGCTGTTGCTGAGGCATACGTTGCATCATCTGCTGCGCTTGCTGGGGCATTACCCCTTGGTTCATGGGGAAGCCTTGCATGCCGCCAGCCATCATGTAGTTAGGAGCGAAGCCCTGGGGACCGGCCGACGAGGGAACTTGACCGTAAGGCGCGCCTGTGAACTGCTGCTGGTATCCCGGCACTGTTGCCAAATAATTAGTCTCCATCTTGATAAATTAACAAAGTAATGGGATTCGGCGCAAACGGCGCGCGTGGTTTGTCACCAACGCGCTCCATCTCAACCGCCTCTATGGAAGAAACACGGCGTCTGATAGAGTTGGCGCGATGACACAAACCGGTCCTGTGCGCGTTCGAGGCACATTGGGCCAAGCATCGTGGCACCAAGCAAGGTCGACTCACTTTGACCATTGGGAGCCATGTGAGGCATGCCGGCGTTTGGCATCATTCCGGCAGGGCCTCCGGGCATCATCTGAGGGTTCGCGCCGGGCGGGAAGGCTCCCTGGGGAGCCATGCCGGCGAACTGCTGCTGCTGATTGTACATGACCTGCTGCTGACCGGTCGGCTGGGCTCCAGGTTGCTGTGGGGCGGCGTTGTTGTAGGAGGGAGCAGCATTGTTGGCGAAACCATAGCCGGCGGAGTACATGGCGGCTGTCGCAGCGCTTCGCTTTCGCGGCGGTGACAGCGGCAACGGGGCAGGGCGTCGAGGGCGTGTTGGGTCACGGGCGGCGCGGGCGACGAACGGGCGATTCAGTCGATGGGGGTCAGGGTCGGGGTCGGGCTGGGCAGACACGCTCAGACAACGGCGAGGGTCTGGAGGCTGGACGTGGTCGCGGGCCGGGATTGGGAACCTGGCTGGGAGTTGACGTTGGACGAGGCTGTGTGGGGCAGAGGTGACCGACGTCGACCGCTTCCGTCACGGCTATTCGACGCCCACGACGCGGATTGAGTGTGACTGCGTGTCGCCCTGCATAAACGTATCAACTTTATCTAAATCCGAAGCCTGGTTTCCGCCCGGGGTTGATCAAGTTCCACAGTTCGTTTTACTGGAATGCCTAGGCGATGCTGCCGGGAGGCCTCGTGCGTAGTTGGTCGGGAGCGTGGTGGCGTACGACCGTTCGCGCCGGGAGGTTTCAATAGTTTGATTGACAACAAGTAGCCCACGGGCACACGGGGACGGGACGGTGCCAGGGCTGCGCGGCTAGGTTGAGACAGGCGCTTGTCACGGTTACAAACGAAATGCAAACGACACTCAGATTGCCACGGGGAAATTGCTGCTGGGCCTGCGCAATTGCGGGTGCCTCGTGTAGTGTTGACGAAGGGGTCAGGTCAGACTCGCGTCTGGTTGTGTGAGTTGGGAAATTTTTGTCGCCCATCAGCGCTAACCGTTACCCAACAAGCGCCGGAAACGCCCATGCTTCAGGCTCACCACCACTAACACACGCCTAGAATTTCAGCGTGTTGAGATTAGAATTGATTTCAAATATTTGCAATCAGCATGGTAAATGCATTAAAACAGTTGCTCCCTGTGATGTTCAGCCATCCCTAGAGCATCTAGCTGCTGGAGCAGGTTTCAGATGACCACATAAAGCTACGTTTATCCTTGCCCAACACCCACACACAAAACTCCACGATTTAATCACCAGCAAAAAAATACGAAACAAGCCAAAAAAAAATAAGCAGTAGGTCACGGTGGGGGTCGAACCCACAATCTCCTGATTCGTAGTCAGACGCCTTGCCATTGGGCCACGCGACCAGTTGTTTTTGACGGCGACCAGCGCTGGTGTTGCATTCTAAACCGCAGCGACAGCCTTGATGAGAAGCCGACTGCTGTTCACGAATGCTTCCGTATGTTAAAATATGTTCGAGTATCAAACATCAGTCACTTCTCGCTTCAATCAATTAAGGACAGTAGTTTGGACGATTTGCCTTGTCCAACCCAAGCACGGTAAATGCCTGAGTTCTCTGGTGAACAGACAGAGGTTTCCCACTCATCATAGGTTACATGGAACCCGGCCAGGCTTTGACCACTCATTCAGTAATAATTTTCTTAAAAACCGCTAGAGCAGGCCGGCAGAAAACGAATTATAGTTATAAATATCTCCAGCATCAACCATCTGGGACAGCTGAGAATAGTTGTCTGTAAAATGAGATGACCACTGTATGATAGTAAGATGAACCAGTATGCAAGGCACGTTAACTTTCCAAGGCTTATCGGTAAGCCACATAAATCTCCTACCAATCAGCACACGCGATTCACTAAACTCTGCCAAAAGGCATATCGAAGCCCAGATCGAGATCAAGACAAGAAATAAGAAAATGAAGCAAAAAGGAAAGGTCACAGTGGGGATCGAACCCACAATCTCCTGATTCGTAGTCAGACGCCTTGCCATTGGGCCATGCGACCGTCTTTGATGTAGAGAAGAGCCGATATTGAAGTCCATATTTTGGTGGGTTTGTGGTGTTAGCTCGTGGAGTTTGGGGTGTAGTTGAGGGATTTGCCTGTCTCGGGAATTACCCGACCAACTTTTTTTTAGGTGGGTCTACACGTGATATTTGTGAAGTGGGTCTGCCATTGCACATCGACAAGAGCATGCAAAATCACCTCGATTTACACGAGGGTGGAATGGAAATAAAACATATCTGCCGACTACAACATATGTTTAGGCTCTAACACAAGTGACTCATATCTCAACGCGGAACCTTATCTCCGCAGATGGCCGTCAGCTTACTTCTTGTATAGCCCCAAGAAGTAATCAGCCCAACAGATGTAAGGATCACAGCTTTATCCTTACACCAGTGGAGAATGCTTCCAGTCACCAACACGGAAGGGGATATTTTTCCTATTTAAAGACTCCGCTATATTTTATCTACATTCTCCATCAGCTTTTCCATGGGCAGTCGACCAATGAGGTTTCTTTGGTCTAACAGGGCAAACTAATAAAATTCACAATGGCCCAGGTTAATAAGAAGCACTCGCACAATAAACCACATTATAAACCGTGTAGCATCACTTTATTTTCGTTCATATACCCAGCGCACTTACCTCAGACGCTGGGTCAAGTCAAAAATATTGCCAAAAGATACCAAAGGAAATTGATTGGTTCGGATATACTCAATTCCTTGCAAACGTGAAAGCTGATGGGCCAAACCTGCCACTGAGTTGCACTGTCCAAAGGTGCAACACGGTTTTAGTTTTACGTGTTTGAGTCTTCCAGTCCAGAGTAAGTTTTGTGGAAAATATACACACCCTCTACGTATGACAATAATAGCATTGTTCTATTTTGTGTCGACTCCAGCGTGTTGTTCGATATCTTACTCGGCTTCTTTAGCCAGGTGAAGGCCTCCAAATATCCCATGTTCAAATCGCAATGTCAAGTTACAATATACCAAGGATCCGTTTTCCGAACCACGACACATACACAAAAAGATAGAGTAGCATGTTAGAGAAAGCATGTCATAAGACCGCTCCGAAAGTTGCAGGGTACTCTTATCTGGAGTACAGCTTCAAGTTCCAGCAGAATGAGCAAAAATAAAATACATCTCTATGCACTCCAAGAAACAAACAAGAGGACGATAAAGCTAGTTTAATGTGTTTTCGCTTGAATGTATCATCGACTATTCTTAAAACTTGGCAAATGTATTTTGTGCCATCCATCGTGAAGTTCAACAATGCATTTTATGATACCTTCCGGTTGGGGTGGAAAGTTACAGTAGCGAGCAATAATAAGTAAGGTGGCATAAACAAAGGCAGGCGTCGGTAGTGAGGGTGAATAATCCTAGAACAGATTGGTAACATTGTTCAATGACAAAAAGACAGCCAACTTCAAAAATAGAAATCAAAGGTCACGGTGGGGGTCGAACCCACAATCTCCTGATTCGTAGTCAGACGCCTTGCCATTGGGCCACGCGACCAATCGATAAATTAGGATGTTTTTAATTTTGACTATGAACCGAGCACGAAAAGACTCGGGAGCCTGAGCATCCCACCGTTGCGTTGATCGTACAGTAGTTGCAAGCCACACTATGTAAGACATTGGACTCGACATAAGCGAGAAAAAAGCAAGCGGGCGATGAGCTTGGTCATGTGACTTGAGGCAAACAACTTACCATCCAAACCAAGTGCAACTCGCAACATTTTCTTGCTTGCTTTATCAAGCAGTGACTATATTAGCATTTGGGGGGAAATTGTGATGATTTTGCAGCTGGTCTGGAGGCCAACAATAAGCGAGCAGATGGAGTGAAGATGTCAAAATGCAAAAAGAGAGCTTCTCACTTCTGTTCGGAGGATGAGAAGTAGTTGAAGAGGTCACAGTGGGGATCGAACCCACAATCTCCTGATTCGTAGTCAGACGCCTTGCCATTGGGCCATGCGACCAATTGATCCTATTGGATGGCTTCGTCGGCCAGACTTTTCGATTGAAGCTCTCGCAGCCAGCCTCACATCTGGTCTGTCAGTCCTGGAGCTGTGATCAAAACTTGCATCTTGCATTATTCCAGTGACTCTCTTAGACCTTTGTTTTATGTCGTTAGGCATAAGTCTCTGTGTAGGGGTTTGTGTCATTATTTAAAAACTATGGAAGCCTCTGTTAAAAAATTGTCAACTTATGTCTTGCACGTGTGCAACTGTTCATTTGCTTTTCCATTAATATTCCATCCACTATACGGGCCTATCGAAGTTTCGAAGACCATCCCGCAGATGGAAAGACAAATTAAACTACCACGTTCCCCCAAACATATTAAATTGAAACAATTGGCTGGCCAAGGAACATGAATGATATCGGTGTGAGGGGACTCTATAGGGTAGTACTGCACAAACAGGAATCGAATGTATGACTCTGAACCGCCAAGATATTCGGGTTAGTGCTCCGTGACTCAATAATACTATTTACTCCAATAGTACGTGAAGCCAATTATGGGTTCAGACTTTATCATCGTGCGGGTTGGCAACCTCAAGCGAGATGCATGTCCCACGATCCACGGCGGCCCACATAAAAAGCTGATGACTCGTCCTCCGGCGTCGGCGGGGCATTAGATTGACTTTAAGATCCAGGAACCAGCGCCCGGAGCGTCAATCAATTCGACTTTTTTTATTTTTTATTCCTACCAATCACTAAAGCTCCCGTCATTCGAAAGCCTCCCCGAGACGCTGCCATGGCTCCCTTTAACCTCGAGACGTGCGCCCGGCCAAACATTCTTGCGCTTCAGCCCTACCGCTGCGCTCGAGAGCAAGTTGCCCCTCCCCCGCTCTGCAGTGTGCTGCCCCGCGAAACATGACCATGATATGATTGCTAACCACGGAGCTGCCACAGCGACTACAAGGATGACGGCACAAACATTCTCCTCGACGCCAACGAGAACGCCTACGGCCCCTCGATTACGCAAGAGGTGGCCAAGTCCGCCAGCAGCGACATCGACATTGACTTCCTCGGCCTCAATCGATACCCGGACCCTCACCAGCCAGTCCTGAAGCAGCAGCTCTGCGATCTGCGCAACACCCACGCCCACACACCCAAGACGCTCACGCCCGAGAACCTCTTTGTCGGCGTCGGTAGCGACGAAGCCATCGATGCCCTGCTCCGCTGCTTCTGCGTGCCCGGCCGCGACCGCATCCTCACATGCCCGCCCACGTATGGCATGTACGCCGTTTCCGCCCAGGTCAACGACGTTGCCATTGTCAAGGTTCCTCTTCTCCCCGCACCAGAGTTTGCGCTCGACGTCCCCGCCATCCTCGATGCTCTGTCCAAGGAGGAAAACATCAAGCTGGCGTACCTGTGCTCCCCCGGAAACCCGACTGGCGCTCTGCTGTCTAAGGCTGATGTTGAGAGGATCCTCAACCACCCCACGTGGAACGGCGTGGTCGTCCTCGACGAGGCATACATCGACTTTGCTCACGACAATGCTTCGCTTGCCGAATTGGTAACCGAGTTCCCCAATCTGGTTGTCATGCAGACCCTCTCCAAGGCCTTTGGCATGGCCGGCATTCGCCTCGGTGCCGCCTTCACCTCGCCCCCCATCGCCCGGCTCCTCAACAGCCTCAAGGCGCCGTACAACATTTCCAGTCCCACGAGTGCCCTGGCATCTCACGCTGTCACAGGCAAGGGTCTTGCCGTGATGGAGGACAACCGCGCCAAGATTGTTGCCCAGCGAAACCGTCTCATCGAGGAGCTGCCCAAGGTTCCCGGTGTCGGACGTCTCCGCGGCGGTACCGAGAGCAACTTTTTGCTCTACGAGATGCTCGATGCCGCAGGAAACCCGGACAACACGACTGCGCTGGCCGTCTACGAGAAGCTCGCCGAGTCCAGGGGCGTCGTTGTTCGATTCCGCGGAAAGGAGCACGGCTGTCTGGGGTGCCTGCGCATCACCGTCGGTACTGAGGCAGAGGTTACCCGATTCCTCGACTCACTACGAATTACTCTTAACGAGGTGAGAGGCGCGTAGAAGAACACACAAAAAAAAAGAGCAGCCATAGAACTCAGAAAGAGACAAAAACTAGGTAAAACGGCGTTTAGTATAGATGTCTCTTTTGGATATAATCTCGTAAAATCATACATAGAAATTGGCCATGACACTGCGCAGTTCCACTCGTCTTGCGCACTTGTATATATTGACATCCTTTCTTTTTATAAATGTGAAGTCTAATCCAACGCCTTTTTTCCAAGACTTCATGTGCAACCTCTGGGGTGCAATATACCAAAAAAAAAACCCCCCATCATATTCGAAAACAAAGAAAAACAAAAACAAAAGGGTATCATCTTTTCCACCTGTTTTAAAACAGTCCCAGGAAGAGCAGGACGGTGCTCACGCTGAGGGACACGAAAGCCAAGTTTCCTTGGGCCAAGGTCGCCGCGTCCTCGCTCTGGGTGGCCTTGGCCTGAGCGGCCGAGGGCGTAGGGGTGCTCTGGACCTTGACGGACCTGTCTGACAGGGTCCACTCTGTGGCGCGGATGACCTTGATGTCGTCGCCCTTGAGGGGCGCGGGCGCGGAGCCGATGAGGAGCCCCTGGACGGCCTCGAGGGCGCACATCTCCTGCCCGAGGCCCGGGTTGCCGTCGTAGCCGCCCACCCACCAGCGCATGCCGCACGCGCGACCGGTGTCGCCGCCGGCGCACGTCTTGGCGGCGGCCGAGGCCGAGGGCTGGAGGAGGCCGAAGACCTTGTCGCGGAGCGAGGGCACGAGCTGGGTGGACTGGTACATGAAGCGCGACAGGTAGCCCTTGAAGGTGGACATGTCGTAGTTGCAGCGGTTGACCTTCTCGCAGGCGGCCTCGTACATGACATTAGTCGAATTGTCAAAGGGCGAGAAGAACCAGCCGGCGCCGTCGAGGAGCTTCTCGGCGCGCTGGGTCCACTCGCTTTTGTTGGTGTAGTTGGCTAAGACGGCGGCGCCGTACAGGTAGATGCCGCTGGTGTAGGTGAAGGAGACCTTGTTGGTCTCGAGGCAGTTGTCGCGGGAGTCGGCGCCGTCGTAGACGTGGTAGGCGTCCTTGTCGATGAAGCCCACGTCCACGGACCAGTCCCATATCTTGTTGGCCCAGTCGAGGTACGTGCTGTTGCCCGTGGCGCGGGCCAGGCGGGCCGCGAGCTGGAAGAAGCCGCCGTTGCTGACCGAGTTCTTGTAGTTGAGGCCGTTGGGGTTCTCGGGGAAGATCTGCCAGAGGAGGCCGCCGCCGCAGTGCGACGTGTTCCAGCGGCCGTGGAGCTGGTTGAAGACGTTCTCGCTGATCTCCAGCCACGAGGGGAGGTCCTTGTTGGGCTGGGGAAAGTTACGCTCGGCGGCTGAGAGGACGGCGGAGCCCCAGAAGAACAGGTCATCGTTGCCCTCCTCGTCGCGGTGCTCGTCGGGCATGTAGTTGTTGTACTTGCCGAGGTTGGTTGGGCCAAGGAGAGCGTCAATGACGACATCGTTGTACGAGGCGTCGTTGGTGAGGTGGTAGTAGTCGAGCATGGCTCCCCAGAGAGCGCCAGCTACCCACCAGTAGTAGGGATCAGAGAGGTCACCGAGATCCTGAACAGCTAGTTAGCAGTGCGCTGGCAAAGGATGCAAGGGTTGGTGGTTGTCGCACCTTGGCAACACTTGAGGTGTTGCCATGATAATAAGACATGGCGTCGTATGCCAATGTAGCCGCCACATTCTTAATAGACGCTGCAGACCGTGTTAGTATATGATGAGATGAAGTCGAGAGTGGTGTAAGCGGCGACTTACACTCATCGGTAATGTTGAGCTCCGTGGGCTTTGTGATGGCGGCAACGACCGAGGCCGTGCCAAGAAAGGAAAGGAACTTCATTGGGATTTACAATGAGAAGATTTCAAATGGGGAAGACAGCGCTTTAACTGTCGCGCAACGACGGAAGTTGTAGATGGTCTCAGCCCGGAACAGGTTTGCCAAGTACGGAAGCGATTGAGCGGTGCGGCCGAATCAAGGCACAGGAATGAGCGTTGAAACGTTTACGCCGAGCAAATGAAACGAAACGACCAAGCAGAACGTTCAGGGTCGATTGGTGTATATGCACGAGTTTTTGCGCGCGAGCCAGCGAGTGAAAGGGCGTTCGGACACACTCTGCAGGGCCAGACAAGGAGCGACGGGGCGGAATAGTGAGGGTATATAACAAACAAGCAAACGGGGCCAGGCCGGTGTCAGACGGGAAACGAAAGAAGAGCGAAAAGAACGGTTAGCGCCAGGCAGGACCAGATACAAGGTATGAAAAAAGAGAGTCAAAGAGGGGCCAGCCAGATTGTTATCTGGAAGAATACGAGGCGATGGCGAGACTGGCTCGAAAGACACGGCGCTGGACCCAAGGGTGCGTGCTGGTGCTGGCTGGGCTAGAACAGGAACGAGGGCGACATGGCAGGGGGAGAGAGGGCATGGCAGGTCTATTAATATCGGCTGTCAACGCTGACAAAGGCGAGCTACGAGGGACGAGCTGCGAGGGGGAGGGAGGAGTGTGGGTATGCCGTCATGAATGGGAAACGCAGCCATTCATGCCTCGATCCCTTTGCAACCCAGCTTTTTTGTGCGGCATGGCGTTGGCTACCCACCAGGAACAAGGCACTCCCGCTGCGGCGCTCAGCCAACCAACGCGCACTGCTGTGCTGCCAACAGGGGCGCTGCCAGGCACCAGGAACAGCGGGCCACAGCCGCCGTGCTGCATCCGTCGTGCGCTGGGCGACTCGTTGCCTGCGTGAAATTGCGTGCAACGACTGGTCCACGGATGCGCACCCAGCATCCCACACACGCCAGAGGATCTGCTCGGCAGCCCCCTGAAACCCGTCACCCCCAGCCCGGGCCCCGCGATCCGCAGACTGCAGACCAACGAATGCTTCCAAACGTGACCACATAGGGCCACCCGAGTGTTTCGTCTGCCCGCGCGCCAACAAAGAACAGGAGCAAGAAGAAGAAAAAAAAGACTTTGTCCAACGATTGCTTCGCTGGCAAGTCGTCCCACAAGGCGCTGAGGCTGCAGACCATTTTCTATGCCTTCTCGTATTTTGTTTTTAGCGATAACAAAAATCGAGCTAATGCTCAGCTCGTCAAACGACAATACCAAATGCGGCCTCTCTCTCTATATCGCTCAAGCAAAGCAAGGGAAAGAAAAAGAAAAAAACCACTAGGGTCCCAAATCCTTGGCCTAGGCTAAACTTAGATGGCTTTAGAGTCGTCGCTCGGGTGAAGCCATCCATCCCACTGGTCGCTGGGATCCGCTGCTCAACCCATCTGCATCTCCTCTTCTTTCTCTTGGTCAGGAATAGATGTGCGATACCCAGTTTTCTCACCCTCCATCATCCCATCCAGTCCCGCTGTGGTTGGGTGGTAGGATTTCCATGCTTTTGACGATCGTAAAAAAAAAAACAAGTCTACTTGTTTAGTCTGCAGGGACGAACGAAGGGGATGAAACATGAAACTCGTCACAGGTTGGTTGATCACAGCGGGCGGGTAAAATCAAGGGGCAAGGACCACGCAAAGGGGCTCGGCCATGGCAAATCGCATCCGTCGCAGCTTGATGGCGTTCCCTCCATTTCGGGATGCATCTATCTGTCTGCCCGTTTCTTTTGCCAGTCTGCCTCTTGGACGGATGCCTCACCGACTTGGGCAAGCCATCACCAGGGTGCCGATACCCGCTGAGTCAGACACGTGGAATGGCGGCCGCCGCTCTGGCTCGAGGACAGTGAGCCCAATGCATGCTTCTCGGAAAAGATAATCATCAATGAGTGCCCACAGGGAGAGGTTCTAGACCCCCCCCCCCCCCCTCTGGATTTCTTCTTCTCACCGCACCCTGGAGGATCAAAAGGCCCTCCCAATCATCCGCTCCCAAGTGACATTGGTGCTGCAGGAATGGACGTTGCTTATGCAGAGCGGCCTGTGTGCCATTGGCTTCGTGAACAACGCTATGCACAGGGCGCGGCCGGCAACTCAAGCCGTAGGGTAGAGGTAATGGAACTCTGAAAAGCGAGCGAGTGCCTCAAGCGAGCCACAGAAGTGCCTGCAGTGACAGAGTCAGAGACAGTGACATGCCGAGGCAAGAGAAAGAAAAAAACACCCGAGAAACCCAAATTGATTCAGAATGAGAACCCCCACGAACTGTGGCACGGGAACCGAGAGGTTGATGGTTGCGCGCCGTCCCGTCTGATCCAAGGCTATGATACCATGACGTTTGCATCGCTACTGTGCGACCGAATTTTCCCTGAATGCTGCTTAATCCGCCTTGCTGCTGCTGTGCGACAAATGGCATCATTGTCAACTCTGTTGACCGTGTTTCGTCGGCTTGCGTTGCGTGCATGCTCCGTCCCGTCCCGCCTTGCTGCACATTGAAAGCGCTGTACCTGCCGCCGACCCCGCGTCTCATGGGTTACATGATCTTCGGAAGGTTGCATAAGAATCTTACAGCGTCTCCCCACGGCGCATGTGGAGGCCATCTGCATAGGATTTCCTCATTTGGATGGATGGCGGTCGAGGCACAATCAATACCTACGTAATGGGCGCCCCCAACCAATTGCGCGCAGGTGTCACCCATCTGACGCCTCGGTAAATTGATACTTGGCTGCTCATGGCGCATGACCCCAAGTACTTTAACAATGGCACCATGCGCTGGACTAGAGATTACAACGCTCAGTCCATACATCAAGGAAGGGAACGGATGGAATTGCTTGAGCAATCCCAGGTAAGCCCGGTACACTCGGTAGCTCGACCGAGATGGAGCGAAGATGTTGGCTGGCGATGTGCAGCGTCTTCTTGTTTTCATAAGTGAATTACATCCTTGCGTTGATATGATTCTTGTGAACATGTCCAACGTGGATATTCATTGCCCGTGTGCATAAAGTTTGAGCCGAACGCATGCGTATGAGTAAACTGAGGGTATCATTATTCTTCTCAATGTATGCGACATAGATGTAAGCAATATTCCATGCTTATTCATGCCTCTTGCCTATTCTAGGCTCTCTCATCGTGTGGTATCAGTGAAGACATCGCTCCCAAAAATAACCAAACGCCACCCAATGCCTCCAAGTTGTAAAAAGCCAACCTCTGTGATTTTGCAAATATCCAAACAACATCGCCCTTTTCTCGTGCACGTCGTCGGGAAATCGTTTGCGTGTACCATCAACTTTCATCAAAACACAGCCCCGACCAAGAGGGTGGTGCCCAGCGCTCCGATGAGTGCTGTCTGCAGGCTGCCTTGTATCCTGCCACTGGCACCTTCGCTGTCGCTCTCATTGTTGCTTCCTGTCGTCGCCAACGGAATGCTCACATATCCCGAACCCGTCGGTGTCGCTTCACTGGACACTATGATCTCATACTGGTCATTGGTTTCCTTGGGGGCCTCGGCCATAGTTAAAACACCCCATTCCACTTGGGTGCCGGTGTAAGTCGATGTCCAAGATATCTCTGTCGGGCCTGTGATTGGGCCATTGCAATATCCATCTTTGTAACTCGAATAACCCGAACATGTGGCGGCAGTGGTTCCGTCCAGGGTGCATTCGAGATTGTTGATGCTTCAAAGGATTAGCGACTGGGAATCCGATATCGAGATTGATGCAACGTACTATGTGGATGTGTATGTGCCATGGAATATCATGGTGTCAGGTCCTTCAACAAAAATGAAAGGGACTTCGAGGGAGAGATCACACCCAGTCAGGTCATTGTCGAGGCAGAAAATGGTGTAAGCTGTCTGGCGTGCGTTGGTATTCTAATGTGTGGCTCTCGTCAGCACCATGTTGCGTGTGGCCGCACGCGGGAATTACCTACGCTTGTGATGACACTCCCCCGCATGAGGGACCATGAGTCCTTATCATAGGCCGGGAGGAAGACGGGTGCGGTGGTAATTGGGCTCTTGTCGTCGTCGTCGTCGTCTGCGGCGGCGCTCAGTGCCAGCAGTGCTAGCAAGATTGGTTGGAGGCGCAACCCAAACATTGGAGGGCGCACACGGGGCGCGGGACGTCGCAGGGGTGATTGGATCGAGGGGACACGAGCGGAGCCTAGCTGTAGATCGCCAACGGTTTTCTCGTCACGGGACCTGGCCGAGGTCTTGTCATCGGAGAGAAGAAAAAAAAAAGAACTGCGATTAAACTGCGACGGGGCAGTTGGAGGAAGGCGGCGAGAACCGAAATATCACAGCGGGGAGGGAGGGGGGCGCGAGAGGGAATGGTGGATGAGCAAGATAGAGGGAACAAGCTTAACTTAATAGCTTCTTTGGCTCACGGGCCGGGGGAGAGACAGAGACGTGCGTCGCAACCAAAGACAAAAAGAATGCCAAGGTCTGGGCGATTCTCAGCCATTGCGGCAACACGAGTATGGGCGGCCAAGACGCCGAATGCCAAGCCCCCCTCAGTAAAATTGCCAAGAATGGCGTGTGTGAGAGTCATCGTGTGAGCTGCGCGACTGTTTCTCTTTTGCTGCGAGCCCAAGAAAAGCGAGCCTGCACGTGGGCCGAGACCTTTTTTCTTTTTTCTTTTTTCGCTTTGTTTTTCTCTTTTTCTCTTCTTCTCTCTCCAAAAGGACCGGCGATCGCGTGCAACCCCCGGCTTTAAGATGGAGAATGGATGAATACAATGGGGCAAACATGTGTCACTAGCAGTCACTGTGGGTTGGCAAAGGCTGCTAATTAAGGTTTAATTTAAATCTGGGCTGGGCATTAATAATTGGGTCGGCCAAGATGCTAGAGTTGAGTTCCTGTTAGCCTGCCTCCCACTTTCCGCCGCAGTGATGGGACCGATCGCATCTCACGGGGATTTGTGGCCCAGGGACCGCAAAAAGTTAAACCTTGGGCAGCTGGGCTGGAGGGAGAGCATAGTTTTCATAGTTGGGGACAAAGTTCAAAGCCGGACCCTTGGCGCATGGTGGTGATGGATGGTCATGATTCAAGCACGTTTTTGGGCCCTCTTGGCAACGCTGCGCCTTTGAAGATTAAGCAAGTGTACTGCTGGCCGGGTAATAGGCTTGTTGGTTACCTGAGCGTCCAATCTCGTGGCTCGTACGATGCTTGTCTGGTCCGTGGCACTTCGCAAACGCTACCAAGCGCACGCCACCTCAACCTGTCGCATCTCGACATGCAAAAGAAAAACCAGCATTCTGGCTGCTGGAGCTGCATCTCGTGGCCTGGCCTCCCGCAGCCACACCCGTCGCCATCGTCTTCGGCCCCGAACCAACAGTCGGCCTTCATTCACCAAGCCGCACCCGCTGTCAGCCTTGGACTTCGCCCGGGACAATGGCCCTGAATCCTACCAGGCTCATCCTCCACGGACCCCGTTCCTTCGCTCAGTGCCGCTCGAACCGAGCCCACCTGTTTCTTTCCAACGCTAACAGAACAATGACCCCGACCGAAACCCTGGGGCAATTTTCCCCCCCAAGTGTGCGTGCTGGAGAAGCGCCCAATCGGCCGGGTGCTGGTCAGATCGCGCCGGCACCATTCGCTCTCGACTCCTTGTTAAACCCGAAAAGAGAAGGTTGCCGAACCAGGCTTGTCCCTCAATGGCCGAATTAGCCAGGGGGAAAGCATCCCACAATGCCACCCTCGTTACTGTGGAGAGCCAGTGGTCGCTGGACGGGCCGTAGCCTAAAAAAGTCCCGCGCGTTCCCTCTACGGCCTGCAACCTTCAAAAGGACGGCTAGCCCTATCGCGTTCCTCGAGTCCCTTCTTGTCCCTGTCAACGTTGATCTCTACGTCAGTCGCTCCTTTCTGCTCAACAACAGCGTCCCCAGGACCCTTCCTGCCGGTCACATACACTCCTTTGAAAAAGAAAAAAAAAACACCACTCCTTCACACAATGGTCCACTCTTTTGCCCTCCTTGCGCTCGCGAGCGCCGCTGCGGTTGCCGCCCAGAGCACCACTGTCAGCCTTTTCATGCCGTTGTACGACGAGCAGGATATCGTTGCCTCCATCGTTGCTGTTGACAGCGACAAAACGACCTTTCTAATTGACTGCCCGAAATCAGCCGATCCGACTAATTGCGGCGTGGCCGACGGCGGCCAGACGGTCATCTACGGCCCCTCGACGTTCTCTCTGAACTACGCTTACGATAGTCGCGATGAGGGCACCTAGTTAGTGGCCACCCTCACCCCCCTGGTGACTGTATAAACCGTGATGCAGCTGTTGACGCGAATCTCCCCGTAGCACCGAAGACATCAACTGCAAACTGAACCCCAGCAAGGACTCTGCGACGTGCAGCATCTCTGTCTCGCAGGCTTGGGACACCACCAGTTTCGAATCGAGCACTGTTATCGACACCTCGGGCTACTTGGACATCCTGATGCCCGTCACCGTTACCGCCGGCGTTGCCAAGATCACGGACTCTTCTGGCTCCTCTGAGACGACGGTTGCCGCCCCTGCTTCCGCTGCAGACTCCGGCTCCAGCTTCGCCACGGCCACGGCTACTGGCTCGGCATCATCCAAGTCCACTGCATCCTCCTCCTCGTCGGACTCGAGCTCGGCCGACTCCAGCTCTGCCGACTCCAGCTCGGCCGACTCCACAGCCTCATCCTCTAGCTCCTCGGCTGCCACACCCACTGCCTCCAACAACGCTGCCGGGGCCATGGTCACTCAGAACGCAATTCTTGCGGGCGCCGCCGTTCTGGTTGGCGGTGCCATGCTTTTGTAGAACGGCGCGCGCGTCGATGTGAGATGGGTGTGAAGGGCTCTGGAAAGTTGTATGCAGACGGCGAGAGCGCCGAATAGATGATTCGGGTCTAGCGTGATTGGATACCTTTAATGTGACACGAAAATGCGAAGTCTTTACTTGTGATTTGTGCCAACCTTACATGATGTGCTGCGTCCACCGGGGTATAAGATGTCCAAACCAGGCATACTGTTGTCTGTAGCCTTCCTCATCAACTTTGTCCGGGTTATACGGCTGGACGCATGTGAATATCACACCCAGATATGAATGAGAACACGGCACAGTCAATATTGGGAGGCATCATGGTGAGCCTCGTGTACTCCATTATAATCGTTCATGTGCGGCCGCGCCGCAAACAACGACCCTTACTGCCGACTCATTCTCTATCGCGAACCTGGCCGCGATCCTAGGATGGTAGTCGCACAAGACAACGAACCTGGGATAAGATTGCAAGTCATGGCTTGGACTCGTGTGTGATTGCGCGTCATGAGCTTGCTTGCTTGTAACATTCCGCGCGAACCATACGCATACTATGCTTCTTTTTTTTTCTTTTTCTTTTTTCACAGCCGTCCCCGTCGTTCCACGGGGTCAACTTGGTTCATGACCGTTGGTCATTACACTCACAGAAACAGGACTGTCTAGATGCCACCTGGATTCTTCTCCTCTCTGCCGTCGAGCCAGCTGGTGCACTGAATACATCGCAGAGCCTGCATCCTGTGCGTTAGAGAAAAAGACTTGTCTCGCTTGTATCATGTTTTGCCAAGCTCACCTTTTCGCTGACGACTTGATCGCAGTAAGGGCACTTTTTGGCCTTCTTGATGATGGGCTCGCCAGACACCAGGCTGTAAAGGTTTGCCATGGCGTACAGGGCGAAGCCGGTGATGGCAATGGAGAAGATCTGGCTGACAAAGGACCTGCTAGCCGTTAACGAGAGCCCTGGGGGGGAGACCGAACAGCGCCGGCGATTTTCTTCTTCTTCTTCTTCTTCTTCTTCTTGTGCGTTGCCTTACCCGTAGGCCAGGACGAGGGCACCATCCTCCTTGGCCTGGAGAAGAGTGTTGTACCCGGTGGCCGGGTCGTAGTTGTCTCCCGGCTGCAGAACGGCAAATTTCTCCTCCATGTTCTTGCCGATGGGGAGCATGGCGGATATGGACGGCATCAGCAGGTCGTTGACAAACGACTTGATGAAGTCGGTCAAGGTGGTGGCGAGGCTGCCGCCATTGTCAGCACACACCAAAAAAAAAAAAAAAAAAAAAAAAAAAGCTCCAAGGGTTCCAAGGGGGGTTCAGGGTTGTAACTACATTAAGCCAAAGGCAACGTTGCCCGAGCTGGCAAACTCGACGAATCCATCCCAGAGGCCCTTGAGGGCAGAAGTGCCTTTGCCCAGCAGGGCCTCGGCCTCGGCCAAGGTGCCAAACTCCTCGTCGCGAACGTCCCTGCCGGACATGGTATGGTAGCTTGGCCCGCCGGACATTTTGTTTCACGGGGTTAAAACAAGCTTCACAGGGAGGCAGTCAAAGAGAGAGAGAGAGAGAGGAAGACGGCGCGAGATTGTTCAACCGTGTTCTATTTACAATACTGGAATGTGCAGCTATATGCTCGCCCGGTGAAGAGGGGGGTTGGGTGTCTTGGGCGCTGATAGGGGAAGCGAACGACGGGCGGGACGGGAGACGGGAGACGGGATGTAAGCGCACTTGGTGGCGATATCCCCTTCCTGGACGCGGCACGGGAGCTAGTTGTGCATTTATGTATGGGTTCGCATTCACCAATGGTGCCATTGATTGGTCTTTGTGAGACATGGCTTGTGCAAGAGGCAGCGTCGATCACGGGTTGTCTTGGGATGGCGCGCAAAGTGGCTGGCTGAGTGGTGCACGGCAGTTGTGGAAGAGTCAGCGTGTATATGAATTGCGCATGCGCATATGTGGATATTTTTATGTCTGGATAGGCTTTATACAAGGCCCGAAAAAAAAAACCCCATCCTGCGCCTCCCAGCGTAACGAAATCTAATTTTTTGCTTTGCTATCCGTATGACTGAAGCATAGGTAGGTAGGTGTGTGTGCATGGTATCGTAAAAGCAACAAGAATATAACGTGCAAAAATGAAGGCTTGGTAAGAAGAAAAAAAGATGATAAGGAAAAGAAGTAGAAGAAGAAGAAAAAGAGAAAAAAGAAAAAATTGCCGCAGGCGGCAGTTTGAATGCATTGCTTAACCGCCCTTGGTCGCCATGTATTCGCTAACATGCCTAAACGCCACAGGTATCCCATTGGTCGTGATGCCGATTCGTCGTGAAACGTAACGCTGGCTGAGTTAAATGCAGTCGCCCTTGTGGACTGAGTGGTGATAGTCCTCCCGATAGCCAGCCTCCTGATTCGAGTGGTGATAGTTCTCCGGATAGCTAGCCTCCTGGTTCGAGTGGTGATAGTTCTCCGGATAGCTAGCCTCCTGATTCGAGTGGTGATAGTCCTCCGGATAGCTAACCTCCTGGTTCGAGTGTTGATAGTCCTCCCGATAGCCAGCGTCCTGGTCCGAGTGGCGACGATAGTCCTCCTGATAGTCACCCTCCTGGTTCGAGTGGCGACGATGGTCCTCCTGATAGTCACCTTTCCGGTCCGCGTGGTGGTTCTCCTCCAGCTCCGTCCACTCCTTCCACTTGCGCCACTGGCGCTTCTTCTTCTCCTTGCGCAGCGAGCAGAACCTTGCGGCCCAGTAGATGGTGGTGAGCAGCTTGAGCGTGGCGGGTATCCAGGTTAGGACGATGAACTTAAGCCCGACCTCGCCCGACACGCCAACTTCGGAGCCGAACTCGTTGACCTTGGACATGCCCTTGTAGGCGCCAATGGTGGAGATGGCGCTAGCGATCATGATGGACAGGGTGGCGAGGCCCGAGAAGAACATGCTCACGGCCGCGACGCCCAGACTCCCAGCCAGGCAAAAGGCAACGAGGCAGAACAGGAAGCTGACGAATGCGAGACCGCCGCCGAGCGAGTACAGGATGGACAGCGCAAGCATGACCTGGTTCAGCGTTTCCACTCCCACCTCGATGTTGTCGGGCCAATTAATATCCAACAGCGTCAGGTTGAACGGTCCAGCTTGGAGCTGGTGCCTGAGAATCTCGGCCAAGTCAAAGCGCTCTGTATAGTATCATGTATTAGATTTTTTTTTTTCCCCTTGTTTTTGTATTTTTGAATTTGCACTAAAACACATGTGGAGAGAAACAACTTACGACCAGGATAAGGTGACGAGCAGCCGGTGATGTTAAAGTTGGAGTTGCCGACGAGTGCACGGGAAGAGTAATTGCCCTGGCAGTAGTTGAGAATGTGCAGCGAATACCACTCCGAGACGCCGAGAACGTCTGAAAGGCCGTCGACAATGTCGTTGGTCACGCCGTTGAGGCTGTTCTCGACCGTGTCCGTGACTTTGTCGGCGATTTCGTCCCATTTGTCCGAGATTTCATTTAAAATGCCGCCATCCCTCGTCCTGTTGCCCGTCGAGTTGTGGTTGTTGCCGGGAAGATCGATCATGTTACGTCCAATCATCGAAGTGTTCACCTGCAGCCCGCGTTAATGAGGAGTATACCTGCCGAGCGAGAGAGACCAAAGACATACCCGGATGACGGCATATTCCTCCATGAAACCGCTCTGGAAGCCGGCAAAGAGCGATATACAGCTAATCAGACATGCCGCCAGCGATAGGAAAATGGGAATGAGATGGAGACACCGGGACATGATTCCTGTAGCTCTTCGATGCCAGCGAAGAGACCTAACCTTTTGTGTGATGCTTCCACCGAAAGAGAGACCGAGAAGGAAGGAAGGAATGAATGAATGAATGGAATGGAAGGGGGTGACGAAGCAGAAAAAGAGAACAAAAAAAGCGATGAGGAAAGAGAAAAGAGCAGGCACGGGAAACAAGATTGAGATCCCGCGGCAACTGGTGAGTGGTTATCAAGAAGGATTGAGCCTTGCCAGCACCAACCACACTAATAAGTGAGGGCTTACACGATAAATACTTAGCTTCTAACAGGAGAGTAAGGGTCCTGAACCTCAGACCAGGCATGGCCAACAAATCCCAGAGATTGAGTTTCGATTGAGGCGATCATGGGCAACGATCCACCCTGCTCGAGCGCTGATGATGGTAGACGAGAGGTAGATGAAGGCATCGCCTGAGCGCTCCCTAAGCGCAGTCTGTGCCACATTCCCCATCCAATATGGGGGCTCGCGGGAGGCCAAACCCATGAAGCACCCTGCTCCTTGCACCCGCCATCCGAAACTCTCGCGGGTGAGCTAGGGAGAAAGCTTGTGTAGCAGCCACTTGCTGGCTTTGGCTTCCAGCTCCCCGGCGACCTGATGGAGCCAAGGGGGGTTGATGATGGACGAACGCAGGGCAAACAGGGCGACAAGGTACAGTCCGGGTAGGCTCTAAGAGAGCCGGGGCGGGTCCGCCGGCGCGTTCCGGATAGGTTAAACGGCCAAAAATAAAAAATAAAAAACGGCTGCGGAATGGCCCTAACTGCTCCCCATATGAGGATTGCTGATGGTCTGAATTTCCGGAGCACTGCACCTGGCAGAAGATTTGGACGGATGGGATGTGGGCGCAGCATTCAATAGCACGGGCTCCCAATGGCCTGCAGCGCGCTTCCATGATCCGTCATGACCGCTTTGTGAGCTTTCGGACTAGCTAGCGGGCAGCTGGTGACGGATGAAACGCAGCAGCGACAGCCTTGGCCGCGTTATCTGCATCTGCTCGAGATGACACCAGCCGCAAAGGGGGAATCATCTCCGCTACCAACGCTGTTCCCATCATTCCCTCAGCACACTTATGAGCGAAACCTGGCATGTGGGGGGAAGGAAGGAAGGAAGAGGCCGAGACGAGACAGCGACTGGCCTTCTGTTGACCTCCTGGGCGAGGTTTGACAAGAGATTGACACTGACACTGACAGAACGAACGAACTGCTTGTGGGTGATGTTCGCCCTGTTCTTAGCCTGTCATTGCGCTCCCGAGCACCAATCAAGAGCGGGTCACCTGCTTGATTAGCACTGGACGGCTTCCATAGCTCAGTTGGTTAGAGCTTCGTACTAATACTTCAACTCGCAAGTGTTGGTGATGCGGAGGTCGCAGGTTCAAGCCCTGCTGGGAGCAAGATTGTTCACATCGCCATTCGGTGTCTTTTTTTGTTCCGTTAATTCCCCCAGATAGAGTTCTTGGTGCATAGTCCTATACCCACCCGGTTTCGCGCTGCATACATGCCTCTGCCAAGCTGCATTATCTAACGCAAGCCTCTGGGCCTTGTGGCGCAATTGATGTGCATGCGAGGCCAGCACTGGCGTGGGTGAGCGTGGGTAGGCTAGCGTGTGTCGGGAAATGGTGGGTGGTCAATATCAGATGAGATTGCCGGGGCGGCGGCGAGTGCAGTGGGCAAGGGAGAACAAGAAATAGCAGCGATTCGAAACATGATTTATTTCGTCATCTGTTACAGGGCAATTCTTACTGGGTGACTGGGATTTTGTGTCCGGGGAAGGCAACTGGGAAAGAGAAACAAGTGGACGGCGTCTGTAATAGGAAATCCTTCCTGTTTGGTGGTTGGGTTCTTGGGCCCCGTGGCCCGCATAAGCCCTGCCCGGTGATGGTGTCTGGAACATCTGCATCGGCGATGACGGTCGCTATTGTCTCAGAGCAGCGCGCCCGTCTCTCAGCTCGCGCCGTGATGAGACAGACATGCCAAATGCCATGTCTGGGGAATGAATGTTAGCGCACCATACATACATGCGCTCACGTACATATATATACATATACATACATATGTGGTACACACATACATACATGCATGCATCGAGAGATACTGTCTCTCTCCATGCAAGCATCGTGCATGTCTCCATCGGCAGGCGAGGAGAGATTTGGGGGTTGTGCCCGCATACACAGCAGGGCGGGCCGCACTGGCATAGACATCGTTTGCGATCCCCAAGGGTCACACGGGTAGGGCTCAGGTAGAGCCCATGCACCCCCGGCCGAGTACCGAGCAATCCAAAGTTGCACCCAGGACATCCAAGGGTGCAGGCGGGACATTGGCAGCACAGGACCGTGACTGGACAATACTGCTTTTGGCGGTGATGCAGGGAAGACGCAAGGCCCTATCCGTTCGATACAAGGGGCAAAGATTTTGGGCATGCTGTTATGCATGTGCGTCAGCTCTGGACCGCGTATCGAGCACGGCCCAAGGACCAAAGAGGAACGGATCGTTGCGTTGCTGCGTGCGCGAGCCAAAACCTCGGCCACCACCGTGGCTCACACATATATGTGCGTACGCGCAAGAATGCTTTTCTGCTCGTGGCCGTTAATGGAAAAAAGCAGACGCAGCTGCATTGGGAATTGCTTTTTCAGTCTTCGTTGGCTAACTGGGGTCGGCGCGGCCGCGATATCAAAGCCTATTTTCATGCTGCTACGTGGACGGATTTTGATGCATTGCATCTCGGACGTCTGGTTCGGCCGAAGACCCCCACAAGCCGGTGACTCTTCGCTTGGGTAGCCTGGTTCTGGAATCCTTTTCCTCTTCTTCTTCTCTTTTCTTCTTCTTCTTCTCTTTTCTTCTTCTTCTTCTTTTTTCCCCCTTTTCTTCGGTGCGATGCGAGTGTGACGGAGCGGTGTGATTTGTGCTCATCCCCCCAGGCCTCTCCTATCAAATCGTTCGACCGTGTCTTGCTGGTGGCGGAGGAGCAGCCGCCGAGACCACGGGATCACAAACCCCCCCGCCCTAATCTGGGGGACAATGACGTCGCTGTGCGCTTTCGCGGGAGCCTCTGAGGGCCTGGCAGTGGCGGGCCTATGGGGGAGCCCACCAGAAGGAGGGGCAGCCTAGCACATGGGATGCACGCCTTGCATGCACACCCGCCACGTGAAAGTGTTCCCCTAGTGTTCCCCCCCGGTGTTCCCCCTCCCACTTCCAGTGCTTGTCTTGTGGATTGTAAGTCTCACCCAGGTAAATTTCCTATGCCGTACTAGTGCTGCCATTCCCTACTTTGTTGCACCGCGATGCGTTGCGGTGGGCTGCCGACTGGCTTCTTCTTTCCCTGAGCTGTTGGTTAGTTGTCGCTCTCCCGCTTCCTTTTATTCGGACACAGCTGCCCACCATTCGCCACTGCGGTTCCGTCCCTCCTATAAACCTGCCGTTATTGCGCCCTGTATTGCAGGCTTTCATTGTCACCTGCAGGGTTCGAGTTCCGCCGCCTCTAAAAAAAGCCCCCAACAGCACCACGACAACCAACAACAACAAACTACGCCTCTCTCTCTTCCCACGAGTCTCGTCCTTCTCCTTCTCCCCCGCCAGCCCTGGTGCATGTCCAAAGGATCGCGGCCACTGGCACATCTCTCCTCAAGGGATCCAATTTGCCATGCCAATGCCTCGTCGTCTGTAGCATATCGTCGCAACTCTTTCAACCCCCTCCGTTTGCTGCCCAACCCACGCGGCTGTTGCTTGCCGCACCCCTCCGTGCCCCCGAGCCATGTGGATGCGATAACCCTCGAGTCCACCACACACAACACGCCGCTTGGATCTCGACGCTGCCTTGGAGACTGAAGCCGAATTCGGTCTTGTTGACCGCTGCAGCTGCACAGCACCAAGACGAGGAGCACACAATCAAGCAACCAAGGGCCAAAAAAAAAAGAAAAGAAAAGAAGAGGGAAAATAAAAAAATATAAAAAATATAAAAACAGACAAGAAAAAAAAAAACCTGGTCTGGGCGGCCCCTCCTCTTTCCTCCCTCCGCCTGACTCTATCCATCATCCCCATCCCAACTCGGAAGCCTCGCGCACCCTAAAACGCTGCCGGGCATCCTTCCCGCCTCGACGGTGACCCTCCTTTTCGTTTTGTTTCCCTTCTTATTTTCTTTTGCTTCTCTTTTTGGCCCTTTGGTTCCTTTTTGACCCCATTCGCCGTGCTCCTCTCGTCGCCTGCCTTATCGTCCGGTTCTCGCCAGCGTTGCTGCTCCTGCTGCTCTTCCCTTGACCCGCGCGCGACGTCGAGGCGCAGCGCTGCGCATCGCCGCCCATCATGTCTTCTCTCGAGGCCAAGATCGTCGTCCTCGGCGCACAGGGCGTCGGCAAGACGTCGCTCGTGATGCGATACTGCAAAGGCGCCTTCAACCCGGCTCAGATCACCTCTACTGTCGGAGCTAGCTTCCTCACAAAGCGAGTCGTCGACTCGGACTCGGATACCGTTGTTCGCCTTCAGATCTGGGATACAGGTTCGTTAACTAATGCCCCCCCCCCCGCGTCTCAGCGCGCGCACAAGCCCTCTCTCTCAAACCGCCCGTACAGTTTCGCTAATGACTTGGGAATGTAGCTGGCCAAGAACGCTTCCGTTCCATTTCGCGCCTCTACTATCGAGGCGCCAACGCCTGCATCCTATGCTACAGCATCACGGACGCTCAGTCTTTTGCTGACATGGGCGTGTGGCTTACCGAACTCCGTCGCAACCTGCCCCAGGACGTTATCCTCCACGTAGTCGGCACCAAGGCCGACATTGTTGCTCGCGACCCTTCCGCTCGCCAGGTGCCCTTCGAACGCTGCATCGCTTACGTCGCCGAGAACCTCGCTCCTGGCCTAGGTGGTACGCCGCCTCCGACAGCTACCCCCTTCAACATGCCCATCCCCATGGCCGGCACGCCAAATTCCGCCGCCACACCTGCCGTCGAACCCCGCAGCCCGAGCTCCAAGCGCAGCTCCGGCTTCTGGGCCCAGGAGGTGGGCTGGGATGCCTGCCACGAGATTAGTGCTGAGAGCGGAGAGGGCGTCGAGGAGGTCTTCCGCGTGGTGACCCGCAAGCTTGTCGAGCAGAACCGTAAAATGCAGCAGGCTCTCTTGACAGCAACCGCCATTCCTGGCACCCCGGGCTACGAGTCCGGTATGGATGGTGGCTATTTTGATGGCTCGGGCCCTCGAGGCAGCTTCCGAGTCGGCCGGGATCGTCGCAGCTGGCTCTTTTCTCCTGGCTTCTCACCCGCCATCACCATTGACCAAGCGAGCGGTCAAGAACTGGCACAGCAGGATGGGCAAACAAAGGAGCGTCGCAGATGTTGCTGAACGGACTTGGCGTGATGCGCCAGACGTTCAGACTGACAATGGCAGGCGCTCGAATCTGGGCGACAGATTTACAACTACACAGAGGAGACATGGCACATGTCTAGAGAATGGAGACGGCGGGGGAACGTGCGTGTTTATATGTGTGATACCCCGGGTGGCTTGTCTTTTGGTTTTGGTTTTGATTTTTTGACTGCCTTTTTTTGGACGTTCACCCACGTATGGTCTGGGATTTTTCTTTTTTTTTGGGTTCTTCATCGCTTGGAGTGCGTGGCATTTGCTCTTTTACTGGTTTCTCCCTTTTCTCCTCTTTTCTTCCTTTTCTCTTTCTTCTCACGACTCATCAGGATTCTCTATGTCACTAGGAGTTTGATTCAGGATATTGGCCACGAAGGGAGACGGTCCTGCATCTTGGCATTTCTCAATGGATACAATACGGTTTTCGGTACGATTGGTTTTCTCTCACGAGATGGTTTCCATTTTATTTTATGCTCTACTCCTTGGTTTTGCTGCTCTTTTCCTCTTATCTCTGCACAAGTACTTTTTCCCGACTCTGTTTTGTATAACTTCTTCCTTCATAGCTGTCCAAGATATTTGAGGGCCTCGAAACTTTAAGCGAGGTGCCTGGCAGAGAGCGCCTCACCGGCAGCTTCTTCATAGATTATACTCAATTTGATCCAAGGGCAGCTGCCTTTTTAGATTGAACATCATCGTCAACAATTGGTGGTGCTGGAATGTCCAAGCCCAGAACCCTGTGCTCAAGCCCAACGTAACCGTCGCTCACGACTAACACATCCAGCTTGCGGGCCTGTCCTGGCTCGACAGGGGGCAGCTTGATGACCGTTTTGGCGGACGGACGCACCCCGGCTTCGAGCTTGCGTCCGGGCACGGCCGACCAGCCCACTCGCTTGACGGCAACGATCTCGTCGGCGGCAACGTTGGCCACGATGACGAACCAGTTCTCGCTCTGCGGCTTGGGGAACTTGGGTGCGTAGATGCGGGCGTCGCGCTCGACGAGCGGGTTGAGGCGCTTGAGGTTGACGGTGAGGGAGAGGGCCGTGATGTTGTCGACCGAGACGGCCAGGTTGGGCAGGACGGACGCGGCCCGGGTGAAGCGCCCGACCTGGCTGACGGGAACACCCAGTTTCTTGGCGAGCTGCCCAGCTCGGGTCTTGTCCAGGGCAGCGACCTGAGTAAGGGTCGTCTTGTCCTGAACGTCTGCTTCAACGCTGGGCAGGATGGACAGCGGCGGGTCGGTTGGCCAGCGGGCGCACTTGATGCACTGGAGCAGGGCAATCATCTGGAGAGCGCTGGAGAGGTGGTTCAGCTCGGTGAGGATGTCGATGGATGCCTGGATGATGCGGATGGCCTGGTCCAGCACGCTGGTCTGGTCGCCCACGTAGTCTGTGATGGGGAGGTCGATGCGGGACATGTGCGCCTGGAGCAGCAGGAAGGCCTTGACGTGAGGATCCCACATGGGCAGGCCAAACGTGTGGCCTGGGAACGGCAAATTGTCCGACAGCGTCGCGTTGACGAGGTCCTCGTTGTGGCGCACAGGGAGCTCGTCGTACTCGGTTGCTCGGGACATCCACGACAGCACGTTGACAAACGTGGCCTTGGCCTTGGCATGGCGGACAAGGTGCCGTATGGTCTTGTGGGAGAGATAGTAGTAACTCATGATCTTGCCCAGCGGCGTCGAGTCCACGTCGCCGTTGGGGAAAACCTCGACGCACTTGGATTCCGCAAGCTCGTTCAGAGACTTGCTGACCATTTCAACCATGAAATCGTTGGCGAGCTCCTGCGCGACCATGCTGTTGTGCTCCTCGGCCGAGATCTGGAGCCCGTAGTACGACGGGTTTTTGTGCAACCTCCTGAAGAAGAAGGTCCATGTGAGATAGTCGAGCGCATCTTGCTTTGTGAGAATGGTCTCAGCAGAGACTTCGGCGCAAAGATGGTTGTCCAGGACGGTGTGAAGCGAAGATTCAACAGGGAACCCGGTGTGAAGGAAGTGCTTGTAAAAGTCCTTCTTTGCGTCCTGCGTAAAGATGCGAGCGACTCCTGAGTTGTCGAATTGCGGACGTCCCGCTCGACCGAGCATCTGCAAAACGTCTGTCAAGTCCATGTCCTTGTAGCCCTCAATCTTGGCGTCGAAGAATTGAGTTCCCTTTACAACAACCAAGTGCGCTGGCAAGTTGACGCCCCAGGCAAGGGTGCTGGTGGCGATGAGGATCTGGATCTTGTTGTTGAGGAACAGTTCTTCGGCAAGCTGGCGATCAGATTCGACAAGACCCGCGTGGTGCAGGCCGATTCCAAAGTTGATGGCTTCTTTGAGCGCATCATCCTTGACTCTAGCAAGGTTGAGCTGGAGATTATCTTCATCCATGTGCAGGAATCGACGAGGATTATCCTCCATGCCGCAAAAGTTGATGAGATCCTTGGCAGTAAGACGAGTCTGCCGACGAGAAGGAACAAAGACAATGACGGGTTTCTCAGGGCTGTGGTTCTTGACGGCCAAGAACGTCGGCCGGTTCATGGCCTGCATCAGTGGACAGAATCCTCGAATTTCAGGGAATCCATCAATGTAAAGTTCCAAGGGGACCGGACGGACAGAATGTCTAAAGTTGAAGAGACCTTCTTTGACGCCAAGCCAATTACCGAGATCCGTGGCGTTTGCACAGGCAGTTGACATGCCCAGCAGACGGACGGGATTTTTGGTCGAAGAGGCAATGTAGTTCATACCTAAGCACATTAGCGAGAATAATTTGAATCGAGCAGTTGGTACTTACGCGAAACGATGATTTCCAGAATAGGACCACGGTCTCCTGCAAGGAGGTGAATCTCATCAATGATGACCAAGCTGACCTTTCGCACATATCCTCTGGTCTGCCAAGATCGAGAAATACCATCCCACTTTTCGGGCGTGGTGATGATAATGTCAGCATCTTGGATAGTTCGAGTATCAGGAGTATTGTCACCAGTCAACTCTACTAGCTTGAGCCCCAGAGGCCGCGCCAGTCGCACACCCCAATCCTTGACTCTTTCACGAACAAGTGCCTTCATGGGTGCAATGTAGACTACTTTTGAACCAGGGCGGTCACGAAATGCCCACCACATGGCAAGCTCTGCGGCCACAGTTTTGCCACTTCCGGTGGGAGACCCCAAGAGAACATTGGCGGATGTGTGGTAGAGGGTATGGAAGATTTGTGTTTGCATAGGGTTGAAGAATTGAAATCGTTTTGCGTAGAGTTCCTCCAGGGCGGGATTCTTCAAAGCCGTAATAGGAAGCGGTTGGAGATTGAGCAGCTCCGTGTACACGCTCTCTGTGTCAGGTCGGATGAGATGCTGAAAGGAAACTGGTGTCACCGTCTCCGCACCAAGCCACCTGTCAGAAACACACCGAACATAGATTTGTTTGGGTAGAGGGTCTGAGAGGGGGATCGTGAAGTTGAGCTCATGATCATCGTGCAGCTTTCTTCTGTTAAGGATGAAGAATTCATGATGGTAAATCTGAGATGTCTCGGAGTTCTCGACCCAGATGTAAAACGACTCCGAGGTCCCATGGATCTGGTCATGCCACTTGAAGTCAGGGATGACGAAAAGCTTGATACGCAGCACATCTCTGTTCAGCGGGGCAATTTCCGCCTCGACATGTACCGTGGGGAAGTTGTTGAGAATTCTGGCAATGTTCTTGCCAGCGCTGTGGTTGTGGACCAACGCTCCAATCTCTGCAGGTTCCATTTCCTTCATCGCCTCGATGGTCAAGTTGTCCTTGCTATCGAGGTGTCCGAGCACCGGTCTTGTTAGATCAAACTGATGCAGGGGGTGCTGGAACGGCCAGATGCGCTTCTCAATTGACTTGGCTAGAGTGAGCAGCACCAAGCATTGGTGTCCCCACCGTCTGTTCAGAGCAAGCATGAACAATGCTCGACAAATCCTTCCAGACTGCTGTGCCACGTAGTTCATATCATTTGACAGAGCAAAGTCTTCCGGTTGCTCTCTCGAGATGTAAGATTGAAGCAAAATGTTGGTTTTGGCTTGCGGGGTGTCAATACCCCCATCCACGTCGCAGGGGACAATTTCCTTTCGAAGATGAGTCAATTCCTTCTCTTCGCTATCCCGTGATTGAATATTGTCGAACTCTCCACTCATGCTGATCATCTTCAGGATATCGGCCTCAGTTGCTTGGGGTTTCATCATGGTGTTGAACACCTGGATACTTGTGTGAAGGATATAGTATTGACTCGCAATACGGCCAATGTCTTTACTGCGCAGCTCTTCAGTCGTTTCGTTAAAAATAATCATCTGGCATCTTTGCAGAGTCCTGGCGGCTTGGATGGCCAAAGTGCGACGTCTTTGCACCAGAGTTGGGTCATCTCGAATCTCAGACCAGTCAATACCGTAGGTCATGGGGCTTCGTTGCATTCGAACAAACAAGTAAGAATATCCGATCCACTGCACAGCATCTGGGATGGAGGTGACAGTTCCCAGTGAAATTTCTGCATTGAGGTTGTCAACCAGTTTCGTCGAAAACTTGGACTCGATGGGCTGCTGCTCAGTCACCGCGGTCAGGTAATGGGCAAGCCTGTCATGGGTCGTGCAGATCATGCCAATACCGGTGTCTTCAAACTGAGGTCGACCAGCACGGCCGAAAATCTGAAGCACATCCAAGATGCCCAAGTCCACAAATTTACCATCCTGGGCGCTGTATACCTGAGTTCCTTTGATGACTACTGCCGCGGCAGGTAAGTTGACACCCCAAGCCAAAGTAGCGGTACAGCACAAAACTTTGAGAACACCGTCGCCAAACAATCTTTCCATCAAGTTTCTGTCAGATCGCGCCATGCCTGCATGGTGTATTCCGATGCCTTTGTTCAGCAATTCGCGGATATCTTTGGATCTGGAGGTCTTGATATCTCGACAGGCTTGGTCGTACTTTGGATGGTATGACGGGTCAAACAGGTCCAGACAATTGTCGTCCATAGCCTTTTGGTGAAGCATTCGAGCAGTCAACATTGTATCTCGTCTTGAATGCACAAATACCATGACTTGGTGATCGCGTTTCAACATCTGTTTGACCTTGTCAAAAGCAACGTTGTCGAGGTTTTCCTTGGATTGCTTGGAGCCTGCTTTCCCCTTGACTCCAATAAAGTGCTGTTCCAGAGGAACAGGGCGGAAAGACGCGTCAAAGTAAAAGAGACCAGCATACTTGTTGACTTTGAGAAATTCGGCAACGTCAACATAATTGGGCAATGTTGCACTAAGACCAACAATACGAATCATTGACTGTGTGCTCTCAACCTGTCTTTCTGTTCGAGCTACCAGAGACTCGAGGACAGCACCTCGCTCATCATGAAGCATGTGAACCTCGTCAATGATTAGGAGGCGGACCTTTTGAACAAGTTCAGTATCTCCGGTTCCCTTTCGCGTCACAACATCCCACTTTTCAGGGGTAGTGACAATGATCTGGGTCTGGACGATTTCGGACTTGGTGAGCTGCATATCTCCAGTATACTCTCGACACTTGATTCCAAGCCAAGCAAGACGCTTTCCCAGTTTCTCGGTAACCTCAGCGGCAAGGGCCTTCATGGGAGCGACATAGACAATCTTGAAGTCATCATCGACCTCGAACTCAGTGGCATCGTTATCCTCAAAAGGATTAGGCGTCACATTTTGCGCAATCGTTTGAAGAACTGTAAGCATTGCAGCATCAGTTTTACCCTAAGAAAATCAGTACTGAGCATCATTGAGCCGCTGCGGATTACTTACCGCACCAGTAGGGGCGCAAATCAGCATGTTTTCACTGGTTTTGTGCGCAACAGGGTATACCAGGCTCTGCATGCGGTTGAGGGCCTTGTATCCAACGAAAGTTCTCCGGCACAGTCCATTCAACGATGAAATCTCGACGAGCTTCTGGCCTGGCCCAAGTGTCCCCTTTGAACCTGCAGGAATAGTATATTCCTCGTACTTGTCGGAAAATTCATGTGTACTATTTGCCGGAAGACCATACTTTTTGCCGGAATGGCTCAGAGTGTTTCCGGCATGATAAGACTTGTAGACGTGGGGATACTGTGGTTCTTTAGCAGAAGCTGCAGCGAGGGTGGCGGTTTTGTGCTCCAGATCCTGACGGCGCAGAGCCGCCTCTCGCTCGGCCCTGTTCAATAGTCGAGGTCCGGAAGAGGTCTGCTTGCTCTGCTGGTTTTGAGCAGTTACGGCAGCTACGATTTCATCCTTGTGGCCCAGGACTTCGATGATGAAATCGAGGTCGTCAAAACCAACCAGGTCGGTCAGATGGGCCTGCAGCTCATCTTCAGATTGACCAGAACTGAGGACACTCATAATCTGTGTTTCAAACACATCAGTAGATAGTCCATTCTTCACTGCAATGCTGGAGCATCGCATGGTGAACCACTCGGCGCCAAATTCCGCAGCCGCTGAGACCCCAAACCCATCAGCTTCGGCAAAATCGCTGCTGAACTCGTCTTGGTCATCGTCCGAAATAAAGTCCCAGACATCTTGCCCACTATTTCCAGAAGAGTAGCCCTCAAAGTCTTCATCTTCAAGGTCGCTCTCGATGGTCGAATCTTGGGGGATTTTGAGGTCGGCAATGGCGGCTCGCATGGCTGCAAACTGCTCCCTCCATTGCGCCTCGGCAGCGCTCAGTTGACTGGAAGCCATGGTGGATTTGGTCAGTGGCGCAACAATGTGATTGTGATTTTCCGTCTCCTTGATTGTATCTGGATTTGGGAGGCAAGCAGCGGCTTTTGAGAGCAGCGGGTCTGCGTATCAACTGTGTCACAGCTCGGCTGCGTTGTATCAAAGACGACTCATAATGGTTGATGCATAACTCCGGCCAGAGTCATACACCGCTGAACCCGACCCCACCATCAGCCCCGCCACAGGACCACACGGGCTTCCCAGTTTTAGCAGCCTTGGGAGGCGTAGAACCGCCGCCACACAAGGCCTGGGGCTCGCTAGGCTAGGCTGACTGTCACTGGTACGGCGTGGTGACGGCGACCCCTCCAGTAACGGGCAGGGAAATTTGGGCGCCTAATTTATTGCCAGCCAGGCTCTCAGTCACCCCCGTCATAGCGGCACATGTGACGACGACCTGCTTTAACGACGGGCACTCGGGGGGCATCTCACTCCGAGTCTTGATTCCTAGCATCCTGTTCTTGACCTCCTTCAATCCGCCCCTCTCGCCTCTCGCCTTTGTCGAATATCACCTTCGACGACCCTATCCAAGCCATCTCAACAGTCGCTGCCAGTCGCCCGCCGTCACCATGAAGTTGCATTACATCGGCGTATGCTCCTCCATCCCCATCCAATTTGCCCCTCACCGACCGCCAAATGTCAGATGAGCTAAAGACTCTCCCGCGCAATCCAGATCATTCGCAACGATACCAAGCCCACCCATGAGATCGCTGCTGAGAAGGAACTCAGTGCCTACTCGCGATTCACCCGCGCCAAGTTGGTCGCCTGCCGCCCCTCATCGCCCGACCACTCTCGCTAACCTCGCCACTCCGCAGCTATGGAGAATTCATGACGCTCTTCGCAAAGACAGTCGCCGAGCGAACTCGTCCCGGGCAGCGACAGGACGTCGAGGAGCAAGGTGAGTCTCTGCCTCTTGCCACCCTGCGATTCTTCTGCGTCCCATAAACTCACGGCCAACCCTCGCAGACAACACCTTCCACGCCTACGGTCGCACCGAGGGCATCTGTGGCATCCTCATCTCCGACCACCAGTACCCGGCTCTCGTTGCCCACCAGCTCCTCAGCAAAGTCGTCGACGACTTCCTCGCAAACCACCCTCGCTCCTCGTGGGCCACCGGCACCCCCACCCTCGTTGTGCCCGAGCTCAAGGAGTACCTCACCAAGTACCAGGACCCTCAGCAGGCCGACAGTATCCTCAAGATCCAGAAGGAGCTTGACGAGACCAAGATTGTCCTCCACAAGACCATTGAGAGCGTGCTACAGCGTGGCGAGAAGATTGACGACCTGGTGGCCAAGAGCGACGGCCTAAGCTCCCAGAGCAAGATGTTCTATCGTAAGTGCCCCTGTTTCCCCCTCGGTTAGCCCTCGTCGAAACACGGTGGAGAAGGGCAGCCGGCTAACCTGTCTTCCGCCCCGCAGAGCAAGCCAAGAAGCAGAACTCGTGCTGTGTTGTGATGTAACGGGGGCATTTCATTCAGCGTTGGGACGTTGCTTCGTTTCAGCATATACGGGATGTCGGTTCATGAGATTGGTTATTTTCGTGGCGGCGCAGATAATTCCATCGTTGTTATCCAACCATTCATTTTGCAGGCGGCGTCGTTACTGAAGTTTAAATCTACCTAGACTGTGGGGGGGGAAGAGGGAACAGAGCCTATTCACACGACGTACAGACGAGGGGGGAGATGTTTGCTGGGATCAAAGAATCACTTAATGATGGCGCTATCTTCTATTCCAAATCGATGATTGGTATGATGATGATGATGATGATGCTACGCGTGAAGAAAAATATAAAATTCCCTCTGAGGGTGAACCATTGACCTTCCTCCAGTACTCCTAGGTTGTTGTGCACGTCTCCGTTCTTTTGGATGCCACTGCCCCTCTGCGCCGTGCTGTATGAGAATTCATGATATCCCATCCCGTTAAGTCAAAGTTTCCCTGCCTGCTTGGTTCAAAATATTTGGTATACGTATAAGACAACAAAGGGGCGAATTGAAGAGAACAATAAGGGGTGGTTGAGAACATAAAAAGAGAATCGACATTTGCCGCTGTTGTCGAATGCTTCACAGAAGCCTCAGCCAGTGAGGTGGTTGTATGTTCGTTTGTGCCTCAAAAGTCTGAATAAAGCAAGGTAAAGGTTTTGAAGATTGTGTGTGAAGAGAAGAGAGAATCGCTGCCCAGCGCTTTTAAAGAAAAAATTTCATGCTTGGGGTTCTCCCTCAAGGATAACCCGTGAGCTCTTGCGGTGCATCTCCCATTTGCTGATGTCCTCAGGGCGCACTAGTCGGGGGGTGGCGGTCTTGGTCTCCGCCAACCGTTCGTCCTTTTCGATGGCGATGGCGTACTGAGGGCCGCCCTCGTTCTTGCGCCGGATGCTTGGGTTGCTCTTCAGGGGGTGGAGCATCTGACGCTGCTGGTGCGAAACGCTGATCTGGCGGGCGATGGAGATCTCCACGGCGGCGCGCAGGGCGTCTTCTTCATAGGAAGGCTTCTTCGTCTTGGTCATGGCAATCTTCTCGCTAGATGTCAAGCTGGGTTTGCGGTTTCTCCCGGGGCTGGATGACTTTGTGGATACGGGAGGCGAGATCATTTGCCATTTAGGTTCTTCGATCGTGGGGCGGAGCTTCTCGGTGATGTGAGAATCAACTTGGTCTTCCTCGTCAGAATCGAGAACCAGACTTGAAGTGTCTGGAGTAAAAGGTGAAGGGTGTCGTCTAGGCGGGTTAGATCTGATGTCGAGGCTTCGCGCGGGCGACGGTGTTCTTGTTGCCTGCCGTCTCAAGTTCTCCAACTTGTTGGTGTTTTCCACTTCAGTTGCAGCCGCGCGCTTGGACTGCTTGTTAGATTTCGAGCTCGGTTCAGTCTTGACAATCCGCAGTGGCGCAGGTTGGAAGACTTTGGGCTGAAGGGTCTCTGAGCCGAGTCGCTCCTTGCTGGAAATGGCCTCCTGCTGGAATTTTGCCTGTACTGGAGAGGGCAACATGGCAGGAGAAGTGTTGGAGCGGAATCTGGGAGAGCGTTGGCCGGCTAGCTGATGCCTTTGCGGTGCTGGAAATAAGTTGAAAGAAGGTGATGCAGTAGGCTGAGGAGAAGTGGCTCGACGAGGGCGGGTAAGCTCTTCTTCTTCGGAGATATCGCCGTTGACCGTCTTAAGCCGGTCCAGTGTCGCCTGTCGTCGGGCAAGGAGAGATGAAGAGCTCTGGCCCCCCAAGACCCCGCCAAACATGACGCTGTATCGCTCCATCTTGATGCTGGGAATTTCAACATCCAAAAGCGGACTTACGAGCTGGGGAGTGGACTGGGGGACAAAAGAGGGAGGAGGAGAGGGCATCGCGGGGATAGGCAACTCCTTCTCTGCCGCTCTGCGCGACCTATCTCCCCGAAGAGCCCGTAAGGATACTTTGCGACCCAGGCCACCTGACTTGCTCTCTTTTGGCGTTCTGGTTTCCTTGAGCGGCTTCATCTCGTGTATGGTTTCTCTCAGTTCGAGCCTCTCCGCTGAGGGATCTGTCTGGGATCGGAGAACGATGGGTGTATGCTTTTGAGATCCATTCCTCGGATAGGAGCCTGCAGGTTGCCCTCTGGTATGAACGGTTGATGTTGAAGCGTTTGTATCAGTCAGAGATCGCTGTGTTAGATTCTGCTCTGTCTGCTTGTTCCGCTTGGATTTTGATCGGAACAGACCCCATTTCTTGGCCTTTTGCTGGCCCTGCTGGGCTTCTTCTTCGGCTGTTGCAGTCATGGCCCTCTGTACTGTCCAGGCCGCCTGGGCGCTGTCTGATGAGAGACCTTGTGAGGGACTTCCAAGTGCCATACCAATGGCGATGACTCCAGTTTCGGTCTTATCTGGAATAGAATCCGGCGTGGCAGTGCGGATCATAATCCCCCGGTGTGGCGATGTTCCTCGAAGGCTGTGGTCGGGTGATGGCAGTCGGCCGCGTATCGGGACATGATACGCCCTGACGTTGTTTCGATCCGATTGCTTCAGAATGAGAGCGAGGTCATCCCTCGACACTCTCTTGTTGAAGTCTGGTTTTTCCGGGTGGTTGGATGATGTTAATCCACCACTCGTGCTGGGCCGATCCGACAAAGCAGGGGCCGTCACGGTTTCTGCTCTAGACCTTCGAGGCATGATGAAGTAAGGCACCTCGATTCAGGCGGGGAACAGGAGTTTGTCGGCGGTAAACAAGGAGTGGTCAGGAACGCGGGGGCTTTTGTCTTGGATATAAAGTCGTTTAAAGCACCTTTCCCTTAAATGACAGGGTCTGACACAGCTTGTGGTTCACCCACAAGAGAAAGAAAAAGGTACCAGGACCAGGGGTCCTCTTGGAAATGGCCGACGATGAAAATACTTTAACCCCTTCGTCTCACAAGGGCACGCCCCCGCCTTTAGGTCTGAGCCTACTGTCAGAGCCGGGACACCGGAGCCCGAGTTATTAACACACACACACAAGGCAGAGTGAGAGGGTTGATTGCGGTAAATACGGCCGTAAAGCGCAGGGAACCGGGGTGGATGGGTGGTGATGTGAGCAAGGATAACTGTAAGCGTCGGTGAAGCAGGCCCAAAGTAATTAATTGTATGCGGGAGGTGTGCAGAATAAAAACGAAGCAAAGTGAAGATGTGGCGGGATGAAAGACCAGCCTACCCTCGCAAGTGATGAAGAGAAATCAAACGAAGGAAATAACCGGCAACCTGAAGCAACATCCTTTTCTCCAAAAACACACGACGACAGGTGGGAGCAAAGGGGCTTTCATCTGTTTTGCGAAGCCTGGCGCCGGGGGTGGTCGGGTTCACGGGCCAAGTGTGTTTGAGGTTGATGGGACAGTTCCTGTCGACATTAGATCCGCGCCAACTCTTGGTCAAGCTGGATCCGCAGCCAACTGCTGGGTCCCGGCCTCGAGCGACCCCTGTAACAGAGTCCTCGGGGACACGCGTGGGCCCCGGGAGATGGTCTCCCAGGACATGGGCATGTGGCCGACGGTCGTTGAGGAGGACGGTCACGATGAGGACATGTTTGGTCGGTCAGGTGTATTAACCTATCCGGGGTATCTTCTCGAAGAAGAGTAAGCGCAGCGGATTGGACAGAGGGTGCAACTTGCGGAAATGAGATTAATACACGTAAACGATAAAGAAGATACCGTGTCCTATGGTTGTGAAGACAGGCGAGGCATCACCAAGGCGCATGGCTTGCCGGCATGCATCCAACTCGCTGCGCCGCTGATGGCCGGACCGCAGCCGATTGCTCATGGCCATGTTGTCGTGTGCAGCCAAACACTTGCATTCACGGTTGGGCTCCTGCCCCAAATTCCCCCCCAGACAATGCCGGGGTCCTTGCATGTCGCAATGTAACGCCGAATCGCATCGTCAATCTCCAGGTGTGTCGCAAAGAATGTCAGAAAACGGCTTGGTTCCTGGCATGTGGCCAAACGTTTAGCGGCATCACCCGCCTGCTTTTTTTGCTCAACCTGCTTTCTTTTTGTCTCAGCAGGTCATAATGACCCGTTCTCTCGGGAAGCCTTCTGGAAAGCAGCCAGCTGAGGTGCACTTAAGCCAGTTTGGACAAGCGCAGGCTGTTGCCGGGTTATTTTTATCTGCACGAATGCACATGCGCGTCCTCTCAGACGACGAAGCGTTGGCTTTAAAATTGAAGGAACGCCATGCAAATCTCTTCTTACCCACCGCAACCAATCCAGGGCCGCGGCAGTATGCGCCTCGTTCAGCGATGCATCACAGCGCTACGACGCACAGCAAGACACAATCGCCAGTGCCGCTGGCATGGTTCATTTGCGGTAGGGCCGGCGGCCGAACACGTAGCAGCCCTTGATTCTGCTTGCGCCGGCCGGCCGGTCGCAGACAGGCACAGAAGGGGCAGCTGAACGAGGACTGAGTCGCGTCCAAGCGTTTGTCGTCAGTAGTCAAGTACGGCACATCTCAATCAGACAGGTCGCTTGTCCTTCCAGAATATCAAGTGGCGCTCTAGCGTGCGAAGACCGCCGTGGGCCATCATCGTCATGGCTACCAACGGGTGCTGAGTTTACCGATCTAGCCGACCCATCAGCGTGTACGTATTCCTCATCTCGACTGCAGATGCCATGTCAATGGCCAATATCCGCCGATGCCGATGCCGAGAACAGGGCTGTCGGTATGAAAATAATGAAGCCCATTCGCGCATTATGCATTTCGGCTCGATCAAAGTGAGGACAAAGAGTAATTAACCTAACTTCCCGAACGAGAAAGCTTCACACCCTTGGCCTTGTTATCATAATTATTCATCCCGGCTGCCAAGGGTTCTCGTTATCCTTGTCATTGTTTCAAGTCACCACCCTTTTTGCATGGCATGGCCCGCGCTTCTGTCTCAGATTGTCAAATTTTAGAGGCACGTTAAACACACACACACACCGTACCACACGGTCGCATGCATGCGTAGGCTCCGGGACGGGCAAGTCGCTGCGTGTCCCAATCCAGGCCCTTGCGGCGTGAATAAGACTCGCTATAATAGCCATGATCGGCGTTCTCTCTGCTATCTAAGCATAGGAGCAAGGATCGGGATCAAAAACCACCACCGCACGTCAGGCCTTTTAGAGGCACCGAGGCCGTGAATAAGCGTCTCTCAGAGATTGGGTGATGCGCCACGCAGATGGGCTATACGCGCTATGCTAATATTTGGGATGCAAACTATGCGGGTTTCGTGCTGTGCATTCGGGAGATCAACGGGAAAGCATGAACCTCGCACACATTAGTGTGACGATGAGCTGAGCTGAGCTGAGCTGATCCCCGTCCTCAACCGTCGTACTTGTGCTGAGACCGGATGAGCCCATTGTGCGCATCAGTCACGTTCTTTGTATCGTCTTAGATTCGAAACAAACAATGACATGTTGGAAGGGAGTGCTCGCAATCAGGGGTCACCATAATGGCCAGTTATCATGGCCTATGTTATGCGTTTCTGTCAACACTCATTTCTACCGCTGTCAAACCAATGCTTCTGGATCAACTGGTGACGTCTATTGTCGGGCTAAAACGAACGGTTGTTCACGATATATCCACGGCCATGTTTCAGCGAAAATAAAATAGAATAAAGTTCAACTTGACAGCAACACACTTGTCAGGTCAAAAATCGAAACCAAGGAATTGATCCCTGACTCAGAGCCACATTCTCAAGGCAAGCTCCCTGTTTGCGCTTGGTGGTGTCCGGCTGTCACTTCAGGTGGTGAGTGTATGGGTTTCCCGACCGCAGAAAGCGGTTTGGCCCTGGTGACGTCGTCCGATGACGCTGGATGGAGACAAAGGGGCCAAGGCCAGTCCCGCCAGCGTCAAATCCACGCACAATACCCAACGGTTTAATGCTGGCAAAGCCAAAAAACCCACGTATCGTACAGGTTGGTGTATAGGTAAGCAGCCGGGTATGCAAGGCCCTTATTCGTCAGGCTGTCATCCCAACCACGCAATGCCGAACGGATCTAAGTTAAGTTCTGGACGAAAAGGCGGACAAGCATGACTACTGGCCTTGAATTTAAATTTAGCATGCCTCAATCCGCCAGTTCCTCGGTAGTATTCAGCGAGATGTAGAAAGGGGCTGATTGTGAAAGCCAGATGCTGCTGGGTTTGCACTTTGAGAAGACAACAAATCCAAAGCCTGCCCAACAAACGTCCTTTTTTTTTCAGGCGATGGAACACGGCAGAAAGAATGCGTGACATGACACGCGTGTGGCCAAAACCTGACGCCGGCCCTGTTCTGGGCGACAAAAGTCGCTAGTACCGATGCCAACGACAAACTGGCGGGAGCACTCATGTACCCACTACCCCTCTGCGGGGTGGATGCCAATGAGCTGGTGGCATTGGCCCAAAGGCAACACAGCTCAATAACTGAGCGGCGGAAGACGGAGGGGCAACCTGACAACACTTACTCACAACATCCTCTCACCCGCCGTCTTCCCAAACCCTCCATCGCTCCTTTTGCACCTCTTTCTCATCCTGACCTGCGCATCTTCGCTCCCTTCACCATGTCGTGGCAAGGTCGGTTTGTCCTCTCCCCATCCGAGCTCCGCGCTGCGCTGCGCAGCTCTCCCTCCCCCTCCTTGCCGACACCATCCCCCCTCCCCTCACACTTTTGTCAACAAACCCCACCTAGCACCTCATCAAACACCTCTCCGTGACAATAGTGACTAGCCAGCTAACCATGAATTTTGCTTCCAACAGCTTACATTGATTCGAGGTAAATCACACCCTCTCTCCGAGCTTCCACGCCCCGAGGTTCTTCTGTGGGACCAGGATGCTAATGTCTCGTTTCCTGACAGTCTCGTCGGCTCCGGGCACGTCGACAAGGGTGCCATCCTCAGTCTCGCCGGCGATAGTGCCTGGGCCTCTTCCCCCGATCTCCAGGTATCCCGCAACCCCTTCACCTTCCACCAGCCGACTTTATGTCTGCCATCGTTCACTAGCTGACCGCGTTCAAATCCAATCAGATTAAGCCCGAAGAAATGAAGATCATTTCCGCCATTGTCAGCAATGATGCTGCCGCGATGGAAAAGGCCTTCGCTGACGGTCTCTACATCGGCGGCGAGCGATACGTCATGGCCAGAGTAGAGGATGGCACCGTCTACGCTCGAAAGGGCAAGCTCGGTGTATCCATTGCCAAGTCTGGCAAGGCCATTGTCGTCGGTCACCACGGTGAGGCCCAGGTTGCTGGCAACACTACCTCTACCGTTGTTAGCCTCGCCACATATCTCACCGAACAGGGATACTAGGCTTGGATTAATGAGTTTGCCGTGAACACGATGTTCAACGATGGACAGTGAAATATTGCGGGTTGGGTCTGGGCATGGGCTATCGATTCGGCCTAGGATTAGCGAAATCAGCATGTTGAAAGGAACTGGTCTTTCTTTTCCCTTTAGAATGAATGTTCGGGGAGCTCAGTTGGAGTCTTGTCGAGATGAGAAGAAATCTTCTGTTTGGCCGTAGATCGTTCAAGCGCATCTCAACTTTGACACGGCCTGCAGCATGGCAATAGAAAATGCCTCCCCACCCGATCTATCTAGCCGTCACCATGTGAAATATTTCCCATTAGATCAACTTGGGATAGAGCAATATCATCCACTAACAGCATACAAGTTTCGATCATTCGTAATATCGAATCGAGTCATAGAACAGATACACGACTTCGTCGGGAAATTGATTCAGATTCAGATAACGCCAATACCGTAATTCCAACCCAATCTATCCCTCCCCAACTCCACGCCACATTAAGACGAGGCGAAAAGTACTCCAATAGTTCTGTACATGTGGTGAGTTCGAGTTCCTGGATACGGGCGCGCTCAGTTCAGTAAGGGCGTCCCGTCACCACCATCCCCAAAGGGCCAAAGCTTTTGATTTAAACAGGGAGCTCGGCATTCCTGCGACCCAGACCTACCCGATCAACGGCCATGCCAATGTAAGGTCCAACAACCGGGATGCCGCGCGCGAAGCTCGCAATAGTGCCCAAAAAGTCTCCAAACAAGATGACGATACCATATGCTTCAACCAGGAAGCCAATAAACGTCCATTTCATGAGGATGAGGATGAGACCCAGAAAGAATGCCCCTGTGCCTTTGGCTTTCTGTTTGCGTGCAAAGAAGAGCAGCGTCTTCTGGGGCCCAATTATTATAGTCAATCCGATGAGAAAGAGGATCTGTGTTTATATTCATGTCAGCCGTCGAATCTCGACCGATCGATAGGGGTTATCGCGGAGGGCGGCGTCGTACATTTCCCATGGCAAGCCTGCAAGGCCCCGGCATCGTTAGCAAAACACCAAATTAATCATACGGCAAGAGATGAAGGCTCAGCGGCTCCCACTTACATGGCACGGTCAAAGAATAGCATGACACCTCCGATTAGGAAGAAGCCTCCTGGAACAAACCAAAATGATCAGCCCCCCTCATCCAGAGCTCAATGCGCCAAAGCTCCCGGAACGGGCGCATACCTACCGCCAGAGCAGAAGACAACTCCAATCTCTACAAGAACGACATGGTCAGCATTCGCATTATTTACTCCAAGTATTCCAATGCGTTCCGGCGTCACCGTCCACACCGCAGCAGCGCGCACAGCATGTCCCCATGAGCTCCAACAGCTGGGGGTGTGGGCGCGCAAAAGAGGGGGGAAGCCGCAAGGGACGCACTCTGTGTGTCGGATAGCCACATAGACATTTTGGCTACGAGTATTCGGGTTTGCTGGCAGGGAATTGGCGGCTTGGAACGGGGGAGAGCCGACGGCGGGTAAGGCGACGGATATCGAGGTGCGTTTGCGGGAGGGAGAGAGATTGCGCTTGGCGATGGACAAGGTTACGTTGTTTCGTTTTTTTTTTCGGGGGTCGGGGGTCCAAGTCACACGTGGTTGCAGAGAGAGTTCCCGGAACAAGTTGATTAGAGTAGTGTATGTTTTTTGTTGCAAGGGGGGGAATGAGATGAGCGCTGTGTTGGTGGTCTGGATGATGGGTCACTTTTGGCAGGTTACGAATACGTTGCACTTTTTTTGCCATATGCTGTGGTTAGTTACCTGCACACCTTTCCGACCAGCCTACCCTGCCGTGTCTCGTCCCTAACACTGCCGGTGCCTTTTTTGGGGGGGCTGCTTGTTGGGAATGACAGCCCGCTGGTCGAGCCAGGTAAATGGGTGCTGAAGATGCCCTGAGACTGGGCGCGTGTCCATTGGCCACTTTTGGGCCACGGTGGGCAGAAGCGAGCTGCGGCATGCAGCGAAATCTCACAGCCACCACGTCTATCTTGCTCCTCACGCGAGCAAGCACCACTCATATTTTTTAATGACCTGCACGAGTTTCTAAAGGGGGATAGGTCATAATTCATATACCTTCTCCGCTATATGTCCCCGTTTTTTTACGTCTGGGTCAAATGTCTAGGCATTGGTACTCAAGTATATCCAAGCTCATGTACACTGAATTGTGGCTAATGCCGTGGCTGGTACGGTGGCTCGAATTGCCACATTGGGACTAGTGGGTTTTGATGCAAGCAAAAGCTGTTCTGCGATTGTGGGCTTTTGTTTTCCTCGCTTTTCCCTCAACAAGCCCCCGAGAGATCACAGAGCAATTTCTCCCTTGGCGGGAATTGGTGCCACGATCGCATGAATTGCAATCTTACTCAGATGGATTATCTGTTTACAGATCTAATTACAAGGTAAGGCGTATACCAGGACCCATTGCTACAACAAAATCAGCCTTGCAAAACAAAAGGCAACTTCAATTCAATCATTTCGGATGGAGAGGCCTCGGCTTTCGCCCAATCTGTACCTGCCGCAACGGCCAAGGTGACACTATCATTTTGGCAACTGAGATACGTCCTCCCCATACGTTCTCGGTAACCTGTTGACCCAGGCAGAGAAAAAAGTCCCAGATCACGATTAAGCCGGAGCGTCAATTGCCATCCCTTTGCCGAGAGGCATCGGGTGCATAGTTGGGGCTTGACTTTGTTGGTCGGACATTCCCTCATTATCGCTTGTATCCCGTGGTGTATGTTTTGAATAATCGTAAAAGGCCAGTGCTCGTAAACGGCGGCCGCTTTCCACCATCCTCTCGCAACCTCAGACTAGTGTTGGCTTTCCAACTTCCAAACAATTACAGGCCTGTTCGGTCTTCATTTCAAGACCGTGTGGGCACCACGAGCTTCCAAGAATTGCTCCGCGGTACCCTGTGGCAGAGACCTAACCAAACCAAACACCTCCTTATTGTGGTATCTCAAGCGAGTCTTGGGGTCGATGTACGGCGCAGGAAGTCCGGTCACGTCGCAGTAGTGTTTAGAATGCGCAAGCGAGGGAGCTGACTCGATGTTCGTATATGTTGCGGTCGGGGCCGATACAGGTGCTCCCGGAGGCTTCAGGCTCTTCTCCAGCACCAACTTCGACAAGCTGCGCGAAGCTTGAGCCAGGTTCACGCCCTGAGTAGTGTTGTCGGTTGTTGCAGGTGTCGAACTGCCACTCGTCGACAACCCGTCGTCGGCTGGTGTCGCGTTGCCGCTGACATCCTGGGGTGTTCCCATTGCTGATGCCTCGCGTCTAGAGGCATCGCCGACGATGGCCTTGAGGTTCTTGTTACGGCGCTGGTTCGGCTTCCAGGTCGGGCTGCGGAAGTTCTTGTGAATCGAGTGGATGTCGAGCTGCTCGATGAGTTCCAGATGCGCAATCTGCGCTTCGGTTGGTGCAGCCATGGCGTGAAGAAGCAGAATCAAATGCGGGTTGTATCCAGGCGCAGCGCGACGCTTTTTTAGCACTCTTGCGTACAATGATTAAAGGTGTGGCTTTTTCGCGTAGAACTCAGTCGACAAGACGACGGTTGAGGTGATGTAGGCCCGGCGGCTGGGGACGGGGCTGAGGTTTTGCCGATACTTCACCGCGTCTCTCAAGCTGCTGAGCATTGCTGCCGCTGGGACCCACGGGCCACCGCCGGTCGTGGTGAGACGTAAACGGTGCCCCTCTACTGAAGCGCGCCCTCACCTTGAGCCAAACAATAATCCCCATTCGAACATCAAAACATCAACATGGTGAGTGTATTTTTTGTCCCTTACTGTCTTTTTTACTGCATTAAGCATTGATAGATGTTAACGCGATATATAGGAGAGCCCACACGAACATCAACAAAACCTCCTGCTGTCCCGCATCATCACTAATGTGGTACGAAGCATCCCCCATATCTCGGCTCCAGGCACCAAAGGACTAACTAAATATAGGAGAAACTCAACGAGGCCGTCGTTGTTATGAACAAGAGTCTCCAGGTATATCTTTTCACATGTCATGTCATCTCACGGTTTGTTGACGGTTACAACTAGGAAATCAACATCCAAAACATGAATGTTGAACTCGTAGCTCAGATGTTCAAGAACTATCAGTCCAATGTTTTATTTCATCTTGAAGGTAATGAGAGTTCCTGTCCTATATATTTAGATAAAATTTTAACATTCTCGCTTCAGCAACGGATAACTTGAAGCCCCCGAGTTGAAGAGGTTTGTGATGGATTGCTGGATGGATTCTTGAGGTGTCATGCATGCAAAATTAGCTGCCCACGAATTCATAATGATTTATATTGTTTATCACCCCATATTCAGATGCATATCGTGGGCTCTTTTTTCTGAGTGTTTCATCCATCTATGCTGAAATATGGATACTATCAATCACCAATTCCTTGATGTCTTTAGAGAGCAGTCCTGTTCACGAAAACACAGCACCAAAATAAAGGCTAGTTCTATAAGATGCGGACTGAATGAGCGGCTTGCGATCCGAATTGTAGAATTTATACCTTAACTTTTTTTCCCTCACTTACTATACTAAATTGGCACAGCCTACTTCTTCCTAGCTCATTCATACTGTGGTGCGCGGCTGCAGTCGACTTCGCGTAGATTACACTTGCAGTGGATCCACTCAGAGCACAACGCATGTCACGTCCCATCATCAGCCTCGCAGCCTCGCAGTCCGTCTTGTCCCTACTACGACCAAGCTCTAAAATCCTGTCCACTCCTTCCCCCCAATTGGCGACCGCAAGCCAGGCTGTCCCCGGCATCCGATTCTCACCTCCTTCCCTCCCACTCTCACCATGCTTTTGCGCCCTCCTTGTGCCTAATACTTTGTTCCAAACTTCCTCAACTCATCATGGCGCCTTCCGCCATCGACCAGCCCGCCGTCGCGGTGCCCGAAACCAAAACCTACCCCCCCGCAAACATCTTCCCCGTCAAAGAGACGCGCTTTGAAAGCTTCATCGAGCCGCAGAGCGACGGGCGCAGGAAGGCACTCCAACAGCCCAGTAACTCCGCCATCGTCATCGATTATGGTGCGAACAGGCCCATCGCGACTCTCCTGCGACAAACACCAAGCTAACATCTCACGCAGGCTCCTCTGCCGTCAGGGCTGGATGGTCCTTCGAGTCGAAGCCGCGATTCAGTATCCCCCCGATCATGGCCAAATACCGCGACCGAAAGATTGGAAAGACTTTCTCCTTTGCCGGCTCCGACTGCTACGCCGACACGACCGCGAAAGGCCACATTCGCGCCGCTCACGAAGCCGGCACTGGAATCGTCAGCAACTGGGACGTGACGGAGCATGTGCTTGATTACATATTTCTCAAGCTAGGCATGAACGAAGCCGACGGTGCCATCGACATTCCCATCGTCATGACGGAAGCTGTGGCAAATCTTCCCTACTCGCGAAAGTGTACGTCAACGATGACCTTACCCCTCATGAACTAATCTGACTTGTTTACCTTGCAGCAATGACGGAAATCATTTTCGAGTGCTACGGAGCACCTTCCCTGGCATATGGCATAGATTCTCTCTTCTCATACAGATACAACAAGGGCAAGACGGGCCTCGTCGTCTCCTCGTCCTACACCTCGACCCACGTAATCCCGGTTTACAACTCCAAGGCGATGCTGGGCCAGGCCATCCGATTGAACTGGGGCGGCTACCATAACGCCGAATATCTTCTCAAGTTAATTCGACTAAAATACCCCTCCTTCACTGGTAAGCTCAATGTATCCCAGGCAGAGCATATGCTTCGGGACCATGGCTATGTTTCCCAGAACTACGATAACGAACTTCGTGGGTATCTCGACTGGACAGGCCTGGAGGACCGGGATGTTGTCATTCAGTATCCGTACACCGAGGAAATTGTGGTCCAGAAGAGCGAGGAAGAGCTGGCTCGGATAGCCGAGCGTAAAAAAGAAAGCGGCCGTCGGTTACAAGAGCAGGCAGCCAAGATGCGCTTGGAGAAGCTCATCAAAAAGGAGCAAGATTTGGAGTACTACAAGGATGTCCAACGCCGCATCGCGGACCAAACCAAGAAGGAGACTCGTCGTATTCTTGACAGTAGTGATGTGAAGGACGAGAATCAGCTCGAGAAGATCATCAAGGAGCTAGAGAAGTCGATTAAAAAGGCCCGGACAAAGGACGTTGGTGGTGATCCCGAGGAAGAACAGGAGCAGCCAAATTTTGACCTCCTTGATATTCCCGACGACCAGCTCGACGAGACGCAACTCAAGCAAAAGCGCCAGCAACGCCTCATGAAATCTAACCATGAGGCTCGCGCCAGAGCAAAGGCAGAAAAGGAGGCAGAAAAGGCCCGTATCGCCGAAGTAGAGCGTCTCGATAACGAGCGCCGCGACAATGATCTTGAGAGCTGGCTTGACGAAAGAAGACAACGCCGCGCCGAGACACTCCAGAAGATTAAAGAGCGGGATCGCCTCAAGCAGGATCTCGGCAATCGCAAATCGCTTGCCTCACAGATCAGAATGAAGAGCATTGCCAACCTGGCTTCCGATAACCCAACCAAGAAGCGCCGTCGTGGTGGTGATGATGACAACTTTGGTGCCAACGATGACGATTGGGGCGTCTACCGACAGATTGCCGTCGGTGAAAATAGTGATGATGAGCAAGAGGAGGAAGACCTAATGTCAAGTCTTAAGAACCTCGAGCAGGACTTGCTCAAATACGATCCTGACTTTGACTATGACCACACGTACGAGGCTCAGTCTGACTGGTCCAAGTCGCTGCTTCATGCCTTTGCTCGCGGCCCTCGCCCCTTCGATGCAGCCTCCCAGGCCGAGCTCAACCAGATTCATCTCAATGTCGAGCGCATCCGCGTTCCCGAAGTCGTCTTCCGCCCCTCGATCGCCGGTGTCGACCAGGCCAGCATCATCGAAATTGCTGGTGATATCCTCAACCAGCGCCTCGCAGGCATGCCCAACCGAGACGAATTTTTGCGCGACGTTTTCCTCACTGGCGGCAACACGCTCTTCAAGAACTTTGACGACCGTGTCCGTGACGGCCTGCGCGCCCTGCTCCCAGCCGATTCCCCGCTCAATGTTCGCCGCGCCCAAGACGCCCTATTGGACGCCTGGAAGGGCGCTGCTGGTTGGGTCGGCACGCCCGCTTGGAAGGCAGCCAAGATCTCGAGAGAGGAGTACCAGGAAAAGGGACCGGAGTATATCAAGGTACGCTCTTGCCAATGCTCTCCCAATTTTTACCCTCCCTTTGTCAGCAGAATTACTAACATTTTGGCCAGGAACACGACATGGGCAACTCGTACGCGTAGATTGTGCAGTGATGTTGGGACACCAGGGAGTCAAAAGCGGGCAGGTTTTATGTACGGGTAGATTTGGTTTTTGTTTTTTTAGTTCCCCCCATCAACTTTGCGTTAATGAGAGCATAATCTTTGGAATTGGGTTTGATTTCTACATCCCATGTAGAGGAAGAGAGGAAAAAGAGGACCGCCATTGAATGCATCCTGGTCAGTGATAGTATCCCGTCCAAGCTCATACAAGGGGACAATGAATCACGCAAAAAGCCCCCCAACCCCATTCATCAGCCAGTCGTCTCCCGTCTTTGCCCCTGCCAAACGCCAGCCAGCTAACAAATACCATCCCCGGCTCTCTGATAACACTTATGAGCAAGTCATGGTCACGCTGGTCTGCTCTAGCAACGAGCCATCAAGGGAAACAAATCCCATGGTCGAATCAAAAGACTACACCTCGCTCATACCAAAATCAAGTCCAAAAAAACGCCCCTTTAATCCTGACTTTCTTGTTTAACAGATCCCATACACGCACCCATAACGCCAAGTTACAGAGAAAAGCTAAATTTGAAACCGAGCCATAGCATCCTAAACTGCAGACGTCTGCGCAGATGGCTCCTCCGGCTGCTGCAATTGTCTGTTTATCTCATCTGCTGTTCTCGTGTCATCGGCTGCCTGGTCGGTGGGCTTGAATTGAGGAGAATAGTGCGGTTGTGATGGCTGCTGGTGCTGTTGTCGCTCCGCCATTTGCTCCTGAGCAGCCAGCCCTGCGACAGCCTGCGCAACAGCCTCGAGAGGACCTGCTGGGTTGCTTGGAGCAGGTTCTGGAGATGCTACGGCGGGGGCGGTGACTGTCGGTGGAGGCTGAGATAGATTGACGTTTGGAGGAGGTGAGGGGAATTCGCCATTCACATCAAGTAGTCTCGACTGCAGGTGGATAACGTATTCGCGAAGCGCATAGTTTTCGGACTGCATAGCCTTATAGGATTGCTCCATATCGAGATATTCGCGAACCTGTTGCTCTAGCTTTTTTATGTATCCTTCCTTGCGCTGGCGGAAAGCTCGCTGTATATCATTTGTCAGGAATCGAGGTGGTCGGAATTGTTGGTCCAATAGTCGAGGATGTTACAACTTACCTGGGCGGCTCGGTTCTGGGCGGCGCGCTTGGATTGCGACAGCTCGCGTTTGGCTTTCCGTCCATCCGCAGGAGAGTCATCAGGCTGAAGTGGCATAGGCGGCGCAGGAGCAATGGGTGCAGCTGTAGGAGGACCAGCAGCTCCAGGGCTGTGACCGGACGGGGGGGCCATGGGCATCATCGCGGCAGCTTGGGCGTGGGCAGCTCGCGCGCGCAGTTCGGGATGGATGTGGGATTCAACCTCGGACTTGAGACCGAGAACACGGGAGGCGTCTTGAGCGGCAGCAGTCAGAGGATCGTATGCATTCGAGGGCCTCGCGGGGGCTGGCTGAAGGGGCGCGTTCCTAGGATCGCGCGTGGGAGGGGCCGTGGAAGAAGACGCTCCAACGTCGTGATTCTTTAACAATTCAAGTTGTGCGCGCAAGTGCTGCTCTGCTAAGTGGAGTCGATGTCAGTTGAGGCTTCATGCAAGCAATTGCGAAAGCGATTTGGGAATGTCGCGGCGCCGGCGCAAGCAGCAGAGATGGCGAGGGTAGCAACGAAGGAAACAGAAAGTGCAGCGTCTCGAAAGTGTAAATGCGCCAAACAGGAAGAAGATGGATGCGCAGCAGGGATATTATTAAAGATGGCAGTGGAGATGGATGAGGCGCTGCGTTGCGTTGCGACAGAATACGACAGGGCAATGAGGCAAGAGATGCGACGGCAGCGTCGGGATCTCCGGAGCAGGTAGACGAGGAGATCCGGGCAGAAGCCGACGGTTTGGAAAACAACAAGAATGAGATTGATTGATTGACTGACCTTGAGTGCTGGCGCCGTTGGCGGACGAGGTCTGCATGCTTGAGCTTTGGGAGAGGAGGGTCTGACTCAGCATTCAAATAGCAGCGGCGGCGGGCGAGCGAGATTATTACCTACTACGGGGCGGGCAGGCGAGCGAAGCCGAGGCGCTGACGTGAACAAGAGACGGGAGGGCTGGTGAATCGTGATACGTTCGATGGGAGAGATTATGTAACCGGGGAGGGTGATCAGGTCGGAAAATGGCGTGGCTGGGTCCGGGGGCTTGCCTGTTTGCTTGCTTCCAAGGCAAAGCTCTGCCTGCTCTCCGCTTTTCGCTTGGCGCAGACTGCTGCACGGAGTACCTCTGGTTTGGCCACAGGTACCGGACAGAGCAGTGCCGCCGTGGAATTCGGCCGTGGGCGATGCTCGGATACTCGGAAACTAAGCCAGAGTGTCTTTGCCGAGCACCGTACAGGTAATCAGGCAGCCGGGTCGTCACTGTCTTCGTTTTGTCCCTTTGTCTCAGCCCTTCTTTTCAGTTTGAGTAATTCCTCTCGCCTGTTCAGTCTTGGCAAAGGCAGGGAAAAAAAAACCGTCGCTGACTGATTAGTGATGCAATTGCCTCAATGCCGCCGCTGTCGCTTTGTTTGCCTGATCCTACGATAGGGACGATGCAATGCGCTCCGATGCTATGCGACAAATTATCGGTACCGGAACGTTAGCCGTGGTACCTTGGTGCTTGTTTGGAGCCGGACTCAATTCACGGGTGTGGTGGTGTAGGTGCAGCAAAACAAGAATCGCGTTTGTCAGCAAGAAAGAAGAAGTGGGATTTCAGGTGCGCTGCGCCAACCAAACACTGCGACCCAACAGTGTTAAAGGTGGGGTTCTGAGCAAAGCTTGGGCCACCTTCCATCCTACTTGCGTAGGATGCACCTGCACGTACCACTCGCTCACGCGCACTCGCTAGATGTGGAAAGTGAGCCCTTCACTCATCCAAATACGCCGCCGCCACCACAGTAAGCACTCGAAATGGCGACAACCTCACTCTCACTTACATCTCGGGATTCTGTGCCAATATCACCGCCACTATCCTATCAGGGCCTTTACTTTCGAGTATACCGGGGGTTGTAACCAGCATTGCGTACGTATTCGAAGTTAAACTCAACGTATCATGCAAGCCAGATTTATCACTGCAGCAGAGGACTCTCTTCGGTGGTTAGGTGGGTACCACCAGAACTCGGCCAACACCCAACCCACCACTAGCTGCTGGATACATGACCGATTGCATTCCACTACGGCTGCAAGGATCTTGGTTCCGCACTAGGGAATGCTGCAACACAACGGCATGGCGGCTGTATTGCTTCGATCCTCTTCTCCCCCTCGCTCCAGCTGCTCATTTTCGCCCTCCACCAACTACCTACTCACCTTCTCATCGGAGTATGTCAGCATACCCAGGTTATTAGACTGTTTAACCGGCGTCGCCCAATGATGATTCAGATTCCACCCGAGCAAGCCGAATGCTTTGCCCAGTGCCAAGCTGAGCATGGGATGGCCTAACTATTCTTAGAATTGACTGCGCTGCAACTCACGGGCTACAGCTGCCGGTGACACTCGGCACATGATTTATTTGTTGGCAGTCTCTCAAATCTCGTAATCACATCTATCGCGATCCAGGGTTCAGGCGGCTATCAGTGTTATCGCGCGTTGTCGAGGTGCGGCAATACCCTGTCGTTTTATCGGAACAAAGTCCAAGACCAAGACCAGTGTTAGTGCAGGCTACTAAGAAAAATACTCCACCGTTAGAACTTATCTCGTTCACCAAGTCATCGGGTTGTTCCCATGTTACCTATAACCCGCTCCACCGCTCTTGTGGCCATTCATGTGAAACCGGCGGTTACGCCCATACATTTGCCTTGTTAGACATGATTCTTCAGCCGCGGTATCGCAACCATTGTGTCACAAACACGTCAGGCAGCGTCGTGGCCAGGAGGATCCGAGGACTGTCTTGGTCTCAACTATCAGGTGTGTGATGCTGCCGCAACGCTATGCCTCTCCTGCCTTGCCATTCTCTTTCGTATTATTCTACGCTCACTAGTGACTTCGAGATTTCAATTCTCACGTCCCGTATATAGTATATTCAGATTGGCAGTCACGGAATCTTGCAACTTTAAGGGTCTCGTGGCTGCGGAAGATTTTATGCCGAGCAACCACATTCACCGAGCAGCCGACGATAATGTAACACATTGGCCGTTGTTTCAGTTATGTCGTGTCTGGTCAGTGACCTGCCCATCTTCGGAATACAATCTGGTCAACAATCACCACAAGAACCCCAGGCACTGCATGCCTCATCTCTCACAGTGGAGGTGCTGTGAAGTAAATGGCGTCGTGCATCTGCTTTGACGGGACCTAAAAGGCCAGAAGAAGCGCGTTATCAAGTTGACCCTCGGGCAGATTTCATCCGACCGTATTTCATGAATTTCTACCCTTATGAGACTCAGCGAACCCTCTGCAGGGTTTTTTTTCATCAAAGTCTTTGACAACCTCCTCTCAACGAACCTCGATCTGATAGCCTCCCTTTGTGGGTATAGGGTAGTATGCACACTGGATCTTTGCAACTGTGGAATTCAAAGTAATCTTGATACCAATTTTTTTGTATTCTCGAAGCGTGTGCGTCTTTTGAAGTGTATTGGGCAGATATCTGTGTTCGCTGGGTTATGAATGGGCGGTCTCAACAGCATGAACGGTTGCTTGCTGTATTGTACTTCTCAAGTCTGTAACAACCCCCACCAATATAAAAAAAGCATTCCCACCTATTTTTAGTTACCTCACTACAGCGACAAACTCACCGGGTACGAATCAAACAACGTCGCATCTGCCTGCCCCTCACAATGAACCTCGTGCGCCCAACACGTCGCATACCCTTCGCCCTGCGCCAATTCACGTCTGCCGCCCCAGCAATGGCCGCTGCCCAGCCGCGATTCTCTGCTGGAACCGACGCCGCCGGCGCCACGACCAAGCTGGCGCCTCTGCTGACCTCCCAAGGTGGCCGGTGGGCGCTCATCAACGACGGGGCTGCATTGGAGCGCAGGTTTAAGTTCAAGACATTTGCAAAGACCTGGGTGCGTACGAGCGGTGTTTTTCTCTCTCCTTGTAGCCATTCGAATTGGCAATGGCTTGAGCCCGGAGCTGGGCCCAACCACGAGACAAAAGCTGTTGAGACTGAGTGCAGGATGCTGACGATTGGGCACTGGGCCAGGATTTCATGACGGGCGTCTCTCTGCAGTGCAAAATAAAAAACCACCACCCCGAGTGGTCCAATGTACGTGCTGTGTGTTTTTCTGAATTGCACACCGCAGTGACAGAACTGACGGCCCCAGGTTTATAACACGACCTTTATCCGCTGGACCACTCACAACCCGGCAGGCCTGTCGGAGAAGGACATTCTCATGGCTGCCGCCTGCGACGAGCTGGCTGCTGAGCTTGGTGAGCTCCCACCAGAGCCAGAGGCCGAGGGTCAAAGCTGTGCTATTAAAGGTTTGGCCAACCAGGCTGCGGCGGCCGCAGGGGACTGTTGCACGCCCAAGAAGTAGTAGCGAGGGTGTGTGAGTATCACAAGTCTACATCATCACCGAAAGCTTGTTAGTTGGCTGTTTTGCATGTGAATACGAGCTTGTAGGATAGCCTTTTGTTTTCTTCAAGCTTAAACATATTTTTCGTCACATTGAGCAGGTACACGTTTTGGAAGCCATGTTCTAATTATTAACGAACGACATTGAATATTAAGTACGTATATAGAGCCTCTCCTGGGCTGTTGGTTTTTTCTTATGTACAAGGCATGAAAAAGTCGTTCTCCGTCAACATCCCCGAACGCCATGCGAATGCTCATGCCGCCTTGGGGCGACAGGGACTGCGTTTATGCCAAAGATGACATCCAGTCTCTATATTCCATCATGAATATTTCGTGTCCTGCTGTGCTGGCGCTCTTGCGAGAACCCCGAGTCACCAATTCCAGGCCCCCCGCCAGCCTAGCTTAGCGTAGCAGTTTACTGCTGCTTCTGGGCCTTGATCTTCGCGAGCTTCTTCTCACGGCGGCGCTTGTTGGCCTCAGCACCGGCCTCGGTGTCGAGGCAGAAGTCCCACCATCGGAAGCTGGAGGCGTAGTTGCCGATGAACTTCTCGTGGTGCAGATCGTGGTGCTCGGCTCCAGCCCAGAAGGGGAGGAAGTGGCGTAAACTCCAGGGGAAGTCGTAACCGCTGTGGGCATCGACGGCCTGGAAGAGACGAAGGGTGATCCAGACGTACATGGTGAAGAGGTGGAGTTCGCCAGTGAAGGCCATCAGGACGATAGGAGATCCAACAACACCAATACCGAGCAGGGCAGTCTCAATGGGCGAAGCGTACTCGGCAGCAATACCGAAGGGAGCAGAGTAAGTGTGGTGCATCTTGTGGATAGCCTTGTACAGAGGACCGTAGTGCAGGGCACGGTGGAACCAGTAGTGCCAGGCATCCTCCATAACGAAGCAGATGGCAATCTGGTAGGCAATCTTCCAGGCGGGAGGGAAGGGAACACTGTATTCAAGACCGAAGTAGGTGGCGATGGGGTGGAAGAACCAGATCTGAGGAAGCTCGGCAGTGAAGTGGCTGACGAGGACGATGGCGGCGCAGTCCCACTGCTCCCTAAGAGTGGGCACCTTTTGGGACTGGATCTTGTACTTGCGGAAGAAGGGAATGTAGTCCATCATCATGTAGGGAAGGCAGCGACCGAAGTAGACAATCTCGTGGAGGACAAAGCTCATGATACCGGTGGCGAGAGTGTCGTTCTGCATCCACACGTACCAGGCCTAAGAGCGGAAATATGTTAGCTTGAATGTTCATGACGCGGCAATAGTCGTGGGGGATGTGGACGTACCGCCCAGAGCTTCTCGATGTAGCTGAGCTGGACATTGTATTTGGACACCTCGTCGAGGACGGTGAAGTAGTCGCTGGTGTGGTTACCCAAGTTCGTGAGGATGGTTGAGTTCCTGAAGGGAAAAATTCGTGTTAGCAACGACTGGCGCGCTCGAGGCGAGATCAGGGGTCGACCTACATCATATCCATGGTTGAGTCGGACTCCAACTGGAGATTTTTGTTCTCAGGGAAAAGAATCAGAGAAAGGAGAGGCCCGAAGGAGAAGGGGCTCGTAGGGAGACAGACACCAACAAGGCCACGCGATCAACGATCCTGAGTCGTTGAAGTCTGAAGACTGTTGATGGGTGGTGAAGAAGAAAAACAGTGGCGGCTGTTGGGGAGGTTTTATCATTTCCCTTCAAGTGCCCGCTGCGCGCCAGATTCAATTGGGGCGCCTTGGCGTGTACAACACCCACCCGCCCACTTGCGTACCAGGATGGACCAGTAGGAGGGCCGCCGCAACCAAAGAAAGGGAAGGAAGGGGGCCGCCAGACAGGGGAAGACAGGGGAGGACAGGGTCCCTTTCCTAGCAACAGCTGTCTTGGTTCCGATGGAGTGTGGATGCGCCAGCCAGCACCAGTATTAGCATCAGCGCAGACCAGCTCTCTGGCGCGATTGGCCCGTGCGTCCTTGGGAAAAAAGAAAACGAAAAAGAAGGGAGATGGGCGCAAATGGTTCCAGAATGAGCCCACTATCAAATTGTCCTTCCGGCACCCGGTCCCAGCTGCAGGCATTCACGGGGCCTTACGGGCGGCTCTTGTACCATCCAACAACTGCCAGTACCGTCACCGCCCCAAACTCTCATCAACTCATGGGGATCCCACGGGAATTTTAAGGGGACCACATGGGCCACTCAGAGGCCCTGGTGATTGATAACCCTCCGTCCCTCCACGCCAGGGAGGGGAGATTGAGACGGGAGCTAGAGATGGGAGGACAGGAGTCGCCAATTGAAGGCGGTCAACCATCGAGTTTGTTAGTTTGGGGGCAGAGATGAATGCCATTAGTCTTTGCAAAGCACAGGCTCTTTTCTTCAAGAGGCATTGGACTTGATCCAATGATTTGCTGCAGCAGGGACGTAAATCCCCAGACATCCCCCCTCATCTTTTTTTTTCTTCTTCCGGACCGCCCCCCCTGTCAGCCGGATCTAGCTCTCGCCGAGACAGCTGATTTTGACATTTGCGCGTCCCCTGGGTGGACGATTAGTGGCGAGGATGCAAATAAGCCTGGTCCAACACTGCCATGATTACCATCGATGTTTACTCCATACTGCCGACTCCCCCACCCTTTCTGATGGACCCCCCGTCCGGCTCAGAGCATCCCGAGGAGCAGTTCATCAGGTCTCGTTGAAGAAAAGTGGTGTGGTCTTGACAAGATCAGGGTGCTGACCGATGGAGGCTGCCGTCCGCGCCACACAGAGTCTGGCGGGCGGGAGATGATGAGCTACGTTGCATGGCTGCTAATTTTGCGTGGTCCACTAAGTATCATCTTATCGTTGCTCGACGCACGTCCCTCGGACCAAGGTACGTATCCGGACCCATGATCTCATCGATCTCACTAGATCTGGGTCCTGTCGTCTTCGTCTTCGCCTTCGCCTTCGATTTCGTCTCATTGCATCACCAACGCCTCTTGTAGCCTGGAACATTTATCTGATGCCATGGACGAATGATTATTGTTTCACCAATCCACATAATTGCATTTGGAATCTAAAGTCATTGCCTTTTTCACTGCCCGGTGTAGTCTCACCCTTTGATCACGGCGCTGTTTGAGACTGGTCCCGAATACGAATACTAATACTACGGCGGACCACGGTCATCCCTAACCCACGAACCCGTTAAATCATCAACTCAGACCAACCATACCACATCCTGCACCGTATCCCACGCCGCCTGCAGACAGTTTGCGGTATCGAATCAAGCCCGCTAAGCATACATTCGTGCATGCCCACTCGTACATGAAGCACAAGTACGTATTGACGCCCCGTATACTTTCGCATTTGCACACAGCCTTTTGAGGCTGCCACGCCATTTTGTAGATTTCGTTCACATGCTTGCCTATCTCACCTATCTGCCACCCTGACCCGATGCTTCACACCGGTTTGCATTTGGCCGGCTGGACTGACATCTCATCCAGCAAACCCCACTCCTGGTCAATCCCACACCATCGTGCCGCTCTGTTGGCTTTCTAACCACCTGGGCGTGATCGTGTGGTGTGATGCAATGCACTTGCTACCGTTGCTCTGTCATCTGGGCTGATTGCTAGGTATCCACATCCCGCTCCCGTTCCGGCGGTGCCCTGTGTCGAAGCCCACGCCGGTGCTGACTGTGCACAGCTCGCCTAAGGCTTGGATTGGTCTGTTAGGGCTGGCTTGGCAGCAACACCCTGACACGGCGTCGCACAACACACTCTTGTGTGCTCCCACCTCCGCCCGTGGTCCCGTGCCTTCGGCCGAGTTTGGTCTGTGGTTCTGTCCCGGCTTCCGTAGCCCGTTTGCCGCTCCTTGCGCCTCCGACCCGACGACGGTACTGTCTTGCTCCAACGGATTCTCGGCAGCAACCTGGCCCGTCCGGTGTTGACCAGTCACTCCCGGGTTCCTTCCTCGCTCTCCGCTGTTCCTTGACCAGGATTCTGCGCCTGCGGCTGAAACTGCTCCTGCAAGCGGGAGCTACTTGCTGATGCTGCCTCTGCCACGTTGAAGCTGGTTGCATTGCTCAAGTCTGGGGTTCCTTTTTGACCCATCATGACTCTTGTCTCCGAGTTAGTTCACTCACCCCGGCATGGCTCAAACTTAGCCCCCAGACCCTCTGTTGCGCCCCTCCTCTATCTATCCTCGCTTATATCTTATCTTTGCCTTTGCTGACATTCATTAAGCCAGGTGCGGCGTCTCGATGCCTACCTGGATCGGCTTCCGGTCCTGTCTGAGGTTGCCTCGGAGGACGGACGCTCTGAACTCGACGGCCACGGTTTTGCCGTTGCCAACGCCTTTTCGTCCCCTCGTTTGGACAACCTGCTTCGCATTGTCCAGTCGCTTAGCACTTCATCGTCGCAACCTCTGCTCCCGGCATCACGCATTCGACAACTCCTCACCCAGTCGCAGATTCCAGCGGGGCCAGATCTTGTAGCTAGACCTGCTGAAATCGATGGGTTGAAAAGCACTTACGAAAATGAAATCGAATGGCTCCTTGTCAGCAAGGCGACTATCCAGCTCCATGGTGTTGTCCTCAACACATTGCTAGAGCAAATTATTCCTCTTAGCAATGACATTTGGTATTGGGATGATGTTCTTAGTTTATACTCTTATAGTAGCTTGTACACCGTCCAAACCTCGCCGGTTCGCTTATGGGCTTGGTCTCAAGAAGTGTATAACATGACGAGACTGCGCATTCAATCTGGCTCCATGCGAGACGCACCGGGTGACCTGGTCGACTCGACCGCAACGGGTCTCGCTCAGCAGTGGAAGCAGTTTTACGGCATCGTTCATGACAGCATACGAGAGCGCTCCTTTGCAAACATTCAACGAAAGGTTTTGTCGCCAGTGGCTCTCTGCCGCGCGGAAGCTCGAAGGAAGCAATCGCAACTCAAGAAACTCAGGGAAATTACTGCCAGTGGACTCGGTGTTTTGATGGACGAGGGATTGCAGTTTGGTCCTGATGACGAAAAGGCCGATATTCAAGACCACCATGATCTCAAGGGTGTTGTTGAGCGCAGCGTTGCCCTCATCGACATGGTCCTCAAAGAAGTTTGTACTTTGGATGTCAACATTAGTGATTTTGAGGACAGAGTATTTGCCGGTGTGGAGGAAGATCCAGAGCTCTCTGTCCATCTGGAAGATACTAATGCAGCTGACCGACCCGCAATTCTCGCTCGTCGATTGCTTCATATCATTGACAATGCACTCCCTGAGCACCTGGTTGCAATCAAGAACCTTGCAAAGGAAAACGGCCCGCCTCACCCATTTGTTCGATACTGGCTTCTCGCTACCATTGGATTATTCTCCTCGACGACTATCCTTCGTATGCTTTTCAATCGAAAGGCCGATATTGCACAGTGGTGTCTTGACCTTGGGGCTACGGCCCGAGATTTCTGGTTCAACTGGGTTGTGGAGCCGACTGGCAAGATTATCCAGACTATTCGCCATGACAAGACGAGTGAAATCGCCATCATGAGCCGAGACAGTCTCAAGGCCGATCGTGAAAGTTTAGAGCGCATGGTGGTTGATTTCGCACTTGACAAACCTCGCTTTGCTTCTGAGAGCGGGCTCCCCCTTACTGAAACCCAAATTCTGGAGATTCGTAACAAGGTTGCTGAGGGAGACGTAACCCCAGTTTTGAAAGCTTTTGAAAAAGATTTGAAAACACCTCTTGTTGGTACGGTTCGAGGCGATCTGATCAGATCACTGTTGATCCAGGTTCAAAAAACCAAGGTTGATCTCGAGGTTGCCATGACAGGCATTGATTCTCTTCTCAAAAGCCAGGAACTAGTGTTTGGCTTTGTTGGTCTTACGCCCGGAATCATTGTATTCATTGGTGTCTTCCAGTACCTGCGCGGTATTTTTGGCGGACGATCTGGACAGCGCCGAACCGCCAAGGCTGGCAAGGCGGTGCGCATCCTTCGCAACATCGACCGCATTTTGGCTGAAGCCCGGCCCACAGATACCAATCTCTTGTCGTACAAGGACCACGGGCTCTTACTTTGCGAAGTCCACGTCCTGCGCAACCTTGTCAACCGACTCATGCCGCGTGACATTGGCAAAGAATTTTTGGAGGATTTGGACGATCTGTCAAACATCAAGGGCATTCAGCTCCAGGCCAAAGCCCTTGAGCGTATTCGATGGGCTTACGCTAGATGGCTCAGGTAAAAGCGGGATCCGGCGTAGCTGCGGGCTGGCTTGCTTGTATAGTATCCCATGTAAGGGGCCAAAACAGACCCCGCCCACTGTAAAATAGCATGTAAATTGCTGAAGAAAAAAAACCATGCTAAAAAAGGGCCCAAATTGCTTTGATGTATTTGATGGCCCGTTGCAATCAACTGGACCTCCCTCCTCGCCCCAGCAAGCGCTTGTAGATAAAGTCAAGCCACCCCTGAAGCCTAAACGAAACACGCTTTGCCCAACTCCATTGACTCCCAACACACATGATCAACCGAGCAACTTGAGCACATCTGCCATGCGGGTATCCTTGGCTTTCTTGCCCTTGCTTGTACTCTCCTGGAATGCCTTAGTAACCAACTCGCGCTTCTCCTGCTGGACATCCAGCACTCTCTCCTCAACTGTGCCTTCCATGACGAGGCGCCACACAGTCGTTGGGCGCGTCTGACCCAATCTGTGGACTCGGTCGACAGCTTGGTCTTCAATGGCGGGCGCCCACCCTGCACAACGTTAGAAAATCAGTTTCTCAACAGCCATGCTTCAAGTTCGGAGGAGGAGGGCTTGGGCAATCTTACAGCTGTCGGAGAGAATGACGGTGTCAGCGGCCACAAGGTTGAGGCCAACGCTGCACACGGCCAAGCTTGCCAGCATGACGCGTGTGTCGGGATCGTTGTCGAGAGCATCGATGGCCTTGTCCCGCTGGTCTGCCTTCATGCTACCGTCGATGCGGGCGAACTTGATGCCCGCGCCTTTGAGCACGTTTTGAATAATGTTCAGGAACGACGTCCACTGCGAGAAGATGATGACCTTTGACCCGTCGTTGCGCAGCGTGGCCCGCACGATTTGCAGCATCGCCTCTGTCTTGGAGCTCTGCGTCTCTGCGTCGAGTGCTGGAGCCTCGTCGCCGGCAGTTTCGGGCGCAGGCTCGAGCAGAGACTCCTCGTCGAGCTTGTTGCGACACATGGGACACTTGCCTTGGATTTCAACGGCCCGGGTGATGCAGCCTCGGCAAAAGACGTGCTTGCATATTGTAATGACAGGGGATATGGGCGTGTCGTAGCAAATGGCGCAATCTTCTTGGCTCTCTATGTATAGTCGTAGAGCTTCTTGGAGAAGTGCTCGGTTCTTGTCGTTGAGAACCACAACATCTTGGTCGTCGAGAAGTTTGAGAAGATCAGCGATGCGTTCCCTACAAAGCGTCCAGTGATTGCAGCTGGAGATTGGTCAGGACCTAGAACAGCAATATGTGAAAGAAAAGCAGGCGAGGGCGGCTCACTTACATTTGTCGAAGGCGGAGCAGACGCTCGAGGACATTCTGGAAGCGCCCCTTTTGTCCTTCGGTAGACTTGGCCTGGTAGTCTTCCAAAAGACCCCTAGCTTCAGAGCTGCCAAACCGTAAGTATTTTGGCTCGGATTTGGACATGCATGGTTTCACTCACAGTAAAGCATCATACTTGATCTTCTCCTCTTGGCGGAAAGTGATGCGATGAACATACTCCTTCTTCTCCGGAAGTTTTAAATCGACAAACTTCATGTCCTTTTTGCGTCTGAGGCAAAGATCTTGCATCAATGCTTGAAGCAGGATCTGGGCCCCCGTCCCAGGTTCCCCGAGACCGCGAGTGATTTTGTTATTGAAAATCTCGGGCTGTTCAATTCCTCCCGTAATGTGGAGAAATTTCACCAGAGAGTGCAGGTCCTTTACCGAGTTGATTCTGTGCTGGTTTAGCATTGACCGGGCTGGAGGAAGGAGGACAGCCTGAGACCACTTACATTGGGGTTCCGGTGAGAACCCATCGAGATTTTGCCTTGAGTTCGCATGCAGATAGAGCCACCTTTGTCTTGGCGTTGCGAATGGTGTGGCCTTCATCGAGAACAATTCTGCGCCACTCAATGGACGGTGACAGCAACACTTTGCGGACGCCGCTCTCCCGCTCTCGCGCGAGTTTTCCGTAACTGGTGATGACAACATTATACCTCATTAGTTCTTGTGGGGTTGCCTTCTTATCACCGTGATATATCAGGACGCTGGGTTGGTGTTCTGGTCGCACATGCCGCTCAATCTGCTGCTTCCAGTTGCTCATGACACTAACAGGAGCAACGATCAAAGTTGACCCCTGGCCTCCCACGAGAACTAGGCTAATTATCTGCAGTGTTTTGCCTAGGCCCATGTCATCTGCGAGGATCCCGCCAGAAAGGAGCGCTGGCGTAGTCGAAGTGACATAACCTGATGCAATGTTCCAATATCGCCCCCTGTTGTCACGCTTCCAGAGCTGAACAGCATCATCGGAGCCGGCGCTGGGCATTTTGGGGCTCTCCTTTGATACCATCCAAGCTAGACCCTACACAATGGTAAGCACGCCCCATGGTTCTGGATTCTCTTGTCAGCGTACCTGAAGCTGGTATGGTAAAAGCTTGGCCTTCAATTGTGAGGGTTGGTTGGCCTTGGGCAGTTTTTCCAGTTGTTCTGCCCCAAGCGCCAGTTTCTTGATGGCATCATCTCCGTTGCGCACATCTATAACCTCGCTGGATCTCAGAATGCTCTCCAAGGACGCCTCGGGTTCTTGGGGTAAAGAACGCCCGATGTTGTGGCCAGGGCCACCATATCTCATTTGCATCCTTCGAATCTTAATCTCAGCTAGGTTCTTGGTTTGCCTGAGTTCAGCTTGAGTAGCCATCAAAAGTCTTTGATTCACCAATGATTGTTCAATTTCGGATCGCTTATTTGGCTCACTTGGACCATAGAAAAACAACCTCACTGGGCAGTCATACGCACCCTTTTCGCCAGTAATCTGGGCTTCGAGACTGATATCACCACAATCCTGGATTAAGATGAGACTACAGAATATTTGGTTTTGGTTCAACGCAACCACTTACCAGAAATGGGGCGAGCTTTTCGACAACATTGCGCGGGAGGTGGCCGATTTGCGCACCAACAACATTGTCTACTCGAATTGCATTTCGATCGTACTGGCAGATACGTCAAATTTGACATCACATAGAGAGGGGGCAAGATCGCGAACCTGGTTATTCGGCTCTCTTTTGCAAAGAACCGACTCACCCGGTGACGCATAGCCTCGATAGTATCTCACACCCACAATCTTCCCCGCTAACGTGGGTTAGAGCGAGAAAAAAGCAAATATAAAACACAGCTGATGCCGTACCAAAGGTCCCATACAACTCCAAAACTGGTTCTTCGTGATCTTGCGTCAGGTCCAAGTTATCTGGTTCAATAAGAGGCGCTTGCGAGGCCTGCTGAGAGCTCCCATGGTGCCCGGTGTTTGCATATACAATTCCGCCGCCTCCCCTGGGGGGACGGGATGGGGCTGCGCTCGACGAAGCGCGCGACTCCTGCGCGACTCGCTTACTGCTGGGTCCAAGCTCATCGCCTTGGTCCGTGAGGTCGATAACCTCTCGAGTACGTTTGGCCTTTCGAGGCATGACTGGGCCGCAACGGTTCTATTCGGGCCTTTTTGGGTGAAATACGGGACTGACGTGTCTTGAACAAAACCAGAGAAGGGGAGGAGTTTACAAGTCACAGTTATGTTCTCGAGTGTTTGTGAGGGGCACGCGTCGTCTCGGGTTGTGAACTTGCTTCTTCGGAGGATCCCCGGATCATCCTAATACTCCGCGTCAAACAAATGTGCAATTGGATGCCAGCAAGTGAAAATTTCGGTGAGCTTTGGACCAAGGCAAATTTTCTGCTAAAATAGTAGTGAGTACTATCCAAGTGGAATAAAATGGCTTCGGTGGCGCATTGGAGCCAGATGGATTCGCAGAGGTGAGGAGAAGAAAGCTTCCTTCCTGCCCAAATTCGATGAAGATCCACCGTGGAGTCACGGGAATTCAAATGCTATCCAACCAACACCTGCCCAAACATTGAGGACGCTGAGACACACAGCAAGTTGTAATGGGCTATAAGCCAGTTAAAGGCCGTATTATATATATATATATATAATATTGGGCGACTAGTCGCAACCTCACGCCAACGCTCGGTATCGATTCCCGTCCACGAATTTGCCTTGGCCGTTGGCATTCTTTTTTCCCCGATGGCCATGATAAATCAGCTGAACACACCCGCCAATTGCTAATATCCCATGAGCCAACGCATTCTTCTCCCTCAAGCTGCGGTGAATGTCCAACGTCCGTGCACTTGGTCCATCGCACAAGCCCGCTCTGGAGCCAGTCTCTGTGGTGCTCTTGAGTGACTGAACGGCATCCAACACCATCAAATTGTCGGCCCGACCAGCCATTGGCCAGGTCGCGATCCGGAAACACCCCGTTCCCCGCCGAATTCAAGCCACCAGCTGCCGGTATAAAACGTCGGCCAAGGCATTGAAGGGCCAAGTTGCCCGCCCATGGATGACCTGACGCCTAGACTTCCAGGAAGATCCATGCACAGCGCAGCGCAGCCCACCCCCCGCACTCCAGACGTCCACTCGCAAAAGAGGCTGGCCAGCCGATCAGTTGATCCGGGGTTCTCAAATGGCGGTCAAGGATCTGGGTGATATTCTCAGGCCAGATGCATTCCTTCTCGTCTGGGTCGGAGGGGTGGGGGGAGCGGCCATAACTGACGGCCATTGTGTGCTTTGAAGGACTATATGAGCACGGGCATCTAGGTGTGGTTGTATCAACGCATCTTGGCCGTTGCAGAACAGACACACGACCGATCAAGTTCTGGAACTATACAGCATGCACAAGTAGACATATAGTTCCCGGGAGATCAACGAAAGCTACAATTAGAGGTTACATAGACCGTGTTTAGGAAAGTCTTGGGCTAGTGCTATCGATTTAGGATAAGACCATTGAGTGATAGGTTTTTCACTAGTCATGTTTTGGCTGAAAAAAAAGTTCTCAGGAAATGAACATGATTGACGTTGAAGAGTTGTGGGATTTGTGAAGCCACCTTGTTAGGAACAGTTGCATTGAGAGGTAGGATCATGAATACGTGGTGCCTATTATGATGAGTGTTTCTCCTGAACAGCTTCCGGTCCAACCCGACAGCATCCTCGCCACGTTTCATCCGCGAAACCGGTAAGTAGACATGGGGGGGGGGGGGGGGGGGAGGCATCGGATGAGACCACTTGAATGCAACAGTACCATGAGAATTCCCTTGCTTATGGATTCCGAGGAAACAATTCACCTCAAGCAGAGACCTTGGTGAATGCCGGCGAGGACGCGAGCACATAATTCGCGCTTATATGCAGCTCAGGGGTCTGGGGCGATACCCATGGCAGGAGTTACAACGGTTGACTTCCTCACCGGGACCTGGAACTACACGCAAAACGAATTTTTTCTTCTTCTTTTCTTCTTAGATGTATGCAGCAGTCTTGCCAATACTTTTTGGGGCCCCCTAATTCGCATGTATGGCGGGAATGGCGAGACGTTGCTATTCTTGGCACACAGATGGACCGTTGGATGGATCATGGCGCCACCATGTGTGAGACACGAAGCTAGTAGGACGTTGCCGTGGGACCCATTCGGATCAGTGTTTAAATCGAGCGTGTTGTGAACATGTTCGCGGGATACGATGGCTCCCCAATCAGATCGTGCATCGGGCGGCGAGTGGCGAGTGGCTGGAGCGAGCATGCAAAAAACATCAAGGGTCAGGCTGGTAAAGAGACATCGAAAAACACACACACACAAGTGGCAGTTCATGACCTGGTTTTCCATTGTACCCTGCTACCAATCCGTAATTTTTGTGTAAATGTTGTACAAACGATGAAAGTCCCCTTTGTTCCTGACACCCTGAGCCGCCCCGAAAAGGGTTCTGTAACAATTGGCAGCTCGTCAGAAGCGTTGAGCCGCCGTCAACCTCGTGTATCATTATATCGTATCCCCAGAGAGAAAAGGAAAAAAAATTTGCGAGCGGCCTAGTAAAGACCGACGCAGATGTCTCCCTTGATTCGGGCAGTGAGGTGGACCTCGGCTTCGAGATCGAGCTTGATACCGATCAGGAGAGAGGCAGCCTTGGGCTTGCCGTTCTCGTCGGTGGCGCCCTTGAGGAGCTGGCCTGCATCGTCGGGGGATCCTTCGTCAGCAAACGGTTCATGTGGACGAGCAGGGAACTTCCTGCGACTTACCGGCAGGCTGAGAGAGGCCGGTGGAGGTGGGCAGAGGCACGACGAACTGCTGCTTCTGGGCGTTGTTGGTGCTGCTGCTGTTGCCGCCGCGGCGACCACCGCGAGCCTGGCCGTCAGAGTCCGAGTCGGACTGGTAGGCGTTGGTCTTGGCGATGCTGGTGATGGGTTTGGTTAGCTTTGGAGGAGAAGGAACGGGTTCTTTGCAACCTCGAGAGGATCGAAGGGGGAGGAGATGGAGGCTTGGAAGTCTCAGCAGCGGTCGGGACCGTTGTTTCGCTGATATCTTGTTCGTCTTTTGGATGTCACTTGACGACCAATTGACCACAATCGACTTCCAAACTCTGTCTCTCGAGACCCGATTGCAAGGAGAGAGGGAAAGAAAGAGGGGGAAGGAATCTTACGGAGCAGACATGTTGGTGGATTTGGTTGACAAAGAGTCGTTGGAAGGGTTGGAAAGAGGAAGTGGAGATGAAAGTTGGTTGTTGATGGGAAGATGTGGATGAGGATGATGGGAGGAACCGGTTCATGAGAGATCGAAAGAGGCTTCTTTTATAGACAAGGAGGACTTAATTAGCTCGTTTGCCTCCTCTAGATACCACGCCCTCCTCCGCGAGAGATGCCGAACACAGACCTCAGATGACATGCGGAAAAAACTCTCGAAGCAACCCTCACCAACCCACACCGGGCTGTGGCTCCAGACCCTAGCGCACCCCAGGCTGCGACCCAGGGCGTCCAGCCTCATGGTTTGATGAGTTGTCAATGCTGGTCTCACCTCGAGGGACGCTAGAGGCTTGCGGCTCTCTCGTTTTTTTTTTTTCGTTTCCTGGGGCACCGCGAGCGGGCTTACTAGATCGAGACCCCTGGCATCGGTCAACCACAACCCCGGGGGGTTCAGATTAACATTACATCGATGGGGTGGAGATGGATGGATGGATGGGCGCGTGTGTGGACCCTTTACCGGCGGCCGCAGCGGCGACGAGGACTGCAAGGTCCGGACAGGGTAATGGCAGGGGACGGACAGAGAGACAGGCAGACCGAGAGGAAGGTCTACGGGGACACCTTCAGCTGGGGGCGGGCTCTGGCTGACGGGCCCCTCCGCCGAGCAAAGCTTCATTCAGCATAGCAGCATTGGCATGCCCAGTGCTTGCGTCTATGCTTCAATTGACACGTCTGTAATAACGGGGGCGCTAAGGTTCGGGGCCACGACGTTTGACACGTATCCGCGATATCATCCGATGTTGGCATGCGCCGTGGCGACCAGGGCGGGCCTTGGCATCCCTGCGGCCGGTCCCTGCCCCGGCTGCCCCCGGCCCTCCGATGGCCACGGGCCCCGGCACTTCCGATTACCCGCTGTCGATTTCCCGCGCTTAGTCCCTCCTCCCAGGCGGTGGATGCGGGTGCAGGGATGGGCCCACGACGCCGCAGCCGCCGTGTTTCGCATATGCATGCTGGCGGAAAACAACGCCAGCCCGGCCTCCAGGGATGTGCCCTTCTGTAGATCTTCTCTGGAACCTTGCGGGCTGCGCTTCGGGTTGGCGGATGGCATGATTTCGTCGGGAAACACCGGCCATCCGCAGCTTGATTGGATCCTGCGACATGGCCCATCCCGGCTCATGCACGTCCGCCTGCGCTGCAAAACTTTTGATGTCGAGAAACCGGGCGGCCCATCTTTAAATAGGTACCGTATTGGGAAAATCTTCTCAACTTACCCCGGAAGTTGGCTTGTTTTCGTGTCACTCCCCTACCCTTTCCTCCTGCGCCATCGTGGTTCCTCTTGAATGGTTCGTTCTTGTTTTTCCACCTGTGGCTGAACCGGAGACACATCAATGTCGGGTCCATCGCCTTCGTTTCCGTTCGAGTCCGCGTCCGAGCAGTCCTCGTCATCTTCTACATCCTCGACGTCCTCGGCATCCACTTCTCAAAACGATCCCCAGGAAACTCTCAAACAAATCTTTGGCACCGTCTGCAAGCAGCAATTGATCGGAGAAGTCGACAAGCTCAAGGCAACCCTCCAGAAAGATAATCCAGACCCGCAAGAAGTCATCATGTCGATTCCTATGCTCTTGGCCCTCACCATCTGCCCGGCTATGCTGGGCACCCAGGAGGCCATCCGTCAGAGTCAGTCCAAGAACAAACGCGAGGAGCACCGTTCCCGCCGCTGCAACTTGGTCGTCTCCTGCGTCAAGCCTTCCATCCGAAGTCGTGACATTAACAACAAGCTGGTCGTCCTCAAGGACAACAAGGTAGCCTTCATCTTTTCGATTTGTATTCCAGAAAAAAGAACTGACCTTTGGTGACTCCCATAGCTCTACATCGCAAACGAGCATCCCTTGTACAACCATGACCCCAAGAACAACGTCAGCAAGGGTTACGCCTTCTCTGGATACTTCCTGCCTTACCCTGATGCAAGATATGAGGGCTTGGTCAGCACAATCAGCGATGACCCTCCCATGCTGAACTGGATCTACGTCGACAAGAAGACGTACGAGGTCAAGTACGGCGTGCGCGCCGATGCCCAGCCCAACATCACCGGCCCCTTCGACTGCACCAGGCAGGACCGCCGCCTGATGGTCGAGGGCTGGGAGGGCTTCTGCGCCGTCGAGGAGCTCCCCGGCATCTGGGCCCTCTACTACGACCGCGACGACGACGGCCTCAAGACCAAGGTCCCCATGGGCACCCGAGTGCTCGAGGTTGAGCTCACGCGCCGCGAGAAGAAGGAGCCCAAGCCCGAGCGCGACGAGAAGACGGCCACCACCATTGACGAGAAGTGGAAGGAGCACAAGGCCCAGACGGAGCAGGAGGAGAAGGACAGGGAGGTTTTCCTGGCTGCCGAGGCCGAGGCCGCTGCCGTCCCCACCGAGCGAGGCCCCGAGCCGGCGCCCAAGGCGGACGAACCCAAGCTCGAGGAGCTGAGCGATGCCATTCGCCGCCTTGGCTTCAACACCGGCAACATTGCCCCCAGCGTGGTGCCCACCGATCTTGCTTCCGTGTGGTCAGCCACCAGGAACAAGGAGGGCGACGGCAGCGAGACGGTCCCGAGCTCTGGCTCCGAGAGGGGCCACGACGCCGGAAGCGTCCATGGGTCCGACGACGGATCATACAAGAAGCCTAAAGTCGAGGATGCTTAAATTATGTTGGCTACGAGTGATGCGGGGGCTTGGGTGGATTGTGACATTGAAGTTTGGCGTTTGGAGGGCAGGCATACATAACAGGGATTCAAAATTGTAAAATTTGCATAACTACAAGGATTGATTCTGGAAATATATTCCATAGAGTAACTTTTCTATATTGAGGACGCATTTCATCCCGTGTCGTTGGTTCCCCAGATTTCTTTTTTTTTCTCCCTGGTGCAGCACATGTTCTCGCGACGCGCATCCTACCTACGTACTCAAAGTCTCCGGAAACGATGACGCAGCAACAAGTGCGATTAAGAAGAAAAAAACAAGCCAATCTCTCTTCAGAGGTACATTTCAAGATGCAAGAGCCGGTCGCTTGCAGGGTGCATGTGTGGCTGTCTGCGGTGTGAGTGCTCCAGGCAGCTTACTGGGTCAGATCCAAAACATGATCAGGCCATCTCGGTGAGAAGGCGGACAGCCGGCTCCGCGAAATGCCCTTTGCCAATTGCCGGTATACGGAGCCGAGAATCTGACCAAGTCTTCAACTCACCGGGGTGGGATCGGATTGGACTGCGGCCAAGCCATGATGAGTGTAATAGCGTGGGAGGCGCACCCTTCCCCGCCGTTGAGGCCAGGCGGGTGGCGTCCGCAACGGTTGCGCCATCTCGACAGCTGCGGCTTGAAACAAAAAGAAACAATTGCACATGGGGCAGGGGAGTCGGATATTGGCCAAGGACGAAGGGGGGTAGCCACAGAGCAGAGAACCAAGAGCAGAGAGAGCAGACAAAAAAGACAATAGACAGGGCAGCTGCGGATCTCTCTCGTACGAGCTGGATCCTCGGATCGCCCGAGACGTCGATCCGATGGGCTGCGGTGTGGTGGTGTACAGGTAGCCGAGGGCGAATGCAACATCACATCTCAAATCGTCGATTGGCGACGTCGATTTCCCCAGACCAGGCCAAGCTCCTCCCACACCATGTGCCTGACAAGGTGCGACAGGGACTAGGTCGTCTGGCAGGCGCGCTAGCCGTCAGATGATGTGCTTGCAGCGCCCATCCTTGCGCCTCTGTTCTAGAATGCGCAGGGGTGTCGGGTTGAGGCTGGCAGGCTCAAGCGCCCCCCTCCGGCTTGAACCCGTCCAATTCCGCCCGCATTGCGTCCCCGTTGTCGTTGCGCCTCTCCAAAAGCAAGCATGCCATGGTGCTGCTGTCGAGAGCGTGCAACACCGGCCCGGCCGCGAAACTCAGCGCTGCCAAGGGCAAAAGGGGACCCGGAGGCAATGGACAGGCAGGGCGCGTCATTTTGCGCGACAAATTGCCTCAGAGCTGAAGAGCCCTTGCCACGCCCGTCTGTCGCCTCCTTCCAATGCTGTCTTGTCTTGCGAGACGTTGTATCGAGCCAGCATTTGCACGCCCGGCACGCCTGCCAAGTGGTGACGCCCCAGCCACGCATGAATCTCCGATCGCACGCACTGGACCCAGGGGTGTATCCAGCTCGACTTTTTTTCATCTTTTTTTTATTCACTCTCTTTACTCCTCCCTTTCACTCTGGTCCGCGGGCCAGTCGCATCCTGCAGATTCTCAATCCAGCCAGGTCTTAGCCGCTCACGCCCACACCTGAAGTTGCGCGTCAAAGAGCACGGGCGGTTGGTCTGCCAGCGCCCGCCCTCGTATTGGACGGGCAATTGCACATGCGGCCTGACTGCTTCAAAGCTTTAATGGAACCCCTCAACAGACCAAAAACGCGTGCATGCCGAGTCGGTGAAGATGAACTCGTACAGACGCCTTGGGAGTTCGCTGCTCGCCGGATTCCTGTATTGCGGGCATGTCCGGGAGACTGTGCATGAGACCCATACTCAGTTGCCGTAGCCACTTAATTTTGCCCGAGATGAATTGCGGCTGAAACGTACTTTCGCCATCCTTTTGTTCCTTTTCTTCTTTTTTTCTAAACGAGTTTCCATCGTATGATCGCAGATTATCTCCACAATGCTTTTTTTCTCTTTTCTTTTTAGCAACTCGAATGATTCTCCACATTGACAGAGATGGCCCGTTCGCATTTCCCATCTCCCTTGATCTTTGTCAAAGCACGGTTAATCATCATTTTCGGTTGTCAATGCTTGTTGAAGTTTGCTTCGAAAACATACGATGTAGCTAAGAACAGACCTTGTTGTTCCTTTCCACCGAGCTGCCTCTGTCTGTATTGGTTTTAGCATTTGTATCTCATCGTGTAACCTCCAACAACAGTTTTGCTTTTGCAAGATGCCTTGCAACAATCTCTGTCTCGTGGAGACTTTCAATAATATCCACGACCCCTGTGACAGGTGCAGGTAGATGTAATAAACCCAAGTCACAATGCATCCATAGAGTATATCCTCAACAAGACCAGCCCGGTTACAGTGCCTACCGTAAGCATTTTTCAATTCAGGCCACGAATGACAGACTGAAAACTCGGGGCTGTGATTAAATGTATGGCTAGGGCCTATTGATGTGCTAAATGATAGAGTAGATGTAAGTGTTTGATGCCAGCCTTTGCTAAATGGACCCCAGCATGCCTGTGTAACTCCCAACTGAGGCACATGCAGACCTCTTGGTTTAGCAGCTGTGGTCTGCGTCCCTCCATTTTCGTACCAGTCTTTGTCCGGTTGCAGGTTATTGGCTATTTGAGAAGATGATGCCGCCCTGGTCCATCCACGCTGCCCGTACCCCTGGGGACGTTCCTGCTGAACCGAACTAAAGCATGTTTGACTTCGAGATATGCAATTATAGGTAGCCCTGCAGCTGCTCGTCGCACCAATCGTAAAAGTCTACAACATGACCCGACTGGTGGTCCACTGCGTCCTTGCATGCGTTGGCCAGATCCGAACGAATCTTTGCAACCCTGCCGTACGGGATGACCCATGTATCCAGATCCTGCAACAGTTCCCCGGTAACGTCTGGAGAAAGCCCTGCAAACAGCTCCGTGTATGCACCGTTTATTGGCTTCTTGAGGAACATGTTGAGGATAGCCGAACCCACCCAGGATACTTCGACGGGGAACGTCTTCTGAAGATTGGTTTTTAGGTTCCCTGGGTCAAGGTACTGGCTCTGTTGTCAACACTATTGCCTTGTATTTTGGGAGCATTACTTGAACATACCACACTGAGGACCCCAGAGTCTTTGAAAATCCTATTGTACTTTCCGTGTATAAAGTACTCTCCTGCTTTGCTGGCAGCGTATTTACCAGTGGGAGTGAGGGCAAGAAACTTCCCACTCCTCAGCTGACTAACATCAAGCCCACCCTCCGGGGTGGCTACCACTGCACCGGAACTTCCCACCCACACGACCCGTATTTGCCCCGGTTTCACGACAGATAACTGGGACGTCTCTTTTAGTGTCTTTTCCAGCAGTTTGGTAAGAAGATAAGGTCCGAGACAGTGTACACCCATCTGTAGTTCCACCCCATGATGATTCTTGCTCCCCTTGGGAGGAGCCAAGACCCCAGCGTTGTGGAAAAGAACATCCAAACGCTGGGACTTGGCAAGAAATTCAGTTGCGCATGATTGAATGGAGTCATATGAAGCCAGGTCCAAGGAGAGTGGGCAAAGGTGACCACTTGACGAAGGATGGATTGATTTGATTTCGGTCAGGGCAGCATCCAACTTGGGGCGAGACCGGGCTGCGAGAAATACAGTCGCATTTTTTAAATATAGGATAGTAGCAAGCTCAAACCCAAGGCCAGAAGTCGGCCCGGTGATGAAATAAACCTGGCGGCGACGTTAGCCCAGCGCAGCTGGTGAGTGTCATGGCCATACCTTGCCCGCGAGATCGGGCAGTTGCTTCTCAGTAAATGCGGCACTGGGCGGAAAGATGTGACTTAGAGAAAGGCCCATTTTGTTGGATTTAGACTTGGGATTGATGGAAAGGGAGTGTTTTAGCCCAACACCTCCATCTCCATGTCAGATCTGTGGCCCTTATATGCTTAGTTTTCTCCAGCATTGTGATAACAGGATTGCGCGTGCCCAGTATCAAATGCCTTGAAATATCCGATTTGCAGTGGTTATTCCAAAGTACCGTGGGCGAATTGATATCATGCAGGTGCACCTGTGTCAGTGTTGTGGTAGGCTACTTTCCGGGGTTTGGTCGGCGTTAATGCATGGGGGATCAGCAAGGTGTCACTATCCCCGGCAAAGTGTGGCTGATGGCCGGTTCACTGAATGGCGGCGCTGGTTCACACGGGGCTACGTAAGCTTACAATGGGTGCACTAAAAGAAAAGGGGGGCCTCCCGCGCATGCGATCGAAGATGTATTCTATCGCTAATTATCAGCGGCTCTATTCGGTGTGGAAATGAGCGGATCAAAATGAATAAAGTGAAAAAAAAAGAAAAATAATTAGTAGAATAGCCGGGTTTTCTTACTACCACTTGCATGATTTAGCTTGCATTACACTAACGTGTGCTAGGAAAAAAATTCAGCTTCAGTCAAGATGAAGAACTCGCCGTTGATGGGGGTGAGCCAATGTGGTGTTGCGCGATCAAGCCATTGATTACGTGCCTTGAGCTCATCGTTCACGACGACTGTGGGTCCGATGAATATTAATATCACAATGCGTCAATTGAAACCTGATCAATCGAAACCTCGCTGGATACGATTATAAATATTTCCTGCGAGAAGTGACCAGAGGGCGTGTTGTCTCAGCTAATCCTAGACAGCCTCTCTACCCCGCTCATGTGACTTTTTTCTTGCACAATCGAGGCTGCGGATAGAGCCTCAGATTTGCAGCCCAGACGCGGTTCTCGCACCTTTGTCACTATCGGTACCCTCGATTATCACGCCTGAGAAGATTAAGAAAAAAACCTTGAAAACCAAAGCACAATGGACAACGTCAATCACACTCAGCTTCCGGAAGAGGGTGACTCATCGCCGTCCCGGCCAACCCACCGGCTCAAGGACGTGAAAGTCGGGGATCACGGCGTGCAGCTACTGGTATCGACCAAGGACCACGTGTATGACGCCGAGATGGTCGAGGCCGGCTGGAACGCATGGCAAGTCGTCGGGGCTTGGGAGGAGAGCACGGTGCAGCAACTCACAACCATGCTCTCGGAGCGTCAGGTCGTCATAAATGACCAAGGCTCCGGAACGTCGCGTTTCGGAAACGAATACGGCACAGGCAAAGTCCTGGGAACATCTGGGAACAACAGGACAAGAATGGTGCGACGGGCAGACTCAGAATAGGTCCTGCTCTGGGGCCGATGGGTGCTCTGGCCCCTCGCTAGGCTCAACTTCTCTGCGGTTCGGTTGGCTGTTGGTCGTTGGTCGCTTTCGGGCGCTACAATCACCGTGTGTATGGGAGGATTTAGGGCTTGTAGGCGCCTTTGGCCTTGCTCGGACATCAAGTTGGTGCTTCAGAGCATCCGAAGCTCTCCCATCTTCGCAATCCTTCGGGCTTCTGATCTCTGCACCACGACCGGCAAGGTGCAAGGTCCCCTTCGGCTCTTTAGGTTGGGAGCTTTTTAACGAGCCTTGGTTTCAGCCGAGGCAAAGTCTGCTTGGCGCAGACTTTTATTGTTTTCAAAGATGCATCATGAAAAGCTAGGGCGTTCCGTGTTTATAGACACCGACAGCAGCCCATTGACTCAGACCGGTGCGCTGCCGTTGTTTCTGGCACTGCGTCAACCGTTGAGTTCTTCTCGGGAGGGAAGCTGCCATAATCATGAGAAGATATGAAATAAAACTGTATCCTATATTGTCACTCCCCAATTGTTACATACACGCACGCACGCACACAAACAATTATATTGAACTCGCATCGTCAACTGGGCGTAGTACCATGGAATATCACCGGGAAGAATATCAGCATGGTTTCAAGAAGACCCGCCTGCACTCACCAACACCTCATGGCCTATCGTAAATCTCCACTTCAATCCAAAGGACGAGGTAAGATGGCTTCAGTGTATGCAATACCCGCTGATTTGCCGGTCACTAGACCATCCATCCCTGCTGCAACCAGCCCCGCATAGCAAGTTGCGCAACTAGCTGTATGCTCGTGATCCATGTTCTGCATCTCTCGTTTGATCTTCAAAGTCTGGCTCGCGCAAAAGCCGCCCAGGCTGATTGTTTGATGTTGGGAGGACCCGGGAGAGTGCGCTTCCAGTCCAGCCCAGCGTTGCTTTACTACTGCTATGAGTGATCCACTGAGCGTCACTGCCTCAGTAGTAGCCGTAGTGACGGTCACAGTGCAGTCCGGCAAGGCGTTATACGACGCCATTGAAAGCTTCAGGACGCATCAAACGGTCGTTGCGCGGTTGCTGCACGAGCTCGATGGCCTCAACAAAGTGTTGGTGTCCTTGCAGGACCATGTCCAGACGAATGATGCGGCTTTCGCCCCGCTCAAGTTTCCGCTGATCCAATGCTCGCGGGCGTGCAATGAGTTCAAGGAGATGGTAGACAAGTGTAATAAGCATGCCAAAACCTCGCGGACCAGCTTTAGAGACTGGCTGAAGCTGAGTTTTATGAACGGCGATATTGAGGCCTTCACACGCATGTTGGCTGGTTACAAATCAACAGTCAACATTGCGCTGGCTGACGCGCACCTGTATGGCATCGGTTTCCTCCGAAACAAAGAAGTTTGCTGATAAAAGGTCCAGGCGCACGACAAAAGTAACTTTGCAAGCGCTGAACGAATACAAAGACTTGATCAACGACACCCAAGACGAGCTAAAGGCCCACCTGGGCAATATAAATGATCAGCTCCAAGCGCTTGCGCTTTCCGACGACGGTCAGCCAGTAGCAAAGGCGACAGAGATCGAGCGAATAGAGCACGATAGGGATGCTATCGAGGAGTGCCTGAAGCTTTGCGGCCAGTTTCTAGAGCAAATCAACACCATCAACTTCCGGGTCGACTTGCCCCAGCTGCCGGGCCAGACAGCATCAACAGTAACCCCCCGAGACATGACTGCCGCCGTCGCCATGACGCTGTCAACATTTAAGGACTGCAGCGCCAAGCTGGCGGATAACCTGGTCCGCCTCGAGGCTCTGAAGCAGACGACGGAACAGAGGCTGCGGCCGCCGGACTCTAACATTGGCGCCGATGCCGAGCGCGACATCCAGCGGCTCCAAGGCGAAGTGGACAGCACCAAGCAGCGCTTAGCATATTTCGAAGAGGCATCGGGCCGCGCGTCCTCGGTTCGGGTCCACGTCGTTGAGGACATCTCGGCAGGCGACGACTCTGTGCAGTTCGTCGCGTCCACGGTGGGGGATCTGATTTCCGTCAAGGGAGCCCAGGCCGGGAAGCAATCCTTTCAGTTCTTCGGGTCCACCTCGGACAATGTGCTACAGCAGCTGCTCGCGGCGCACGTCGGGCGCAGGGTTGTTCAGAACGGGTCCCAGGATGTGGTTGAAAGGAGGAAGCCGGCAGTTGAGCAGCTGTGCACGAGCAGCACTGGCGGCTCATCCACCACGCGGTAGATAAAGTGAATAAGATCTAGACTTTTATTTACTTTTAGTATAAAAGGAAACAAGCGGTAGGCTCAACCGGGTGATCTAGGAACCAGGCCACAAAAATGGTATATAAACAGTCTTCAATAATAGGTTTAGTTATAAAAGTCTTTTTTACCTTGACCAAAGAGAAAGAAATACTGTCGCAATATAACCGTTATCCTTATGTGTTGGAACGTTGAATTCATCACAAAGGGATTACAGTCATCGAGGCCTGAGGCACCTAGCCGGTGCCTAGTGTAAAGGCGGCAGGAAGCGAGATCAAGGGCATCACATGACCTGCTCACAACAACACCAAAAAGGGGCTCTCTTTAGCTTAGTTAGATAGAACAATTCAATCATCATTCGAAGCAACAGACCATACGGCAGCAGCTGCTATATTTGTGACCTTAGCTGCGTCATCTCTGACCCCGGGACTTACCCACATTATGGTTTTAAAAATGAAATTAGCCTTTTATCGTTCCAAGTAGTTTCATCCAGTAAGAATAATTAGCTCTAACATATAATATTATCATCTGTGGCGAAAAGGCGGCCTCATTTTAATATTGTAGTGTGCCACCAAGCCGGAGGCTTCAGGTTGAGTATGTGAGACCAAGTGCAAGGCCCCGAGGCAGGACACGGTCCTCCTTAGGTGAACATTCCCATGTATCAATGGGCAGTGGATTAGATCATAGAAATGTTGTTATTGTAGCTCAAAGTCAACAAGACTGGATTGGATCAGCCCGCCCGAGTACCAAGGGAGCAAAAACCGAGACACTATCTGCAAAATGAGAGGAAATTTCATGTCTATAAACGCACCATGTATGCAAAAAGGCACATAAACCTGGAATAGCTTGCAATTTTCTTGGATTTCTCTGCTTTTGTTTCTTTGTTATATCAGCTTTGACTCATCCTTGTCGCTTGCCGATGTCCTTGTCCATCGTCGGTGACACCTGTTTTATCCCTGGATTCTTTGAGTGCATGGTCGCCTACCGAGACAATCATCGGCACTGCTTAGTGACGACTTTTTTTTTTTTAAAAAAAAAAAAAAAAAAAACAATGACGCGGGCTCCTGGTGATGAGTTGTCTCTGGACTTTGTGATTTTTCCCGAGCTTGGGCAATGAAGGCCAAGCAAGAAGAGGGGGGATGAAATCCACTCAGTCTTTGACGGCGTTTCTCCATCCCAGAACTGGTGATGGATGTGTTTCAAATCGATTGATGGACCATTGGGCTCATTATTGACGCTGATTTTGCCACCGGCGCTGGTCTTTTGCTGATATAGCGAGGGTCGTCGTGTACTTGCTGGTTGCGGCCTCGGATTGACGTCTTCATCGGCGTCCGTATCGTGGTCAAAAGGCGGTCCTCGTTTTCACAGATGATGGACTTGTCAATTGATTGCGGAAAACGTTTGGTCACGCTGGCGGAGGCTGAGACAGCGGTGGGCCTTGTGCGACGGAATACGAGTTGGAAGTGAATGGTGGTAGATTGTGCGGTGTGACACCGAAACGTCCAGGTCTCACCAAGCTAGTGCTTCTAATGGAATATTCCATGTCACGATTTGTAAGGTTTCACAGGACCAGTGCAAGTACATCTGGTGTGTGACGTGTGATGTGTGTTGCGTGATGATGACTACCCGCCTTGATGTTCATCACTGTTTCACATCTGCCTGCGCAGCCGCAAATGTGATGGTTGGATATGGAAGATATTCCTGAGGCACGGGAATCACATAGAATTTTGTTGTAGGATGCAAAGGTGATGAGTGATTGGCAGGCGGGAGAGGACGGAGAATATATCGCTGCAAATTTCATCACCCCTGGAACCAAATCATCAAAATAACTTTCAAGAAAGCATGAGTAGCACAACGCAGATATCCAGTTCTTGGAACCCTTGACCAAAAGCTTGTCTAAACCGGTCTACTAACAATGATGGCTTCTTTGCATACCAAATATTGGCGCGTGCCATCAAGATACACAGCTGAGAATAAAGAGGGTGGATATTCCCCGTGCCCGCCCAGTTTAAGCAACGGCCCGGGGACCAATTTCGCAAGCATTCAAACAAACATCAGATACAGATACTCAGACGGCAAAGTGATAATATATAAAGGGTTCGCTCTTCAGCATTGCACCAAACAACTCCAGCCGGACGAATTCCGCGTGCCACACTATCGCCTCCCCATCTCCATTCATTAAGACCACCCGAGTATCTAGTGCAAACTCAAATGATTCTAGACGGTTGTAAAAACGACACTGTTTAGAAGACAGGCCTTGCTCTATGCCACAGATCTCTCATTTTGCCATGATCCAATCTATTCGTGCCACGAAATGTACAGCATGATGCCGGCACCAACCGCGACGGCAGTGAACTGCACAAGGGTCTTCTTCAGCTCCTCGGCCTTGTTCTGGCCCGTTTCAAGGAGCTCGGGGATGACCGCAACAGTTCCGACATACAGGAAGGTTCCCGCTGTGAATGGCAGCAACATGTCGCCCCAGGTCTGTATGGCCACACAAATTAGCAAATTGACAGATGCATGAACGAAATAGGCCTACGTACCAAGCTGGTGCCCCAGAGACCCTGGTTGCGGGGCATGGGGGTGTCGCTGGAGGGGCTGCCGAACTCCTGGATGGCGATACCAATCAAGGTGCCCAGCAGCGCTCCAAGCGCCGTGATGAACTGGGATCCCATAGCAGCGCGCTTCGAGAAACCCGACTGGATCAGCAACGCAAAGTCGCCGACCTCGTGGGGAATCTCGTGGAAAAATACGGCGACAGTGGTGGTGGCACCGATGGTGGGAGAGGCGTAGAAGCTGGCGGACATGGCCAAACCGTCGGTGATGTTGTGGGTAAAGTCGGCACTGCATGCATATTAGTCGGCCGTCTCTGAGCGCAACCTTGGCACGACTCAATCACGAATGGGTTCTTACATAAGGTTCAGGTAGCCACCAAGCTTAACGCTGGGGTTGATCTCCTTGTCATGCTCGTGCTTTTCAGCGACATCCTTGTTCTCGGCGTTGCCCTTCTTGCGCGATTTGACCTCTCCGCCAGTGGTCTCAACGCCGCTCGCAACCGCCTTGTCCTCGCTGTGGGAGTGCGAGTGACCGTGCGAGTGGTCATGGCCCTCACCTCCCGTCGCAATGCGCAGTCCCTTGTCCATAGCCACGAAAGTCATGAAGCCCACGAGAATTCCCAATCCCAAGAGCAGGTTGCGGTTTGGCTCAACGAGCACAAACTTGGCAGCATCCTCGTAGTCTTCGCCCACAAAAATCTCGGGAAGCAGGTGGAAAAGGGTGTCACCAAGGAGACCGCCGACGGCAAAGGCGACCATGACAGACAGAGAGGCTGGGTCAATGTTGGTTGGGCAAAGAGCGAGCAAGAAGTTGGGGGGGCCAGAGATGTAAAGAGTCGCGAGGAGAGCGTTCACGGCGGGGGATCCGGGGAAGAGGACAGCGAAGAGGCGAGTGGTAACGGAGGAAGGCGCGGCATCGTGGCGGGCTTGTTTGACGGCGCTGAGGTCTTGGACAATGGAGCAAGACTGAGGTTATCACAATGGCCTGTCAGCTCGGGTCCTCGGCGGCAGAAAGCCCGATACATCCCCGGCGAGCAGGGCGCGGGGTGTTGGAAGGTGCAAAGCACTCACCTGAAGCTGCTCGTCCAGCTCTTCCAAGCTAAGGCTATCGACGTCGACGTTGAGGGCCCTGGCGTCACCTTGCGGGGCGGCTCGAGCGTGGGCGTGGGCGTAGGCAACAGCGACCAGCCACGAGAGGCACACGGCCGAGAGGTAGATGTTCTTCCGGGAGAAGGCCATGGTGCAGTCTTCGGCGGCGGGGTGGAATGCTGAAGAGGAATGAATCGCCGTGTCGTCGACGAGGTCCTCCAAGCAGGCCAGGGGCTGAACACGGAGAAAACAGAACACGACACTACAAGAAGGATGATGATGTTGGTGGAGGACAGGTGTGTTGGGCCGATCCCGACGCCGGACCTGAGCCACGGCGGCGGGCGGAAGTGGCGGGTGCCCCCTAGGGCGAGACCGGTCTTTGGTTGGCTAGCCGCATCACAATCACGGTCAACGGGGGGAGCTTGCAGGGCTGACAGCGCTCTCAAAAGCAATTCATGGCGTTCCATGGTGGCAGCCTTTATGGGTCGGGCGAGCGCCTAGGGCACCAGGCGAACCCAGCGGCAACCGAAATCCGAGCTACAAGGGGGAAGGGATGAAAGCTGGGGAGCTGAAGTGAGCTGAGCGGCAGCTGCATGCCGATCACTGAGAGCGACGGGGCACGAAAAATGCGCACAGGCATAGCCAGGCAAGCACAACCTGGATAATAAAAGGGAGTACGCCAACTTTCCATCAGATAACGAATGGTCTCAACTGCAAGGCTTTGAGATGCCAGCACACGAAAACACAGTGCGCATCCGGAATCAATTCCGGGATTCGTCCGACTTGATATTTGTTTTTAGCGCCATCGAGATCGCGCGTCGCTGCAACGACATGTTCCTGCATACATTAGCTAACGGTCCACCATTTTTCTAGCTTGTTAGCCTCCGGTCTAGACTGACATATCTAGCAAGGCAACGGCAAAGATGGAGATAAAATCACAAATGAGCAGATGAAATGTATACAAGGGGTGTTTTATTTATCCCTCTTCGTCGATGGACCCCATATAGGGACCGACTAAAATCAATATGTACATTGACCGTAGTCAAGAAACCTCGCGTTTCCATCCTCCTGAAGTTACCACTCCACTACCTCCCCCAAAAGTCTAATAACCTCCGCCTATATTAAAATAACAAATAATACAAAGAAACGTCGTTATAAACGGCAGGAATAGCATGTTGCTATAAATAGGCGTTTACAGAACAAATGCAGCTATGGCAACACCAATGGCCGCAGCGCCGAAGGAGTTGAGCTTAGTACCGCTGCCAGTGACAGTGTATGAGGAGCCGGTGCCGGAGCCAGGGGTAGCAGTAGGGGTGGCGATGGGGATCAGAGTGCTGGAGCTACCGTAGTAAGCGCCAGTAGAGTTGCTGTAACCACCGCTGCCATAGCTACCGGATCCACTGTTGCCGCCAGATCCGCTACCATAGCCGCCACTTCCACTGTTGCCGCCAGATCCGCTACCGTAGCTGCCGCTTCCGCTGTTGCTGCCAGATCCGCTACCGTAGCTACCACTTCCACTGTTGCTACCAGTACCAGCGCCGGAGGCACCGTTTCCGCTAGGCTGAGTGCCGATGGCAGTCGAGTAAGGGGCCGAGGCGGTGGAGTTTCCAAAACCGTTTCCATAGTTGCCAGAGCCGGAACCATAACTACCAGGGCTAGAACCCTGAGAACCAGAGCCTGAGCCAGAGTTGCCTGTGCTGGAACCCTCGGAGCCAGAGCTAGAAGTGTTCTCAGAGTTGGTGCCGGACCCAGTACCGTAGCTGACAGAGTCGGAGCTGGAGCTGCCAGATACAGAGCCAGTGGAGTCAGAGCTGCTAGATCCACTGCCGTAGCTCTCAGAGGAAGTGTCGGAGCTGGGGATGGAGCCGGAACCGTAGTTGTTGCTGGAGCCAGAGCCTTCAGAACCAGAGCCTGAAGCGTTCTCGGAGCTGGAACCAGAACCGTAGCTAGAATTACCAGAGCTTCCGGAACCAGCACCATAGTTGTCAGAGCTGTTGTCGATGCTGGAGCTGTCAGTGCCGTAGTTTTCAGTACCAGAGCTGGAAGTGTTCTCAACGCTAGAATCAGTGCCATAGCCAGTGCCGCCAGTGGAGACGCCAGTAGCGGAAGGGCAAGGGGTGGTGACGGCGGTCTCGCTTCCACTGTTCTCAGAGCCAGAGTCGGAGCCGTAGTTGTTGGTGGCAGGGATTTCAGAGTCAGAGCCGTAGCTGCGGTCAACAACACCAGAACCATACCCGTTGGTGGAGGCAGCAGTGGCAGAGGGGCAAGGAGTAGTGACAGTGCTGGAGCTGCCATAATCCTCGGAGCCAGAGCCAGAACCGTAGTTGCTGCCAGTGCTGGAGCCAGTGCCGTAGTTGGCAGCGCCAGAGTCTTCGGAGCTGGATCCGTAGCTGTTAGAACCGTTGCTGGAGCTGGAACCAGATTCGTAGTTATCAGTGCCAGAGTTCTCAGAACCGGAACCAGAACCGTAGCTAGAGTTGTCTGTGGAAACAGCAGTAGCGGAGGGGCAAGGAGAAGTAACAGCACCGGAACTGCCGTGGTTGTCCGAGCCAGATCCCGAACCGTAGCCATTAGAACCAGCGCCAGAGCTAGTTGCGGAGCCGGAACCATAGCTGTTGCTAGAGTCCGAGTTCTCAGAACCAGATCCATAGTTAGAAGTACCGGAGCCGGAAATGTTCTCAAAGCTAGATCCTGAATCGTAGTTGTTGGAGCTGGCACCAGAGCTAGAGCCATAGTTACCAGAGCTGCCGTGCTCACCGTTATCGCCAGTAGATGCAACGGTAGCAGTGGGGCAAAGAGAAGTTACAGCGCTGGAGCTATCGTGGCTCTCCGAGCCGGAGCCAGAACCATAAGATCCAGAGTTACCGGAACCAGATCCATAGCTGCCCATGCTGGAGCTCTTAGAACCAGAGCCTGAAGTGTTCTCAGAGCTGGAGCCAGAACCGTAGCTGGAAGTACCAGAGCCTCCAGAGCTGTATCCCTTGTTACCAGATTCGTTACCGTGGCCGCTGGAGCCAGAGTTGCCGCTGCCGTAACCGACAGATCCATCCTTGGCGCCATTCTCATGGCCAGCAGCGTCGGTTTCACAGGGCTCCTCGCCGTTAGCAGCGGTACCGCTGGGCACAGCACCTGCTCCGTAAGGAACCGCGTGGGATGTTCCTTGGGGAGCTGCAGCGCTGGTTCCATAAGGAACAGCAATGGAGGCGCCGTGAGCGGCATCGGGTGCGGCATAAGCAGTGCCCTCGGGGGTTCCTTGGGGAGTGCTGGCGGAGACGGTGTCGGTGGTGGAGCTTCCTGTCTTGCAAGAGAGATCAAACAGGGGGCTGGACAGGCTTGTGCCGGCGACGCCAAAGCTGGGTGTGCTGGGAGCATCATTGAGCATGTACCACCAAACGTTGGTCTTGCCGAACAGGGAGCAGCCAACATCATTCCAGTAAGTCTGGGCATTCTCGACGGATGGGATGGCCTTGTTGTAGCTGGGTCCGTTAACGGGCCAGCCAGTCTCCGTGATCCAGACAGACTTGTCACCAGCAACCTCGGTGACAAGGTCCAGAGCACTCTTGAAAAGGTTGGCGCCCTCTTCAACGGGGTTGTGCTTGGACTTCTCGAAGTAAGGATAGGCGTCCATGCCGAGCCAATCGCAGGCCTCAACTACGGCAGCGTTGGTGCCATCCACCCAAACATCCCATGTGTCAACGTGACCAATGGGGATTCTCTCAAGGCAGGTGCCCTGAATAATTTCACGGACCTGCTTGATGTAGGCCGTGAGGAGATCAGGGCCAACGCCCGGGTCTGACTTGGCGGCAACGCCAGTCGGGGAGATGCGGTACAGATCCTCGCTTCCGACGGAGATACCAAGAACCAGCTCGTCGATCTGGCCACAGTAGTTGTCGATAGTGGCGTGAAGAGCGGCGATCTCCTTGTTCCATGACTCGATGCCACCAGAGGCCCAGAGACCAAGAAGCAGGGTGGTCTGGGTTTTAATGGCAGCAGTGATGGCAGAGATGGGTGCGTCGGTACCCTCCTGGACCATGGTGTAAAGACGAGCACTGGTGAAGGCTCCACCTGTGCCTGTGAGGGCAGCCGCCGCCTTGAACTCGTTCTCGAAATCGGTCTGGCACTTGACCTGACCGTTAGGGAGCTTGTTACCGTAGTTGAACCCTTGGACGGCCGCGTTGACCGCCGAAACGGCCGCAGCCATCACGAGGAGGCTGCTTGTAGAACGCATCTTGTCTAGTACAAGATGTGCTCAGAAGATTGTTTTTTTTGTTGAAATATCTCCAAAAATACAGGGCTGGAAAACGTATGAACGAGGGCGTTTTCCAGTGATCCCAAGAAGAAGAAAAAAAGAAACAACGAGTGACTGACAAAGGGGCAAATGAGTGTAGAGAATTGGCTTGAAGGAGAGAGAAAGCTATGAAGAACGTGGGCGACGGAGGATTAATATCAAAACCAAGTTATGCGGACACACCCGGGCCAGATGCAGAAACAACCAACATTGCCTCCCCTTGTCTTCCACCTGCTGATTTATTGCATCGCAAGTTCCACTGCTGCTGCTGGGAGTCTACAACTCCCGTTTCCCTAGTCGGTGATATCCACTCACGCCACTAGTCATCCAGCCGCGGATAGCCTCGTGTGAAGTTGCTTCTTGAACCACATGCGGGATCCACTAGCCACCTCCCTGAGAAGACGCTTCGACGGGGTTTTCTATGAGGGCTGCATCCAACCCCTTGGGGGAGGACGGCTATGTTGGCCGGGTGGCTGAAAGTGGCGCTTGAAATGACATCTCTGCCATATTGACACGATAATGTTGGCTTTTTTTTTTTGGCAAGTCATCTCGTCCCGTCTTGTCTCGTCTCATGCCGTCTTCTTGGGTCTCCAGCTGGCGACGAGCAGGGAGAGTACAAAATAAAAATAATAACTAAGCCGGGTTCAAAAACGGGCGAAGCGACTATGGACCACCCGACCCGGGCTCCAAGCGCCATCCAACTAACCAGCTATGCCGCGCCACGCTTCAGTCTCCTTTTTCTCGGTTCAATACTGTGTCTTACTTTGGATGGCCGCCATATCCTCACGCTCTCTGCCGAGTACATGGGATCTAAAGCCATGAGAGTGTCGATCATCTCGGGGGCGAGCGACCGAAATATCTCCATCCTTGTCTCAGAAACGCTTGGCTTGGGATCCTGGCTTAGCAATTTAACCTGATTTGCTTACCTTCCAAGGCGGCAGGGTACCAGAAAACGATCAACAGCTCGTCAAGCACGTCGAAGAATATGCACACCATTCAAAGATAGGCGAAACCGGTCCAGCCAAGTAATGGATATTGTTGATAGGAAGGCAAAATAGCATCCATCAGCACAACCCAATAATACGCAACATAGCACACCATGGCGCATGTAGCCCAGCCACTTCGGTTTTAGACCGGCTTTAATGTCAGTGCCTCAGTTCCGCTCACGGGCTTGGAGAGGAGGTTGTGGAAATTAGTTGCCAAAGGTGAAATGGAATAGTATGGAGTATGCTTAAGTCAATGGTCACTAGGCCCAAGCCAGTGCAGCCACAAATGCCAAATGTGGCGGGCCCTAACAGCGGCTTTGCGCCCCATTGGGCAAACGAAATGAGCCTATTTTCTGGGGGTGTGTTCTAGTCGTGCCAAGATGAGCCAACAAATCAGTAAGTAACATGCACACGTGAGAGCCTCGTCCGCCATCTGAGCATTCGCCGACAGAAAACTCCTTTTGTCCTGTCCCCTGCAGGATATCCATGCCAAGCCCGTTCTCGATTCAGACTCCCTCATCCACCGCTTTTTGAGCGTCGGTGGTGAGTAAGCAGGGAAACGTAAAGCCTGCTGCTCTTGTCCAACCGACAGACCAAAATGGCCTTCCAAATGGCAATGGAGTGATCCGCTCGATCAAGATGAACTAAAAAAAGAAGATGTCTATAAATTAATACGGACCCTTCCAGGGTAGCCTCCCCTCTTTTCAACCTGATCTGCTTGGATAACTAATTTCTTCTACTTGTTTCAGTCGTTTTTCCCGTCCCTGAATCGTAGCCAGCATTATCCGTCATCGTTCAGGTCAACTACTCGGCAAGTTTCAGACTAGCAGTAACAAGCAGTCACTGTGACACCCACTACATGCACCGAAAATTATAATAACATCCTACAATGGAGATGGCAGCTCTGTATTTTTCTCAACCACTCGAACCAAGTGCAAAGGGGCGGTGTGGCGATTGACACGCCTGGCACAGAAGAAAGGGACACATTGGCAACATAGATTTTGCAAGGGCAAGTGTGGGCGGTTTCATTACAAGTAGCCCAGTAACTATGAGACTGCCACCACAGCACTACCGACGTAGTTCACCACATCGTAACCAATTGCTCGTTTTCCAAAGCTCCCCAATGATGGACAGGGTTCTGGGTTGCAAATTAGAGGCCCCGATGTTTCTTCTCAGTTTGACTGCATCTTGCGGATCTTGGCAGCTAGAAAGTCGGCTGCCTTTCTGGCGTCACGGCCGTAGGATCGATGAGGTGCACGAAACGCAGCTTCCAGGTTTCCGTCGCAGACTTCATCACGCGGGTGGCTGGCGCAAAATATCCTGACCTTCTCGACAGGAAAATGGGGGATTCGGCCTTTGTCCGGCTTGTTCTGGGTGTCGCCGAAGAGAACGACGCCAGCAATGCGATCGATGCTCGACTGAGCGAGGTGCTCGAGGACACGGTGGCTCAGGGCGGCACCTTGGCTGGGACATGGTCAGCAATGAAAAACTTTCTGGCGAGATACATGCGTACGAGTAACCTCCGGTGACGATAATGGAGCCAGGGCATCGAGCGATGGCGGAAGAAACAAGATTGTAGAGTTCGCGGATACCCTCCGGATCGGCACCACCAGGGCGCAAATTGGTCGCGAGAAGTGCAGGGTAATCAACCCCTTGGACAGCCACTTTTCCTGGAAATCTCTTCTTCAGACCCTCACCAAGAGCAGGGCCAATGACGGATCCCTATTAGAATCAGAGCGAGACTCTTGGGGTGGGGGAGTATTAGGGAGAGTTACCATGTTTCCAGGCTCCAGGGAGCCTCGGCCGAAAAAGAAGAGGATTTCCTTGCATCCGTGTTCTTTGAACTCGTTGGCGGTAGTGCCAACATTACCAGCCGGGGGGTACATCTCGATAGAGACGGAAGCTTCGGTCTGGTTGGACGCCGTGAAGGTGAGAGCCACGGAGACCAGACCAAGAATGGTGACGAACTTCATGGTGGTTCACTTTTGATGGAAGCTAAGCTGAAGGATTGAAAGAATGCGACTGTCTTTGGAATGTGATACCGGATAGAAGATCAGGTGAAGAGAAGAGTTGAAACCGAAAGAGGGGAGGAAGGACGAGCACTTATTCTAAGCGAGGTTTTTGGTAAATATATCTTGGACAGTGAATCACAGGCTTGAAAACTACTTCAACTTCAGAAATGAGGAATTTCTACCACTGTTGCGATTGTCAGTGCCATGGCCTGAATGGCCGCGTAATATTTGGAACAAAGCAACGATCATCTCAATGATTCACCGTTGTTCTCTAATACTATGTCGTGGCATAGGTGAGATGAACTTGGTTGTGGCACAAAATGGAGAAACCAAAGGCATGATGAGTTGGTTCGGGACAGTCTTGGAGAACCTCGGGCATTTACAAGCTTCCATTTATTCAGGTCCATCCCAATCTACCCAGACAGCACTGTAAAATATCTTTTAGGGGCTTATCATTATCTGTAGTTTTGCTAGAGGTAAGGAAATGGGACCGCTGAGTTTGCTCGATGATGGCCACCAGGCAACATTGAGACCTTTCCTTTCTGCGTGCATCCATCACGGTCTCATCAATTGACATTTTAGCAGCCCAACGCGAATCCGCCGCGCTTCTCTCGAATATTTTTCAGTATAAAACATAAATATGCGGAAGTAGTTTGTAGTGGACTTCGGCCGCTCCAGAGAAAATGCCAGTAGTGCCTCGACAAATCACAAACACTCACAAGCGTCGGCTGTCAGTACGGGCGACATGCAGTCCGTGTTTTCGATGCTAGAATTGCTAGTAGAAAGAAATCAGATATAAGCTAAAGTAAAAACATAATCAGGAATCGTCTTTGAGAATATTATCACTGCAAAGCGGCCAATGAATGGGGAGTACTTGCAAGCTCAACTTGTGTAATGTCGAGCTGATCGACGTCCATCAATTAGCTCTCTGCGCAACCTGGTGTTGAAAAAACTCATTGCAGTTCTAATAGAACGAGTCGGGAAACAAGGTACTAGTTATCGCCGAGTGCAAAACAAAAAGATTGATTGGATGGCTGCTTGAGGCATTTCTGCTCCCGGCAGGGCTTGAACCTGCGACCTTCGCATCACCAACACTTGGAAGTTAAAGTATTAGTACGAAGCTCTAACCAACTGAGCTACGGAAGCCGTCCAATGCGACGAATCGCTTGTGATTAGGTAATCGTAATCATTATTGTTGAACCTCTCACTACAGTACCAGTTCGTGAAGCCCTACCCTACCCTATATGGTATGCAAAAGACGACCGAGATGGAATTAATTATCACGATACACAGTTCTACCCCAGAAGATATCAGGATTAGCCTCGCGTATAAATATAAAAAAATTGTGTCATTGCGTACATATGCTGGGGCCTGCCAACTTTTTATGCTTGTGTATTCCCCAATGTGTAATAACCTTCAGCGCAGTGCATAACTGGCAACAAAACACTCTCGCGCAACGTCATCCAAACTAAACAAACCGCCGCGCTGCAACACAACCAGGACATCCTTTTGGTTTCTGGACATATTCATAAAGCTTCTCCAAATTTATCCGACAGCCATTGATACATTCGGCTCGGAACTGCATATCGACATAAGGATCCTGCCGTCTCCAACCACAGGCCGTGTAAATTAAAAAGCATAACACACATTTACCTTTTATTAACCTAGCCTCCATCCACATCTAATACTACTGAACGCCTAGACGCTAACTGTTGCTCACTCATTCATAAAACCCCGAATTCCCCTCAAGCCCGAAGATTTCTTGTCCTTCTTGCCGGATATTTCGTCTCGCATCCTGTCTCTGGAGTCCCTTCTCATCCGGTTCTGTGCACTCCCAGACAAGAGGTCCGAGTGGCTTCGTGCCAAAAGTCGCCCAGCCGACTCACTCCGCGCGAATGGTCGATGGTCAGGGCTCATTGATAGTGAACCGTCCCCAGACCAATCTGTACCGGCTGGCGAACCTGGTCGCTGTGACCATCCGATATTCAGAGGAGTTCCTGGCTTGGGTCTGGGCTCCAGAGGAGGTGTTACATTATAGGATGTTTCCAAAGCCTCGGGGTTCGAAAGGACTCGATGTGGGCGTGTTTTCATTGTCAAAGGGCTTCCCGAGTGAGACATATACTCATTGTCGCCCTCCGCCGAGCGCGAAGTGTCGATACGTAGCTGTCCCGGAGTCGCCCCTGTTTTCATGTCCAAAAGAGACGATTGCAAGGCTGTGTACTTGCGCGTAAGAAGATTGCATTGTCTCTGCAGCTCCGCTTGCTTCTCTCTGCTTGCCGCTAGTGCTCCCTCAATAGCTTCTCGCGCGCGTGGTGAAGTTCGACCATGTGCACCTTCGTGCACATCCGACAGCCTTATCTGCAGCGCCGCAATCTGAGACTGGAAGAGCTTCTTGGTGCGTTCGATTTCGTTGTCTCGAGAGGCGAGTTCAATGGAAAGTTTCTGGGCCCGTTCTTCGGCTTCTGCTGCTGTGCTCATGGCTTTTTGCCGCTCGAGTTCCTTGGCTTGGTAGTCTCGTTCGACGGTTGTCAGTCTGCTCACCTCGCCCTTGAGCCGATCAATTTCGGCTCCGTGAAGCTCAATGGATTCCATATTTTGCTTGCAGTTCAATTCCTTGACCTCAGCCTCCCCAAGCATGATCCTGAGCTTTACACACTCAGCCCTGGTGTTTTCCAACTCTTTCTGGGCAGCCTCGAATTCTGCCTTGAGCTTCTTTGATTCATCGCGGAGCTTTTTGAGCTTGTTGGCTAGATCGGCCTCCCACTTCTTTGCTATGCCCCTACTCTTCTCTGAATCTCTCCGGACTTGCATCTCTGCCTTTTTAGCCTCCTCATATCGGCTTTTTAGATTGCGGTTCATGATAACAAGATTCTGAGTTTCTGCTTCTGTGGCTGCCTCCTCCAGGTGTCTCCGTCGGAGATCACCAATGTGTGCCATATGTTGTTGTTTCAGGAATCTTTCGAAATTGAGATCATTTGAAAGAATTAGAATTCGTCGTTGCAGGTGCGCTATCTGGGGATTAACCTCAGTCAAGGATAGCGGCGAGCCTATTTGCTGATTGAGAGTCGAGAAGCTATTAAGCCGTTCTGCTACCGATTCCTGATGGCTAAGTGCCAGCGAGGGCACGCTGTCGTTCGCCAACGTCTGATTTAGACCTGATTTAATCGCCTTGTTGGACTGTATCATGTCCTGAAGCTGGGTGTGTGATGCTGATTGAGGTAAGTAAGGGGGTAGTGTCGGACTATCGACACTAGATTCTTTATTCTTTGCATCCACCGAGTCCCGTGTTGAGGGGTGGCTGGATCCGGATCCTTGACGCGTCAAACCTGGTGGTCTTCGGCTACTCACTACTGATTCCATGCTCATGGATTGCGCTATCCGATACGGATCCTGTGGCTCCATAATGGATGATCCGCTGAGAAGTGATGGATCTCGGCTCTCTTTGATGGAACCTTCGCTCATAGGGATATCTGCAGCAGGAATTGATGGCAAGGTTTGGCCGACCACCTGGTTCAGCTCAGTCATCAGGCAGAGGCCCATACACTCAGCTACCACCTCGGATGCCTCGCTTTTGATCCACCGACTAAAGTCCGTTTTCTCCGAATCAACAGTGAGGGTGTAAAAGTTGGGATGGAGCAGATGGTGTCGCCTGAACCTTTCGGATTGGTGCCTAATTTCTGTTGGTTGCACCTCCATGTCATTGGCGTTAGCCACGTTTGCATGCCGAAGATATCTTTGCGGTTTGCGAATGTAATCCATAAAATTGATGGGATAGAGCCCGTAGAGGATAGTGTAGTAGTTCAAAAGGTGGTCAACGGGGTGGTCATCCACTTTGGTCTCGTAACAATACGCGTCCCAAGGTCCATCCTGGTCTGAATCATCCAGTTGGGGCTCTACAATACCGGCTCGCTCTCGAGACCAGAACAATAACCTGGCATAGATATTGAAAAGGGTGGGAAGATGAGGTACTAATGAGCTGGGCATGTGTGGCAAGAGCATGATTAGAGCCGTCAATGCAACTGAAACAATAGTGGTTGAGGTGTCGCGTTGGAGACATCTCAAAATATTGCAAAAGAGAGGAGTTTGTAGGATGAAATGGATGTGCGGAGGTTGGCTTTGTAGATAGTCGGTGATGAACTTCAAAATAGCCTTGCGATATTGCTTCTTGACAAAATATCGATCGAGAGCATTGAACATGTCCTTGCAGATCGTCAATAATGAATGGCATGGATAGGCGAAGAGTTTTATGCGCTACTAACCTTGGGGTGTCTTGTGCCGAGTTGAATAAGAGCCTCGCGTATGATCTTCTCATTATAGTCTGCGGTGGTGACACCCTCGCTAGTGGCTGGATATAACCTATCAATCCACTCGGTGAGAAGACGGCTGATAAGCGGGCCAGAGAAAACGTCTTCGTCCGATTCTTCGGCGTATTCTTCCGCTAAAGAGAGTATATCCATAAGAGTGGCTAGCGACTCAGCAACAATCGCCTTTTCTGGTGAGACTACGGCAGTAATGGCAATGGTAGAATCCCACCACGCGAAGATGCGCTCTGAAGTGCGGAGGATGGGGAGTAAACGGCGGAGGACGGCCAGCCACGGGGCGCCGTGGGCGGGCGAATTTCTGACATACTTGTCAAAAATCACAAGAAGTTCCTCCTGGAGGCGATCAGCAGCGGCATCGTCGTACTTCTGGTGTCGTCTCAGGTAGCCATCAATGACTTGGGAGAGTTCGTCGGGGGGTGGGCTGGTCGGGTCGGCGACGTAGGCGACGATCGCCTTGGACAGGTCCTTTAGCGACCTACAAGAGCGGAAGGCATTGTCAGCAGAGGTAACAGGTGATGCGAGGAGTCATGATGAAGCGGGCGATCCTGGGTGCAGAGTCGCAGGGCCAGGAGTAGTTTGCGATGACGGTTGTGCAAGAATATTTTCAGGAGCCAAATGACGTACGCCGATGAAGCCATGACTGTCGCGACGGCCTCATCCGGGCTCGTAGCAGGAACGATGGCCAGACCAAGCGGACGAGGCCCGTTTAGAGTGGATCTGAGGAGAGTTGCCGGGAGGCTGGGTGAAGCTATTCGAGCGGCGTTGTGCGCGATCAGATTGAGAGAAATGCGCGACTGCGGGCTGTGGCGGGACACTTGAGGCGGCGTAAGTGGGCAAATTTGGCTGGAATAGTGCAGCCGAAGGCCTTGGTGGGGGATAAGCTTGACGGGGCCCAAGGGCCGCAACACCTGATGCCTAGCGGGTTTCCCAGCGCGGGCTCAAAGTTTGTAGGGTGCAGGAGCCGCTAGAATGGGGCTTGTGAGAGCTGGCTACAGTGGCTTCATAGTGGCTTGTAGCGGGTGTTACAGGGGGAAAGCATTGACCTCTCGCGGATGCAAACGGCAGGCGGTGGGGATAGAGGGCATTCAGCGATCGGCCACACTGGGCCGGGGGAGCCGGGTCCCGAGTACCTAGCGGCATAGTGGGTCAGGGCGCCCGAGAAATGGTACCCGGGACTTTTAGGGCATAGGCCCACCGAGGATGAGCCGTGCGCTAGTAACCCCGCATCCCAGGCGCATGACCCCACGAGACCTGTGGATACGTACCGCGAGACATGCGAGACAGGCGAGACGTACGGCTTCTGGTGGGTCCTCACACCAGACGAGACTGACGCCAGCTGCAATGAGGTGCCCTTCTGACTTGGATCGAGCCACTTACCTTCATACCACTGCGACTGCAAGACTGGGGAAGTGTACTCGCTTGAACCCGTCCAGGCATAGTGAGGTAGGGTCGCAAGCTTGTCGAATTGGCTGGTATGGTGATCCCGCAGGTAACGTACCTGGGCTTGGAGGTAGAGCTGGGTAGAGTTGAGGTACCTTACCCTTCCCACCTTGAACCCGGGCATCCCTTATTTATTTTGCTTCGACCTCCTCCTCAATGTCCTTTTTTTCTTTCCTTCTTTCCTTCTCATCATCAAACAGTCTTCCATCAATCCAATTCACCACAATCACCAAGCCTCCCTCTTTGTGTGTCTGTTCCCTTCACGACTTACACACATACATCACTTCTGCTTTGGACCTTTCACTTTACCAATCACCCCCCCACAAACCCACCACCACAATACCGGCAAGATGAGTGCAAGCAAGACCTCCGCCGTGGCCGACCAGGAGCCCCTGGACGTCCTCGTTGCGGTTCACGAGAAGTTTGATCTCCTCGACTTTGCTGGCACTGTCGAGGTTTTCGCCAATGCTTCTCACGATGTTAATAATCCCGAGAGTAAGTTGAATTTTCGCCTACCACTACCACCGCCACTGCCAACCCCCTCACTTCTCGTCGATCACCCCCTCACCCAAGACTACCCCTCCCGCTGACCTCACCCTTCTCTGTCATAGACAGCAGGGCCTTTGATATCACCATCGTTGGCCCCGACCCCAAGGTCCTTTCATCCCAGGGTGTCATTGTCGGCTCCCAGATCAACTTCAAGGAGGCCCATGAGCGCCTTGAGGATTTTGATGTCCTCGTCGTCGTTGGCGGCAACTCCAAGGAGATCCTTGAAAAGGAACTCGAACCCCTCAGCCTCATCACCGACTTTTCCGAGCTCCAGAAGCGGGATCCTGCCCGCGAGCGAACGATCCTCTCCGTATGCACTGGTTCCCTCTTTCTTGGAAAGCAGGGTATCCTTTCTGGCCTGTCGGCCACCACCCACCCCGATTACATCACCCAATTTGAAAACATCTGCAGCGATGCTGCCACACAACTCCTCCAGGAGCGTACAGACGTCATTGAAGATGCTCGCTACGTTGTAAACAACCTTCGCTTCGACCTCGGAGATGAGGACGAGAACCCCTACATCCGTCGCAAGTCCGACTCCGGCCGTCGCCCTTCACTAAATGCTCGGTACGTAACATATTTCCACCCCGGCCGTTACCCCGCTTTGCACTACATTGGGTTTGAGACAGTTCGACTGACTTACATGCGTTACAGAAAGGGAAGCATGTCCTTCAAGGGCTCTAACTCTCGCCGTGAGTCCATTGTCCGCCGTGCTGCCATGCGGTTGGGTGGTCTCCGGGTAGTGACTGCTGGGGGTGTCAGCTCTGGCGTTGATGCAGCTTTGTATCTGGTCAGTGCCATGGTTGATGATGCGTGCGCGTTAGAGGTGGCCAGGAACCTTCAGTGGACCTGGAACAAGGGCGTTGTCGTCGATGGTCTCGACGTCTAAGATCCCTGGCAGTGAGTGCCGATTAATGTAGTATGAATGTCCTGACCTCTTGATGAGGCATGAAGACGAATATTTTGTGTGTAATACAAGTAAAGCAGCCGGCGAAACCCAGAAAAAAAATTCTACTAGTAGCTCTCAATTCAATTTATTTCAATTGTTCATTTCAATCTTGCCGCATCGTGTGTCGGGTATTTTGAATTGTCACCATCGTGATCACACTGAAAAGTTTACCTTTGGCGCTAGAACTCCGCGAAATGTGGAGGTGGAGGTTCTGGGATGGAGCGAGAGCGATGACGTGGTGGGTTGGACCCACACAAGCTCGGAGAGCTCCAGGGTCATGCAGAGGTCGTGTGATGCCGGGAACCAGGGGCATCATGCTATCACCACAATCGCCGCATCCCGACTCAATCCGGGTCAGTCCACTGAGGCTCCCAGCCGGGTTTCACAAGCCCGCCATCGCAAGGGATGAGGCTTGTTTTCATCTCGATGTAGATGCGAGATTGGATCCCCTGAGCGGTGCTCGGCAGATATAACGCACCATCGGATGGTTTGCACTACGCACACCGTGGCTTCACCGACAATGAGTCAGGATCATTGAATGCTCGACTCGGAGACTGTCAGGCCACTTAGACAATAACCGGTCCTGATAGCTACGGCTGCAGTTGCCTGAGTTACTGGTATGACCAGCCAAGCAATCACTGCTGGGCGGTAGAGGTACTGGTTGTGGAGCAAACGGAAGGGCCGACTGTACAAAAGTACGGGTCTGCGTTACTGAAGTGAGATCTGATTTCGCTGGTTCTGGCTGCGAATGCAACATTTCTAAACCGTTGTTGTTTGATGTTGCCTGTAGTTGTGGATGGGCTGACCCGAGGGGTGTTGATTGAGACGAGTCGGCCGGGGTGGCCGGGAAAGGCACTTTATAAGAGACATTGACATCGACGCCTTCGAAATTCTCGGAGCATTGTGAAGAATGAACCGCCGTATATTCAAAACATGGGAGCTACCCCAGTTAGAAACCTGGCTGATTCACTGATTCAGGCTCTGGCAGCATTGTGTATGTTTGTGCTCACTTCAGTGCTCCAAATCTCCATAGTTGCCCTCGTGCAACCTAAAAACTATTAGCAGTCTAAACTATCATCGGAATCTGGATAAAGCAAAGCTACTTCTAGTAGGTTCTAAGCCTTAAAATTTGGAACTGACTCAATCTATTCAAACCATGACTGACCTAATGCCTCCATTCACTCATTGACCTTAAACCGCAGGCAGCTTGGGCTGGTCGATGATCGGAGTCTGGTGGGGCGTCGGCTCGAACTAAGATCGCTCAAAACTGGGGCTGGTTTGCTGACATAATACATTTCTATCGCAGCTCATGATTGGCTGTCTTTGCTTGGCTCGTTTGAATGTTTGCGACAAGGCTGTGGAACATTTCTGTTCTCCCGCGTCTGTAGCCTTTTTTTTGCTTCTTCATCTTCAAAGCCTTCTACGAACACAACCCGATTTCGTTTATCCGCTCTCATCGACTCCTATCAAGCTCCTACATTTCTGGGGCTGTAGCCGCCTCGGCCAGGCCATTCCCTCTGCACTATGACCGACTGGGCCAGACTGCGGGTCGTTGACCTCAAAGATGAGCTCAAACGTCGTGGTCTCCCGTACAACGGCCTGAAGCAAGAGCTGATCGCGCGATTGAACGAAGCTGATGACGAAACAGGCGAAGCAGAAGGAGAATCAAAAGACTCGCCGCCAGACGACGAACAAATTGCGACTGAGCCGAAGTCTAAAGAGCCGGTTGGAGAGGAGCCTGAAATTGTGGCTGCTGGGTCTCCTGAGGATGTTGTATCTGCGAAAGAAGACGATGTAACCTCTTTACCACTGAGTGAGGTAGAGAATACTGGATTGGGGGACGAATCACAAGCAGAGGCTACGGAGAACGGTGTTGCTGATGCATGCTCGTCTTCCACAGTCGAAGCTGAGCCTAAACCGACCGACTCGACCTCGACTGACGAACCGATGCAACACGCTGAGGAGGAAACGGGCGAACTAAATCATACATCTATGGCAGATGCACCTGGTGCTACCAGCTTATCTAGTCCTGAGATTCGAGAGAGCCACAAACGAAAACGTCGGTCCGTCTCACCACCACCCAACGAGGAAGAAGTTGTACGTAAACGCGCTCGCCCAGACGATGATGCCATAAATGGTATTGCGCCTAAAGTTTTTCTGCCGGAGGATCAAAATCGCCCCGAAGTTGAAACGACGTCAGGGGAAATGCAAGTTGATGAGCAACCCGAGGAAAACCATCCGGTTTCAAATGCCCGCGATACTCGTGATGCCAGCGACCCAACCCCCAACGAGCACGAAGACAACGGACAAGACCCTATGGATATTGGGGAAAATCTTGTGCCATCTATACACTCGCCTACTTCGGCTTTATACATCAAGAATTTCATGCGTCCCCTGCGACCCATTGACGTTCAGACACATTTGGTTGACTTGGCGACACCTTCGGGGGTTCCCCTTGACAATGGCATTATTGTCAACTTCTTCCTTGACCAGATTCGCACCCATGCCTTTGTTATTTTCAAGTCTACGGCGGCCGCGTCGCGAGTTCGTGCTGCCCTTCACGACTGTGTTTGGCCCAACGAGAGTAACCGCAAACCGCTGTGGGTAGACTTCGTCCCCCCCGACCAGGTGCAGGACTGGATAGACAAGGAGGAGTCGGCTGGGCGTCGATCCAGTGCCCGTTGGGAAGTTGTTTATGAGGATGGTCCCAATGGCGAGATGGAAGCCCACCTTGAATCTGGTGCAGCATCTCTTTCTCGAGCGAGCCACCGCCCGCCTCCCAATCCTCTCGTCAACCCTGCAGATGCTATTCCCTCTGCTCCTCGGGGTCATCGTGAGGCTGGTGGGCCACCGACAGGGCCTCGCGGGCCTCGTCCTGGCCCAGGATCTGGCCCTCGGCCTCCATCTCGTGCTACCGGAGGCGATTTACAGCGTACTAAGGCCCATCCCATCATCCAATATCAGCCTGTATCCGAAGATCTGGCTCGCCGCCGTATCGAAAATATGCATTCATATTACACCTCTGATCGCGACCGGGATGTTGGCCGTGAGATCAACCGTTATTCGTTTGAGAACGGCGACTCCTTTGTTGACCGCGGCAAAGAGGTTTTCGAAGGGATCCGCCCACCTCACCGCGAGCGTGCCGTGGAACGGGAACGTCGAGGCTTTGGTGGAGGCGGCGGCGGTCGTCGTCGACGTGGCGGCCGTAACTTTCGACCGCGAAGCGACCGCTACCTCCCTGGCGAAGGCTCTAGCCGGGACAACCGTCGCCCGCGCTACAACGATGGCGAGGACAAGGGCCGCGGCCCGTCCCGAAACGATGATGATCGGAACTTGTTTCGCAGTCGAGACGACCGGGACCGACGGCATTAACTTGGCGCTTGACGCCATGTCCTACTGACTGCGTGGTTGAATCAATCTATGAAATTAAGGAGGTTTGGCTGAGTGACGATTCATACATAGGCATTGAGAGCACTTCTTCTCGTGTCTGATACCCTACAAAAAAAGCGGATTGCAATGATGGTCAAAATGGAGACGGCGTCTACAACAGGAAAATTACTTACGAATATCAGAGAGAATAGTAACCCGGGAGTAACTGTGCATAGCATGACTGAGAGGTTTTAGCCTCCTTGACCTAGAATGTGGAATACGGGACATAATGATGCGAACAAAAGATACACACGTGCATGCATGGGCGCGTGGCTGAGAAGCATGCTGAGCATTCAAGCAACACATCTTGGAAACTGCCCAGGACACAAAAACACATCCATATATCCCCTAAAACCTGCTACGCGATTTTCATGAATTACTCTGTGAATCTCACCTTGTGCAGTTGTTACCGAATTAATATAAATGGGAAAGAAAAGTGTCTTTGGTGCAATCACGACTGCGGGGTCTGCTTCAAACAATCTAAGCTGCTGCAGGCATTTCAACCTTGCAATTTGTGCTTCGTATTCAACTAAACGCTTTCGTGGTCAAGAACAACTTAATCACTAAAAGATCCCAAAACCCTCACATCGCAACCGTTTCAAAATATTAGACAATTTGAACTAATCCAATCCGCAAAGACGCCGCTGTATCCCTTTCGCATCGCTTTTAAGCAGAAGCGGCCAGGGGAACAGGCTCGACACCGACACGCTCTCGGCTAAGGATGTCAAGCATCAGCTGGCTGGGTCGGTTGTCCTTCCAGACAGTCTGGCTGCTCTTGGCGAGCTCGACATTCTGGAGGTACTTGTCAAAGAGGTAGGAGCTGTCCATTGGACCGCCCTTAGCCTCGGGGTGGAACTGGGTGGAGAAGATGGGGCGGGTCTTGTGCATCATGCCTGAAAGAAATTTATGTCAGTGAGTCGTTCGGGTAATTGGACTGGGTCCGAGATCGGACTTGACTTACCCTCGTTGCTACCGTCGTTGAGGTTGACAAAGTACTCCTTGAACTCGCTGGGGAGGGTGCTGGCATCGATGGCGTAACCGTGGTTCTGGCTGGTGATGTGGCACTGACCAGTGGTCAAGTCAAGGGCGGGGATGTTGTGAGCACGGTTTCCGTACTTGAGCTTGATGGTGCGGGCTCCAACAGCAAGGGCCAGTAGCTGGTGGCCAAGACAGATACCCATGATGGGGATGGAGGAGGTTTCCATCAGGCGGGCAAGGTTGTAGACGGTCTCCTGGCAGTGAGTGGGGTCACCGGGGCCGTTGGAGATGAAGACGCCGTCGTAGTGCTGGGCAACCTTGTGGATGGGGTAGTTGTAGGGGAAGACAGTCACAGAGGCGCCTCGGCTGACTAGGCTGCGAAGGATGTTCTCCTTGACACCGCAATCGATGAGGGCAATGTGGAACTTGGCGTTGGGGGCCTCGATAACGAAGGGAGCCTTGGTGCTGACCCGCTTGACCAAGTTGATCTGACCAGGGTCGACGTAGCCCTCGTCCTCATCAGCATCGTACTCGTCACCAATGGTGATACGGGCGAGCGATGAACCCTGTTCTCGGAGGAAGGTGACAATCTCTCGGGTATCGACACCAGAGATGGCGGGAACACCCTCTCGGGCGCACCACTCGCCGAGACTCTCGACGGCAGTCCAGTGGCTGTAGTTGAGGGCAACGTCGGAAACGACGACACCGGCGCACTGGATGTGAGGGGACTCAAAGTACTTGAGGAGGTTGAACTGGTCTCGCTCGCTGGAGGGAACACCGTAGTTGCCAATCAGAGGCTGGGTGAAGACGAGGATCTGTCCTCGGTAGGAGGGATCGGTCATGGACTCGGGGTAACCAACGAGAGAGGTGGTGAAGACAGCCTCACCCGAGATGTTGGCGTTGGCACCAAAGGCCTTGCCCTGGAAGATGGGACCATCCTGTCGGGTGCCGGGTCAGCTACGAGATGAGATAATTGCCGGCACCTGGAGCAACTTACTCGGATAGTGAAAGTAGCAGGGAGAGAGGCCGCAGGAGCAGTGGCCCGGGTAGCGTTGAAGGGCATCTTTCGGCCCTTGCTGCCAAGGGTCTGCTCGGACAGGTATCGGGCCTGGAGGAATCGGCCAGGAGCCGACGCGGACTTGGCCGCGGGGTTGGCAAACTGTTTTGCCAGTCGAGAGAACATGTTTGTAATGTCGTGGGGGTTTTTGTTGGTTGGTTTGGGTATAAGTTTTCAGATATAAGAGGCAGCGGTCACTTGTTCTTCGAGAGACCGTTTAAACAGAGAGGGACCTCCAGAGGTGGTCTGTGTCAAAGCGGGTTAGTATGTTAATCTGGGGAAGGTTTTGAAGCCTCTCAACAGAATTGAGGGCGGTGAGTCAGGGACTGAACGAACCAGAAAGATAATCCTGTGAGTGAGAATGTCAGTAAGAAAGCCAATTGAGTCGAGAAGGAGGATGAGATGTGCATGAGGACGGATTGAGGGCGGAAGGAGCGAATTGGAAAGAAAAAAAGCGACTTTGCGATGCTTAGATGCGAGGGTTTGAGTGACAGTGGGGTCCCCAAGAGCTTAGCAGCGAAGACAGACATGCGTAAAGCAATGCAAGCAAGCCCGACGACGCACGACGAAGCAGAAATTGGACACGCGACACTGAGTCAAAGAGACGAAGAGGCAGGGCGAGCACAAAACACGTAACAGAAACCGTACCTGTGAGGTGAAGACTGACGGGCGCCCGTTCATAAGGGCGGATTGAGAGACAAGCTCAGCTCAAAGAGTTGACTCCGTGGATCGGGGGGTTTGCGGGGAGAAGGGGGGCGTTTGCAGAGTGTCGATTCGACGTCTGATCAAGTGTTTTAACTGGCGATTGGGGATAGGATTATGCTGTTGGGGGGAGAAAAGGAAGGGGAGAAAAGAAGATGAAGGAGGAGGGCGAGAGGGCGAGAGAAAAAATACTGAGTCCCGCGGCCCGCTCACCGGCGCCTCCCTCTGCGACGTGACAACAGGCCGTTACTCATTGGTGAGGTGCCCCGCTGGTTTGGATTTTTTTTTCTCTTGTCCTCCCTTCAACCTTCCACCATCCCGCCCGCCACCAGCCCCTCCACCTTACCGACCCAATGCCCGCCGATTCCGCCTGGGGTGAGCTAATACCTACGCTGTCCCGCGAGCAAATCCCGGTGCCCACTCTGCTTCTGCACAGTCAGCGGCCCGCCAAGCCCTGAGCCCAGGCCAGCTTGACGCCCAGGCCAGAAGGGAGGACAGTCACGTTGGTGCTCCGATATCGTATTAGGGTCTTGTTCCCTTTGACTAAGTTGCTGCTATTACTTAGCACTGGTGCGAAATCGATCATATCCTTTTGACTTCTGTGCTGTCCCTCTCGATAGCATTAGTCTTATCTGTGACATTTGTTAGCTTCCCGGCACCTGGCAAAGACGCCATTTGCCCATCTCACACACACCCATTGAACCAGGGTCCGGCCGTTCATGCCTTGACACCGCCATCTTTCCCCCGCGCCCAAGGTGAACCCGAGCACCGGTGCTCGCAACGTGATGCTTCGTGGAGACGGGGGGTGGGACGTTCAACCCTCGTGTATGTCTTACTTAACACTAATTCATTGCTGTCAGAAGGGCCTCGCTCGCTTTGTTTGCTGCCCTGTTGCGCACACTCACCGACCTTCATCCCGGTTGTGGTCCCGGTCCCTGTCCTGGTCCTGATCCTGATCCTGCGCCGCCTTACTTTTTTTGATGGGGAACAGAAAATTAGAAGCTTGGTTAGTAGCTACTAGAACATCTCCCCCCTACCCCCCCCTCCCTTACCCCTCCAACTAATCGAATCGACAAAAGCTAAGCTGATAAGACCGGGCCGAGAGAGAGATTGCGTCTTCCAACTCCCCGACGGAACTGTTGGTCTCCCTCTCTTGTGTGCGCGCGTGGGAGGAATGCACAAAGACAGCTCCGATCCAACCAGCATTTGAGAGGCAAACAAACTCTGCCACTACGTCACACCATGTCACTCCCACGTCTGTGAACCCTGCAACCTGTTTGGCCCCTCTCATTCCGCCAGTCGCCTGTCAAGATTCCGTCATCCCCCTCGCCCTTTTTTTCTTTCTTATTTTACCCCGCGGCTTTGCCGTGCTGCCGTGCCATTGGCCTTTGTGACTACCGACCTCGCCAATAATGCCGTGTTCCTGGGAATGGAGGGAGCCACAGCGTAAACAAATGGACGAAAAAAAAAGCATGTGCGCACAGCACGCCTTTGCAGCTCCTCAAGAGACGATCTGCTGTCTTATAGTAACCCAGCAATCAGAACTTCTGTTTTAGTGGGGAGCTTAAATGTCCATCGTTTGTGAGAAGAAGCTAGTCGTGGACGGAGCGCTGCGCAGACGATGGCTTGCCCCATGTTTCAGACCTTCCTTCGTCCACATGAGTTGTTATTGTACAGCGTTGCAAAATCATCTTGGGGATGGACAGAGACCCTGCTAGCCTGTTTTCACACATTTATGAAGCAAGGACCGGTGGTATATATACAGTGTCACTATTTGGCAGACATGCTCCATTTCAATTGCTTAAAACACCCCATTCAATTCATTCGACATGACGGTTCCCATATCACTGGGCGAGAACCAATTGAGAACCTCTCATCCATCCCAGCCCAAGGTAGACATTTTATGCAAATGCACAAGCACTAATATTTCCATGACATCCGAACCGCTCGCTTACAGGGCACCAAGCTCCTTGAGCTTGCTCACCAAGCCGCCGACATCCTCGACCTTGCCACCGCCCTGTCGGGTTGGGGGTTCTGTGCAGCTTCTGTTAGCCATTGTCCATCCCATGAGCCGGTTTCGGTAACCAAATTGGTGTTCTCGCTTTCATCCAGTGAAGAGTGCAGAACGAGTAGAAATCAAGCGCAGGCAAAAGAGTATCCAAACGAGGTAATAGCTGTAAACAGTATAAAAACTCACCCTCCACCTTGAGCACCTTGAGTCGCCTCTGGTGCTCCACGCCGAAATCGGCCAGGGTCAGTTTGTCCAGCTTCTTCTTCTTGGCCTTCATGATGTTGGGCAAGCTCGCGTAGCGGGGCTCGTTGAGTCGCAGGTCGGTCGTGATCACAATGGGCAGCTTGGCCTTGACTGTCTCGACGCCGCCGTCCACCTCCTTGGTCACGGTGACCTCGTCGTTGGCGCCGAACTCAACCTTGCTCGCCTGTGTTGCCTGGGGCCACCCCAAGAGGCCAGCCAGCATCTGTCCCGTCTGGTTTGCGTCGTCATCGATGCTCTGCTTGCCCAGGAACACCACATTGCTCCTCTCCTTGGCCACTGCGCTGGACAGCAGCTTGGCCACCGCCAGGGGCTCCAAGTCGTCGCCCTCCTTGACCTCGACGTGGATACCTCGGTCTGCTCCCATGGCCATCGCCGTTCGAAGAATGTCCTGTGACTTGGCGGGGCCGGCAGAGATGACGCAAATGTCCTCGACGCCGCCGGGCGCGCGCTCCTTCTCACGGATGCGCACTGATTCCTCGACCGACAGCTCGTCAAAGGGATTCATCGAATGCTTAACACCGGCCGTCTCGACGCCCGTTTGCGCCTTGTTGACTCGGGGTTTGACCTATATTTCGCCGAGCGGGCATTGCGTTAGCTGACCACTTTCTTTTTTTTTCTTTCTCTCCATCTGCTCAATCGGTCGCGCTTTTCAAAAAATGCGGGATGTTCGTACAGCATAGTCGATAACCCGCTTCACAGGGACAAGAATCCGTAGTGCCGACATGGTGATGGTTGTTGTTCAATGGGTGACAGGAGTTGGCGACGGAGGGGGTGGGAGTTAAGAGGGCCGGCCGTCATGGGCAAAGCTCGGTGCGGTACCGGCTAGGCCCGGCTCGGGCCTCGGCGTGGTTTCCCCACGTGACGCTCTCGGGATCCTCAGCCCGTGTGCGATCTCGCTCTTAGCTGCCATTTGCGAACGGGCTTTCAGGTGCAAAGCCGAGAAAGACCAAGCGACGACGCGGTGATTGGAATTCCACCAAACTCGGACCTTTCCCGTTGGCAGCATAGCTGGAAGGACTCCTGGCATGTTGCGCTCTCTGCGGCATTTTTGGCTGCTTTGGCAGAGAGGGGAGTAAGCACTCATTCATCTGTGACGCCCTGAATCATCGGTCTGCACCAAGTGCAAAAAACGTCAGTTATCCGCGCGGCTGCTGAGTGCTGAATAGCCGACTTGAGCCCCGGCGTCTTGACACCAATGCCGAATCTGACCAGCAACGCTTAACTTGGCACATGCACTCTGGGCTAGTAAGAACGGGAATCCATGCTGGTATTACTAGGATGAGAGAGGCACAGCGTCATCTAGATCGCTAACACTCCCAATCCCCTTCAAACACGCCTATACTCCAATTCTCCAACTCCTGCACATCGCACTCATCTGTACGCCTCCCCCTCTCACCAATCATCCCACTCGTCGTTCTTTTTTTGCGCCTGAGCAGTAGGCTTGGGCTTGCCCGCTCCCATAGCACTTGTGCCGATGGAGTTGTTGACGGGCTGTCGTTGATCTGCAAGGTTGGAGAATTCGTCCCAGAAACCCTTCTTTGACTCGTCTATCGGTGCACCCCTTTGGTGGCCTTCTGGGCCTTCCACAAATCGGTTAAATCCCTCCTGAGCATTCTTGCCAGCTAATTGAGCTTGCTTCGCGAACGAAGCGGCTGTAAGCTGGGCTTGCTTGGCAAAGTCTCCCTCCGCGATCTGTACAACATAATGTTAGCGCATACCCTTCGAACATAGAAACGAAAGTGTCCGTACCTGCTTGGCCGTGGGCTGAATGTATCCATCGTTGACAGTTTTGGCCGTCTTGGATACAGTTGAGGTGAACCAACCAAAGCCCTTGGACAGAGCAGCCATGGGGTCCTTTTGCACATCGTCAAAGTTTGGCAAGGCGCCCTGGTTCGATTGGCTGGGTGCCGGTGTATTTCCAAACCCGGCATACTTGCCTCCCTGGCTTGGCGGGATGTGGTCGGGTCGCGAAGCGTTATCCGCGCCCAACTTGGCAAAGTAGCGATCGTCCACCTTGGCCTTGCCGGCCTGTGCAGAGCCCGTATTTCGATTTGCCGTACCGCTCAAGGGTGTCGCCGTCCGTGAAGCGGTCTTTGCGGGCGCGGCGGCCGGAGCGGGCTTCTTCTCGCCGGGCACGTACTCCCGACCCTCCACCTTGCAGCTTAGCCTCTCCTTCCACTCCTCACCGGCCTCACCACTGTAGCGTTCCTGGATGGTCGATTCTTCCCAGGTAATGCCCATCATCTGGGTGGACTCGTGCGCCTCGAAGAATTTCCGCCAGTTTTCGTTTCCGCCTAGTCGCATTCGCTCGATCTCGCTCGCTTTGAAGGCGTCCATGGAGATGCTCCTGACGAAGGAGATGTGGACACCGAGGCCTCTGTGCACGCCGGCGCACTCGAGGCAGATGAAGATGCCGAACTTGGGCGACGCCCATTGTGGAGAGGCGGCATCGCAGTCGCAGCACGAATTGTTCTTGGACTCCTTTTGGAGCGCGGCCAGCTACATGTCGGACGGGGGGTCAGCACGTGCGGGTGTGGGAGAAGGGGGTCTGTGACAGCGCCGTCGGGCAGGGCGGACGCACCTTGGACCGAGTCTCGGGATCAACCTCCCACATGGCCTTGGAAGCCATGGTGACGTGATTAATGCGATCAAGGCTCCGGGGAATGGGCGACGGTTCGCTGATGTTGTGCAGTTGGCGATGCGATAATGTGCAGGGAGACGTCCAACTAAAAGATCACCCATGTTCTGTGCTCGTGGACCTGGTAAGGGGTCGGCGGGGCAATGGGGGCAACTCCCGCTAGAACCAGAGCCAAGACCGTGGCCCTGATTTCAGCCACAGGCAAGAAGAGGGAGACATGGCATACTATGATACATTCAAATCAAATCAAATGAGGCTAAATAATAGTCAATATTAGTTCCCTGTCATTTCCGCACAAGTACATCCTGTTTTATTGCCCAATGTCCATTTTTACTGCTACTTTTCTCCCTCGCCGGGTTACGAGGGAGATTTTGCGATGCGTGCCATGCATCGAATTGTATTCCTCTAACCCCTGAAAGATGGTTCATTCAGGAAGTTTTATACTACCAGCACGTGACACATTGCACTGCATTTGGGATCTATGTCTGAAGAGCAATAGCACAATGAACATGGGCGGGCCGCCCTGCTTTGTACTCTCTGCTTGCCTCCAGAAAAAGCAAATAGCCAGTGGCCAGAGCATAGCGTGACCTGTGGGGTCACCGTTTCTTTTCTTCATCGATCGGGATCTGGGGCTCAACAGCTGACAGGCAACCTCACTCCTTGGCGAGTTTGACACCAAGACACCACACATCATTAACAGCAACATAAAGTAAATGGTCCAAACACATCATCACATTATAACTGCCCGTAGGCGACTACTAGTTGCATCAAAACCGCCCACCATAACGATTTGCGCCAACTTTTCTCTTCCCCAGCCGCCTCCGGCCTAAGCTATTGTACAACCCAGCAGAGGGTGAAGGAGAAAAGGGAAGATACAAATACAACGATGAAAGGGGCTGCGCGAAATTTTTTTGGTCCCAATTATGGAGATATTATGATGTCAAGAGAGAGAAAAAAAGTCAAAAGGCTGTCAATAAACACCATCCCGAGATCTAATAGAAGCCCCAACAACTGCTGGATATGTCTCCCGCCCAGGTAAGGTGTGTAACGCCTCTCGTCTTTGTGATTCGTTCAGCGAGAAATCTACCGTAAGAGAAATCGTCGAAATCGCATGCCATATCGTAACTGTGTTCATTGAGACTGGATCAGATCCACGTCTCCTAAACTTCTCGACCTAATTACTTAGGCGGAAGCGGTGGGAGCAGCAGCATCAGCGGCAGCAGCGGGGGCCTCGGTGGCCTCAGCTGCTGGAGCGCTGGCGGGCTCCTGCTGACCGTTGGGGGCCTCGCCCTCGGGCTGGTTGGCCTCCTCGTCGGTCTTGTCAGGGCTGTCAATAGCGACCTTGACCGCAATCTCGCGGCCCTCGATCTCCTTGCCGTTCATCTCGGTGACGGCCTTTTGCTGCTGCTCCTCAGAAGCAAGGGTGACAAAGCCGAAGCCACGACCCTTGCGAGCCTCACCCCGAGCCTGAAGCTTCTTGATCATAAATCGAGGAATGGGTCGGAGTGCAATCTTGGCGGAGGAAGGCTCATAAGGCTTGAAGAGCTCAATAAGCTGTCGAAGCAGGTTAGCATGGTCTCTCGTCAGAAATACAGGTTAGCACGTACCTTCTCCTCGGTCAGGTCGTAGGGAAGGTTAGCGACCATGACCTTAGTCTTGGAAGGAATTCCATCGGCGGGAGGACCACGCTCACGGCGCTCGCGCTGGGGGCGAGCCTGAGCCTTTGACTTGGTGGTCTCGTCAGTGTTGTTCTTGTTTGTAACGTCTGTCAAAGGCTGAACCTCAGTGGTGGCTGGCGCGGCAGCGGCAGCATCGTCGGCAGCAGGAGCAGGAGCGTCGGCGGTTTCGCCCTCCTTCTTCTCGGTGGCACCCTCCTGACATGCAGTTAGTTTCACGGTGATCGCACGTCACTGGTAAATTACTCACAGCACGGCCGCCGCGACCAGTGCGGCCACCACGGCCACGGCCACGGCCGCGGCCTCGGCCAGAAGGTCGGCGTCGGGAGCCCTCGGCACCGGAACCCTCACCGTTGGTACCCTCAGTCTTCTCACCAGCGGGCTCAGGCTTACGGGCAAGCTGAACCGAGACCTTACGCTCGAGGATCTCCTTGCCCGAGAGCTCAGCAATAGCGCGCTCGGCCTCAGTGGGGGTGGAAAGGTCGACAAAGGCGTAACCAACAGGGCGGTCGGTGCGAGGGTTCTTTGGGATCGAGACAGACTCACTACATAGAAACTGCGGTCAGTCCATGAGCCTTACTAGGTTGTGTTGCTGGCGGTGCGGAGGCGCAACGGGGCGGTCAGAGCAGCCAAGGTGGGCCATGCACAATTAAAGCGGTGCCGTAAACTGTGCAGACATCCTTGAACAGCTGACTGAATCCGAATGCGAGCCCATGGATGACTTTGGCCAAATTTATTGGGATGCATCATCAACAGTGAGAGGCTCAACCGCCGGTGTAGTCGAGACACGTGTCTCCAGCGACGGATGGCAAGAGCGGTCGATGCCGCTACCAGTCGAAGAGGTAGACGACGAAACAACCATAGATGAGGCAGGATGGGTACTTACACAAGATAGCTCTTGAAGAAGTCCTTCAACTCCCCCTCAGTTGTCGCATAGGCCAAGTTGCCGATGTAGAGACGGCGGCCTTCAGCAGCGCTGGCAGAGGCGGCCTCGTTGGCGGCCGTCTTGTCATCGGCAGGCTTGCTGATGGAGGTATTGCTCAGAGTGTTTGCGACGTCATTAACGGCAGCATCCAGGTTGTTGTTGGTGTTGGCGGCAGACATGGTGGCGGTTGGCGTGGATGATGGAGATGGTGATTAGGTTGAGTATGACGTTTCGAACTTGGACCTATTAAGGAACTGTTCGATGGCGAGGGATGCAAGTTCGTCTAGTTGAACTCTGGTGCAATAAGGAGGAGTTTGATCAGGGTAGCTTCGTGCCCTAGAAACAGGTTGGAATTAGACAGACGGCGGTGCGTTGCGCGGAGACACAAGTGACTGGAAGTTGTGATGGAGGAGAAGGGAGAGACAGGAGTCGCGCGAATCTGAAATATTTTTTTCGCCTTTGGCTTTGGGGGGGGAGGAAGGGGCGTGTGTTGGCCTGGCGTGGTCCGTAAGGGGGGCGTGAAGGAGTGCAAGGTGTGAGTAAGTGGAAAGGTGGCCAGGGCTAGGGGTAAGGCAGGCACTACGGGTGGAGGGGAGAAAGTCACCGATACACGGGCTATACAAAGCAAATCTACGACAAGGCTGCGGATGGACAAGGTACCATGACTCATAAAGACTAGTAGAGTATACCTGCCTAAGCTCCCAGGAGCTTTGCTGTGGATTCTCCCGCTGTTTGGTCCTGCCGTGTCTGGGCTGGGTTGGCTGGCTGGGGAGCTTGCTTTCCACAGCTGCTGCCCTGTGCTGAATCCGGGACGCACTGGCTTATTGTATGTGAGTCTAATCGGCGGCGAAGGCCACGGCGATTGCGACTGCGACTGCGACTGCGACTGCTCACAAGCGTCCTGCACAAGGTCGAAATGCGGCGTTGGTGGTATGGGAATTTCGCAGTTCATGTAGGTATTAGGGCCAGGAGTCAGAAGTGTGGGTGTGCGGGCCGGATGTGCGCGCTGAGTGCGGTGCGTGTTTGGCTAATAGACACGGTATAGGGATCGGTGTAAGGTATTCACAAGAATGCATGCGTGCCCCAAAGTGTCTGCACCCACACGCACCTGCACAAGTTGCGTGGTCGAGGGATGAGGGAGGCAGGTCGTCCGTCCGGACACTGACTGGGGAAGGCACGTCATACATGGTACCTGCTTGTCCCTCACTTGTTCACTTGTCATCCTGCACCAGCTATCTGGAATGCTTTTCTGGCTTCAGTGGCCGCTGACTCGCGAAGAGGCGGCAGCAAGGGCGAAATTGTATTTCGCACCGTCTAGCACTGTCATGCTCGTCGTGGGGAGGGTTTTCTGGCTTTGGGTGGTGATGGCGACCCAAGATCCCCAGTTGCTTTGGCAGTCCATTCTGTCGGGTTCATTAGGTTGGATTCCTGAGGTAGCAACACTTCGCAGCTACCCACCCTTCATCCCCCTACGTGAGGGGTGTGACTGGGAACGGCGCCAAGAGGCAGAGCGTGCATCGGCGTGTGTCACTGGCCGCTGGGAGGGATCACGACATCTGGCAACGATAGCTGGCGCGGAAACCCGTTAAAAGTCCGCGAGCACGGAGTAATTTGCAAATGAACTAGGTGCTTCTCGTGTGTGCATTGTTCTTGTTGGAAAGCCCATGACATGACATGGCATGGCATCGCCGTCACCGCATCGTCCATTTCGGACTAACTAGGGTCCAAATGCCAGCGAAGCATTAACCCCTTGAATTCATGTCGCTCGATCGATCGGCTTGCCCGCAACAAGCCAGTGGACCGCCCTTCCCCTCGGGCGCTCGCTTGCTATACCTTGCTCGCTGCGTCCACGACACCGACAGTGTCCCTCTACTTACTGGAGGCGGGCTAGCTTCAGGAACGCCCAACAGCAGCAGCAGCATGCGCGCACGAGAGATGTCATGGGCGTTTCTCGTTGATATGACCTGGTTTCGATGCAACGAGGCGGTCAAGCAGCAAACAGAACCCTGCTCAGACGCTTGAACCCCCGAAATTGCTAGTTGCTTGGGATAATTTCCTGACTCTGAACTCTCGACCCCCTGCCTAGCACTGACATCCCTCTCTCTCGAGGGAAGCGCAAGACGTGACCAGGCCTAGTCATCCGGCATGGGCACTTATCTCTCAGGTAGGATTGGCTACTCCTGTCCTGTCATTACCTGTGTCTGGATACGCAGTCAATGCAAACCGTACTCTAAAAAAAGGGGCTGTCTGCTTTTGGTGTACTCATCAACACCTGGTCCTCCCACCAATCGATTGCCCTTCCGGGGACAGGAGCCGACCAGCATCAAGGCCCCGCGGGCAACAGTGGTGCTCCACCTGTGAGCCTTCTAGAACTCTCCCCGACCTGTCTCAGTGTCAGTGCACCCAAATGCCCCAGTTTGCACTGCACTCTCTGCCGGCCCAGCCCTAGTCGCCGAAAACCCGGTAAACGTCTGTGGCGTCAGCCCGTAACTCGCATTTCCAAAGACGAATTTGTTGGTTCGGGAAGTGGAATATGCGACCAATTAATTTTGTCATCGTCATTCGTGGGGAGCGTCTTCGACTTAGCTTGGCCATGCCATGGAGCGGCTTTTAAAACTCCGGCCCCGGAGGTGCAAATCCTCTTTCGGCCACCCACCTCAAGGTTGGCGTATCAGGGTTCGCCGCACAGAGGAGTGCGCCACAAGGGTTTTGTGGGTGATTTATCTAACCTCAAATTCATCAAGATGCGTGATGCCGATGCACGGATGTAGATGCAAGACATGCGCCCATCGAAATGGTTCAAGATTGATAAGATGCAGCTTGGCCTTTGCCGCCCTCCGACATCTCACACTCGCTGTCCGCTGCCGTCCACAATTCGGTCTTCGGCTTTTCGCGTCCCAGCACCGCGAACTAGCGCCGGGCTAGCCCAACGTCTCGACTGCGACTTTTTAATGTGTCACTTGCGTGTGCAGACCCTAGTTCACCTCTTGTACCGTTGTGTTTCTTAATTGACCACCTCGTCGCAATGGCCACCCAGGATAGAAAAGTTCTCATTCTCTATGGCTCCGAGACAGGCAACGCCCAGGACATGGCCGAGGAGCTTGGCCGCCTCTGCCAGAGACTTCACTTCACCAGCCATGTCCTTGAGCTTGATGCCGTTGACCTTGTTCGTCTCATAAACTCCCATGCTCACCGACTGGCCCAGTAAGACCCGGCCACTAATACTTTCAGTGCAGAACGCCCTCTTGCAGCATCCTCTCGTCATTTTTGTGATATCCACAACTGGCCAAGGGGATATGCCCCATAATTCCCTCGTATTTTGGAAGAGGCTTTTGCGAAAGAAACTACCTCCAGGTTGTCTGGCTACGGTCAAGTATACAACTTTCGGGCTCGGCGACAGCACATATCTCAAGTATGGAAACATTGCCGTTTGGCGTCTGATTTATATCATCTAACGCGAGAAATCAGATTTAACTGGGCGGCTCGCAAACTCAATAGACGACTTGACCAACTGGGCGCCACTACATTTATCGATGGCTTTGAAGCAGATGAGCAGTTTCCCGATGGGTAAGTGATTGGTTGATCATTTCATTATCAATCACGTATCCCTAACACCAAAATCAAGAATTGATGGAAGCTTTGTCCGCTGGTCTGAAGGCTTGTACAAGCATCTCCTCGAAAATCATGCTCCTCCCGAAGGCCTTGAACCAATTCCCGATAGCGTCATCCTACCACCTCGGTGGTCTCTAAAGGCGGCCCTTGACAGCGTCTCTTCTGTTGATGGACATGTCGAACCTATACTTTCAGGCCCACCTCCCAACCAGCTCCTTCCTATACCAAGCGGTTGGACCGCTGTCTTGGCAGGGAATCAAAGGCTGACGCCCGAGTCTCACTGGCAAGATGTTCGTCTCGTATCGGTTGATATCCCTAGCGAGCAAGGCCGGCAGCTTCGATGCAACCCCGGAGACTGTCTAACGATATATCCCAAGAATTTCCCCGCAGATGCCCAGAAACTCATTACGCTCATGGAATGGGATGACGTTGCTGACAAGCCGTTTGATCTTTCAAAATGCGACACTCTGCCCCCGAACCTCTACACAGACCACAAGTGCACGCTAAGGGATGTTCTAATAAACAATGTCGACTTTACCGCCATTCCCAGACGTTCGTTTCTCAAGAGCATGTCGTATTTCTCTACCAATCCAGACCACAAGGAAAGACTTTTGGAATTCACCATGACCGAATACATTGATGAGTACTTTGACTATGCCACCCGATCTCGGCGGTCAATTCTCGAGGTCCTTGAAGAATTCACATCAGTCAAACTCCCCGCCGAGCGGGTCCTGGACATCTTTCCTCTGATACGAGGCCGCGATTTTAGCATTGCCAACGGTGGCGATCAACTCAACCACCAGTCTCAGGAAGGGGTCACCCGAGTCGATCTCCTCGTCGCCCTCGTCAAGTACAAAACCATACTGCGAAAGCCTCGCGAGGGTCTCTGCTCTCGGTACCTTGACAACCTCCCAGTCATGTCCAGTCTTTGTGTCACCCACAAGCCTGTCCTCACCCCAATCCACGGTGCTCAGAACGCGCAGCGTCCTCTCATCGCCATCGCCACCGGCACCGGCCTTGCCCCCATGCGAGCCCTCATTCACGAACGTCGCACCCACCCCTCCCCAGGTCCAACCCTTCTTTTCTTTGGCAATCGTAATCGCAATGCCGACTACTTCTTCAGCGACGAGTGGGAAGCGGCGGTTCAAAAGGGGGAGCTCGATGCATTTCTCGCCTTCTCTCGCGACCAGCGCACCAAAGTATACGTGCAGGACCTCCTCCGCCAAGAATCCCAGCGCCTCGAGAGGCTGATTTTGCAGAACCCTATATTCACCGTATGCGGCGGATCTACCAAGATGGCGGATGCTGCAAAGAAGGCAGTGTTTGATCCATTTACAGAGAGCAGGGAGGACCCGGACGAACGAAAGAACATTCTCTCTTCCCTGACTTGGTGGCAGGAGATTTGGTAGCCTAGATTCTAAATCAAATCAAGACGAATATTAAAAAAAAAATCCCACCCAAACAGAAACAAACCATTATAAAAAGTGGTTGTGAAAATTGCCAGCACGGATAGAGGCCGCGATCAGCGGAACGAGCCTGTGGCTCGAACCATCCAGCGCACGCATGGGAAAGACTACTTGGTCGAAAGAGCCAACACGGCGTGAGTAGCAATTCCTCCCTGAGTCTCTGGAATGAGAAGCAAAATAATCATGGTCAGAAAGGAATGTGATCCAGAATCAAAAGTGGTCTACAATGAGAGAACGAAGAGCAAACACCGAATGAACTTGTGAGCCCGCATTTATCACATAGGAGGAATGAATTTGAGGGCCAGGGTGTGGTTTTTCATCATCATTTTAATAATTTTTTATTGAAACGAAATAAGACGTACAATCGTCAGTACTATTTCGACTCGACTCATTTGAACAAAGTAAATACGCTTGACCAGATATCATAGACCTCCCAATTCCGTCGGAATATCCCAACACCGTTCAAATACAAAAAAGAAGAAAAAAACCCCCACGCTATGAACACAGTTCTGATTATGCCTCATAGCAAAAATCGTTGCTCCTTATCCCCGGGGTATATGAAAACGTGAAATATGGGTAATGTGTGCTGGAACCAAGTCCATGCAAATTAATAAAAATGTAGCATAAGTGGTAAAAGTGTCATCATCGGTCTTCTTCCCAGCTGTATCGTCGCTCTGCCAGTTGCGGCACGTGAATGAGTTCAGCACCTGAGTCGATGCGCTCAGGACTTCGTGGAATGCTTGATTGTGATAGGTGGGGTGAGCTGCCGGGGGAAAGGCCTAGGCCAGTAGGCTGAAGATCATCTGGGCGGTTTCGACGCTGTCCGGGTCTATTGGGGTCTGAAAAACCGTAAGGCTGGGTATATGCTGTTCTCATTTCGTCGGCGTAGCGCTCCTCTTCCTCGACCGTGAAGTTGCTTCCCAGTGTGTCGAGAGTGCCATTTCCATTGTGGGAATCCTCCGAGCCACTCCGGTTTCTGGATTCCAGCACAGGCTGAGCGTGGGGGAACCGTATGTTGTCTGGGAGCGGTCCTAAGCAAATAACATTGGAAGAGTCGATAGAGGTTCGTTGGACCGCCGGTGCCGGGGCTTGGAGGTAATATGCTGGGATGCTTTCACGGTTCGACTGTGATCTTCTCAGGTCATCAGACACACCAGACTGGTTGCTGAAAGAGGTGGTCAGGAAGGGAGAGCTGGGTGCGGAGTGGCTTGCGGGTTTTGGAGATGCCATTTGAATCGTATCGGTCATTGGCGAAGGAAATTCAGTAGACCGGCTGTTTACATCCGGGCGAGGACTTGTGGGTGAGGGTAATGAGATATGGATGGAATTCGGGATTGTACTTTCATCGTCGGGTGAGGCTGGGGGTGGTGTCACGGAAAGCTGTAAAGCTAGTGGTTCTTTTATCATTGGAGGAGGTGCATATATGACCTTCTCGGGCGGAGGCAGAGTTCCATCAGTGGGAGGAGAATAAGGGGGGACTGGCCCTTGGAGTTGTTGGTCCATTTTTCGGCGCGCCATCTCGTAGGCCGACATCTGCTGCGTGCTGTCGGAACCAAGTTCAGTATCGCCATTCCAAGACGTCACATCATCCCCGTCGAGCTCTGCAGGTGGTACGGGCGCTGGCATCTCGTAGATTTGGGAATTGGGCGCCTCAAATGGATTTTCTACGTTATTCGTTTCGACGTGGCGGGCCGGTGATGTCGCTTTCGTAGGGAAGATTTTGGCCAGAATTCGTTGCAAGGAGCTCTTTGGCGCATCTGGAGGGACACCAGAAGTCGAGTCCTTTCTTAAGTCTATGCATGATTCAGGAGTGACGCAGTTGCGCCTATGTCGACGCCGCTTTCGAAGCCACACAAGAATTATAATGAGTGCAACAAGTGCTCCAACACCAACTCCGATTCCAGCTTGCGCTGCTTTTGAAAGACCAGCTCCTACTCTGATGCTGGGCGGTGGATAAGGACTGTTAGATGTTTGCGCAATAGGAACAAGGTCGGAGGTGTCAGATGTGTTCGAGTACTCGGCTTGATGAATGGAAAACATGGCGTCGTCGTACTTTGTGATAAGGTACGATTCCTGGAGAAACGATCTCCCAAGAATGAATGTTGAGTTTTCTCCGTTCCTGCGAAGCATAAAGTAAGGAATTGCCGGGTCGCCATATTTGATGGTCCTGTTCATGAACGGATACTGGAGGAGGCCGGTGAGTGCTCTCGCGGGCACCGTGATGTTCACAATGCCGCTAACAGCATATGGATGTCCGAAGTTGTCGCTATTATCGAAGCTCGAGAGAATAAAGGTAAACGGAAACACATCCAGGCTCAAAAATTTGTTGTACTGGGCATCGGTAAGAGTGTATAGGTCGAAAGTGCTGTTGTACGTCAGGTTGAATGCATCTGCGAACTGGTCACAAACAGTATCCGGTAACCAAAGGTACGGAGTTGTGCTGTCTATCTTGGCGATAAAGGATGTGTTCCAAGTCGACATCATCAAACTGCTTTCATCCCAATTGCTGGGCTTGTTTTGACCTGCTCCAACCATGGCCTCGATTCCACGGACGGTAACGGCGGGGGTGCTGTCGTCCCTATCGAGCGTGAATTCGGTGTTATGGTTCGAGAATCGTGCTGAGTCGTAGCCACCAAGAGTTAAAGATACCGGCGCATTGCCTATTCATAGTCAGCACCAGCTCACTGGGGAAAGCTTGCGTACGCACGATAATGAGCACCGGCAGTATAGCCATAACTGTAGCTAGGAATCAACCCGAAGTCTTTCACGGCTTGTGTCAGGGGTGACTCGGCTATTCTGTTTCCAAACATGCCTTGGACGATGCCAAGCCCGAACAATCCGTTGAGGAAGCTGGTTGTGTTGAGACTCGCGATTAATACCTCGGACATTTGAAAATCTGTGTCGCCGTTTGTGCTCGGTGCCGATATAAGATCCTGTCCATAGTCGCCATTGCCTCCATAGCCCAAGTAGCTCAGTCCAAGTGACCAAGTCCCCAATGAAGCCCAGCTGCTAGATGCATCTGATGTGTAGATGCCGCCGCGAGCCGAACTACAATGAGGCTCCTCTATTTGTTTTTTATCAGAACATTGCATTTGAAAGCGGAAGGGGAAATGCGATATAATGTCGACATCGAGTGCGGACGAATTCATAGCTACCGACAAGCGAGAGAAAAAGGCACATCAGAGAGACTTACTGGCTTGGCATCCTCCCGGCCCAACCGCCCAAAACTCGGAGAGGGAGGTGCTCACGAGAACATCGACTTCTTGTGAATTGGAGCCCAGCTCAAATGTCAGCGTGGACCAGTTCCCGTCAATTCCTAGCCTGGATAACGCATTAGATCTCCGAAGCGGGAAGGAAAATTTGAAAAACATGCCATGAGCTCGATGAGAGGGATATGGGTGCCGGGTCGCGAGCGTAGGCTAAGCCCAGGATAGCAGCTCCCGTCACGATAGCTCTCGCCCTCATAGTGTCGATGCGGATTGTCCAACCCAATTCGACCGTTCTGTCACTGGCGTTGCGCAGGCGTTGCGCAGGCGTCTTGCCAACTATAAACGGGCCCGCGAGGGGCTGACTCAAAGTAGGATGTCCAGGCAAATTTGCGGCCAAAGGTACACCGAGAGAGTTGGTTGCGAGCCCATGAAGCCTGGTGGAAAGGGAGGGGAGCGCCCTCGGTATGGCCGGCCAACCGAGTTTTTCGTTTGAGTGAAATGCGTGTGTTCCAAACAGTAGCCGTCAAGGGAAAGGGAGTAGGGATGGTTAAGGGAAAACAAGGGAAGCGCCCTGTGAAGAACAGAGATCGGACGCTCAGTGCTCCACGAGGCGAAACGAGACAGACGACCTCGGCCGGCCTGCACTTCCCGCTCTGAACCTTCGACAGGACGGGCGGGCCGAGAGCCAAGATACCCCCAATACGTAACGCGCAAGCAATGGGAGACGCCAAGCCAACGCTGTCTGGCCCAGGCCATGAGGGACAGGGGTGTTGCGCTATCACTGCCACTCAGCGACCTGTCTGAAATTCTCATCAGGAGAAGAGAGTGGGAATGGGCGGGCAAAGGACGGACTCCATTGAGCAGGTCCCAGGCGGTCCTGGCAAGCTACACTCTCACTCGCAAAGGCTAATCCAGGGCAGCTCCAGGGGGGCCCCTGTTCGTCCTGTTCGCTTGTTGCGACCACCCGCCGGGCGCATTGCTGCTTCCCCAGCAGCCCTGTATCCACATGACCCCACGTAACCACCTAAAATCATCGCCCTTCAGCCATTGTCTTGTCAGGGCAGACACACGGACTGTTCTTTTTGTTGTTCCGTCATTCCTTCGTCCGGTCGAGTATGATGAGCTGCGCAAAGCCGCAGCGCCGCACTGACAGCTCGATTTTCGCGGCCCGACCCCCTTTGCACCTGACTGCGATATAAGCAACTGGTTACAGTACGACCAATGCGGTTGCAGGATGCCAAGTCCAGTCCTACGCTACCTTGAGCTGCTTAGGGCTGCTGAAGAGACAAGATGCAGGGGAGGGGACCTGTGCATCCATTCTTAATGCGAGTACTGCACTTGGGCTGACAACCCAAAAGTCTGGATCTGCGTCAGGACTAGAGTCCCATCCAACCGGAGACCAGCAAGCAAAGCCATGTGTGCACACAGCATACCATCCCATTGTCACCGCACGCGATTAAAAGAACAGATTGGGTTTGGGAGCCGTGCCGCAAAGCAAATGGTGCAAACGTGTTGGCAAAGATACCTGCAAACATGCTCATCCTGGTGCAGTGTCACACAGCGACTCTACCAAAGGGTCGAGGCAGCCACCAAAAAAGAATGATGAACACGGAGGAGAATAGGTGTGCGGCATGTTGCTGCACCTAGACCACTTCCAGCAAGCATCTGATCATCCAAGTTCAGCATAATTGCAAGCAAAATATTATGAAGCCAGTGATGCCAGCTTGTGGTGTCATAGCGGCGATGCAACATCCAACTACTGATTGATATCAAACTAGCATGTATGTAGGGTCATTGTGGTCAACGGAGATTGCCCAACACCCTCGCCGATGTGACATGTGACATGGAGTAGAAAGCCCTACGGCCGTAACCGTCGCCACGATAGCGGGAAACCATCCATTCCTCCTCCACTCGACGTTACAGCGACTTTGAGCATTGTCCAGAGCGTACCCTGTTAGAGGCATGGTCCAGGGGCCCCGGTACGAGGGCGAAAAGATGATTGGCCTGGATGGTGGAGGATCCCGAGTCGTCCTCAAGAATTGGGTCCAGAACAAGGAGAGTGAACGGGCGAGGTGAATCCACCATTTGACTTGACGGGTGAAAATGGCCCCCAACCCGTCATACCATACATGGCCCATTACCCAACCCCCCCAAAAAAAAACAAAAAGCGCAGTTAGTCTAACTGATAGCTTAACCAGCCCATGAGATCATCGCACACTATGCCGGCCATAAGCACACAGACTAGGGCCGGTTTGGGGTTTGGTCCCCGCGGTGGGGCCCACAAATGACGGGCAGGTGTCGTCCGAGGGTTGCTTTGCCATTCCTTCGCATTGTTTAGGCTAGCCAACGCAGATTGACGAGTTGACAAATGTTGGAGGCACACGGTCGAGGGGGGTTTCTGAATCCCTGCCCCAAGTTGCTGACAGTTACTGCAACGGAACGCTACTATGTCAGGTATCCATTGCGGGACTACAGGAGTTGCGATTCGCGGGATCGCCTGAGCGAGAGAACAACGTCGAAAAACAACCGCGCCCTACCACGACGCGCTAGCAGCTTATACACATTAACTTTGGAGCCGTGTTGATTCGCTCAAGTCGAAGCGGGAATCGAGCAAAATTCCTCGAGCTGGGGTCTTGAAAACTTCTCAAGCGCTGGCCGGATCAAGAGCCGGCGAGCAAGTGCCGCGGGGCGAGCTGGAGCATGAGCCTCAGCCCCAGGAGCACAAGGAAGCTGCTTCGAGGGCCTCAAGGGCCTAGTTGTCTCATTTGCTGTTCCGCGTGCCGCAGCCACAGATTCGGGTCTCGGGGGAGATGAGCATTACCTGCTGCAAGTGCACCTGAGGGTAGGTAGCATGTGTGTCTTTCACGGACTAATGATCCAAGCACCGTGATTTGCGGGTGAGCAAACGTGCAAAAAATAAGGGTGTACTGACTTTGGGGCTCAAACGCTAATTATCGGTGTTGGACTGTGCCAAGAGGGATCGTCACTCTGAAATCGTGCAGGTCCTGGCCCGACGCGTCAACTCGTGAGGCGAGGGCGGCGAGGATGAGGGCTCTAGCATCGTCTCACGCGGCGGTCTGCCTTACTCGCTACCCATCCCATGGCGGCCCTTTTGGTGGTAGAACGACCAGGGGGGCGCCTAGATGTGCCTCGGTTGAGCTGACATGAAGTTGACATGAAGTTGACATGAAGTTGACATGAAGTTGACATGCAGCACCAGCAACTGGCAATTGTCGACCACAATCTATCTGAGCAGGCAGATGGACAAATGTCCGAAGTACCATCGGGTATGCCGCGTTACAGTAGACGGAGCCAGCCCCCTTCTTCTTGTCTACCTAGCAATGGCTCGGATGCGATGCAGATGCGTGGTAGCTGTGGGGTGCCTGTCCATCGGGGGCCGCACGCCACCGGCGTCGGTGAGGGCATGGAGAGCAAATGCAAAGCCCCGATCCGGAAGAGGCCACTCGGCACACAAACAAGTGAAACACGTCAAGCGGAATTGCCCCGGTCTGCTGCGGGCGAGATTTCCCTCGTCCCTCCCAGGCTGATGAAAGGCCCGACGCCGTTTTGCCGTTCGCTGGGCGGGTTGCATCCATGTCGGCCCCATGCTCGTCCCCAGACCCATGTCCACTCAGGAATGCGTTCGCCATGCCGTCGGGTTGGCCCTGCAAACTGTGCACTCATTTACGCTGGGTCCCTCACAATCTGTTAAACTTCCTGTGGTCATTTCACTGCCATCTCATCTCCATTTGCTCCGAAAGCGATCCCTCGGGCAAGTAGTTTTTAACGCTCAGGCGTCGTCCGGTCGTCGCGGCAGCTGGCACTCGGCCGCATCAACCGCCAGGACCGCTTTCGTTCCGCCTTCTCGAACCTCGAGGCCGCATTGCGTTGCACGGACGAACACATGAAGGCATCCGCGGCTGATTCAATATGCGGGCGCATACAGCCGGGCTGCTAGCGATTGCCGCCTTTGCTCAGTCGGCATTGGGAGCTTTGCCTTGGGGTAGGTTTGCCGTTTTCATGTTTGAGGTTGCGAAGGCCAGTGCTAAATTCCGCCCAAGGAATCCTCCGGCGAGACTCAGATCATCTGCCAGCAAATGCCACCGCTATCACACCTTCTGCGGGAGATGCCACTCGTTATGTCACCGTATCATTGACCACACAAAACTCAGCCTCGTCCCTAGCATCGTCATATCTTACTGTCCAATCCACGCTCAGCGAGCCAGCCCCCCCATCATCTCTACGTTCGAACAGTACGGGCAGCCATGTTGAGGCTTCAGGCACAGGCCCAAGCTTGGGAACCACCAAGTCCGGGACTGCGACATCTAATCTCCATCTAATTAAATCTTCCACGGCGAGGTCCTCTCCTACTACAGCAAAATCAGAGAGCAGTAACCGAAGGGCCTCTACCACCAATCGCGTGGAACGCCCACCATCAACCCCAGTCTCAGTCACCATGGCAGCAAGCAGCACCACCAACTCGCCAGGCTCTACAACTCCTTCTCCCCACCAATCGTCAATATCAGCAAGCTTAACTCTGTGGAACACTACGCAAGCTCCTAACCGCACCGCCACGTCCACTGCAACAAATGACTCCAAGACTTGCACAGAACTAACCGGGGATGAACCCGTCACTGAGTACTCCATTGTTTACACTGCTACAATTACCCTTTCTGGAAACTATAGCAATTACACGCCACCCTATCCAACAATTGAAACTCCAACCTATTGTGGTATCGGAGTTACACTGTCCAGTGAGCCATTCCTCACTACCATAGCCATGGGCAGTGGTGGCTTCATCGTATCTACCAAACAGCCCGCAGCCTCTTGCTCGGGGTCTTCATCCTCCAGCTGTGGCAGTGATGGAGAAGATTCAAAAGCGGCTGACTCCTACAGAGGCAAAATTGTTCCCACAGCGTCCTCTTCCCGAATGACTGTCACATTTGTCACAACTGAAAAGAACCCAGCCACCGTCACCGCCAGTGAGGCGCCTCCTGGGTTTGGCGTATCGGGATCAGTAGGGTTTAGTATTCAACAGCATCAAAGTGCAGCGCCCAGGGGCAGCGGCAACGGGGGTAGCCAAAGCAGCGGAGGTAACAGGGGAAGTGGAGGTCGTGTTAATGGACCCCAGAGCCAACAAAAGGAGACATCCCAGCCTGTTTCCCAGCCTACTTTTACAGTCACTGCAAGGGCCGACAATGTTGTCATCAACGACAAAACATTCTCCAGTCTCAAGCCAAACCAGACAACAACGGTCACACTAAGTCAAGGCACATTTACCATCCTCCCAACCGTCGTGGTTGGTGAGGGAGCAACAGTCCAAAAGCCCCAGCCCATTGGAACTGCCATTAGTGTCTTGACACCGGTAACCGGTAGTGCTGGAGGGCTTCCTGTCATTGTGTCGGGATCCGAGGCCATTGTCGATGGGACCACGTTTGAGATCCCTCCCCTGGGTACGACCACGACGATACACGATGAAGTGGTAACAGCTGGGCCCGGTCAGGTAGTCGTTGACGACCAGACGATGACGTTTAAGGCTGCCGGGGGGCCGCAATCAGATGTAGTTGTGACCGGGGCCGAAATGGTGACTGCAGTTGGACAATCAATCTTCATCTACCGCTCGACCACACTAACATACGGGCCCGGGATACCGGAGACCACTAGATTAGTGGATGATGATACAATTACAGTTGGGCCCTCAGGAGTGGTCATTCACGGAACGACACTGGGTGGAATTACAGCAACGGCTACCTCAACGAGATATGAAATTGTGGGCGGCGCCACAATTACAAAATTAAGCCCATCATATGTGGTCATCGGCGGCACAACATTTACAGCCGGGTTGAAGGGGGGGACAACAACCAAGGTCATTGGCGGCGAAACTATCACGATAGGCCCGAAGGGAGTGTCTATTTCCACCATGACTCTGGGTCTTCCTTTTGGCTCATCGACTGTTACGACAATCAAAGCGTCTGCCACGAAAACAGAGAGCCTACCTTCGGAAACAGGGGGATCGAAAAACAAGGAGGGCGGAGGAGATGGCAGCAGCAGCCAGAACAACAACGAGAGCGATGAGGATAATAAGGGTTCGGTGCTCAAGCCAAGCCTTGTGGCAGGGATTACAGGACTGTGCATGGCAATCGGCGTTTGGGTTTGGGTTTGAGATGAAGGCAACGAACAGGCTGAGAGGCGTGTTCTTGGGGCGTGTGTATTTGTAATGTGCCTTGGCGGTTGCGAGCCTTGGGTTCTACGACTTAATGATACCCTATGAGAATTAATCGGATGGCGGAACCGGATGGGGGGTTGAAAAGCTTCATTGGCACGGTCCTCATGGTTGGGATCGGGATAGGGTGGTCTGCCATGGCCCCACGTTGGATATCATAATCTTGAAGAAATATTGCAATTTCGCGTTGGCTTTTCTGAGCATCCTTCCTGCTGACGCGTACTTTTTGCCCCCTCGAGAGCCCAAATACGAGAAAAGCTAAGCCCTACCATCGTCACCTTCCAATCCCCATCCGTCCCCTATCCGGCAATCCCATGGTTCAACGCTCGCCATTGTCTCCGACTGGCCGGTCACAGTCCCCCCCTTCCCTCATTCACCGGGTTCCGCCTTGTTTTCTCCATCAGCTCACCTTCATCGGCTTAACACAAGGCACTATCCCGCCCTCGTTCAGGGTCCCAAAGCCGGAGGGACGCACGGATCAGCACACCAGCCGGAAGGGATACGAGGAGTCAGCCCTGGGCCAAAAGTCATGATTTGCTGACTGGTGGTACATTCAGCTGCGTGCGGCGCGGGAATGCATCGCTGCGCTTCCCATTGGCAAAGGCTCCCTCTCCGCAGACTGGCGGTGGTGTCGGGCAGGCATGTGAGTTGAAAACCGTCGTTCGTTGGACGCGCCACGACGCCGCCCTCGGCTGAGACGGCCAACGAGGAGCCATCATTGAATGCGCAGCATGACCTGGCGGCTGATTAAGCTTCTTTTGAACATTGCGGATGACAAGCTCCCAGGGCAGCTTCCCCGAAGCCACTGCCGTCATGGTCTGAATTTGCATGGCCGTGTGCGGCATTGAGCAGCTTCTTCCCGCTAGCCTGGATCATGCCGTGCATCATGAGTTCACACCCAAGCCCCTTGCTCCCAGTTTCAGTTTCAGTTGCTCCAAAAAAAAAATCACTACTTTGAGTGAACAATGGCAGTTGTAAATTTCAGCCCCGGAATACATCTAAGTAACACACATTTTTGATAATAGAGCCCATAAAAGAGGCTCAGGCGGTGGAGAATGATAATCTATCATGCCGATCAACACAACCCTAAATGCTCCCTTCCTCATGAAGCTTGAGGAACCAGTGCTTAATCCGCGTATTCTCGTAGGGGACTAGGATGTATTATTGCTGAGTTATTCATACGTACATGTTGCGTTATGGGTTGATCCACCCACAGGGCAATTAGACGGTGGCTACACCCGACCCTATCCAATGTCTAACTCATAAATACCCGATAATCAATGAGATAGAATGAACCAAGGTGTTATATGGGTTCCACTAATAACTAGCCCCTGATATTTTATCCAAGTCCTATTTATTTCATTTTTTATTCTTCCTGGTTGTTTCCAGGTTCGTTAGTTTGACCAACTCTGAGTACATCCCACCTTTAGATGAAGGAAGGTAAGCCAAAGTCGTGCTTATGATAGACAAGACGAGGCTCCGAACAGCCAATGTAGGCTTTTTCGCGGCTTGTTGCTGAGATGTTCTTTAAGCTGAGTACCAATGCAAAAAGTAAAGTGTATTGGTGTGCATATTCGAAGACCATGTCCCCACAATAGCCATGTAAATGCCAAAAACTGTCCTATGCAGTCGTACTAGCTCTAGGTTACCAACAGCGGACCCAAAAGGTTCACCCCCTAATGTACAGGCAATATTGTATTCCTTTTCGAAACCAATGGCCCAACGCTTCCGGGCCGATAAAGACAGTTGTCAGTCGTGGCCCACACGCCTTTCGTGTGAGGCTCTGTTTGAAACCTCACCACACCACTCGTTCAAACCTTGAACGCTGCCCCTGTCAGGCACGCGTCTTCCCCCCCCACCCTTGAATAACCTTAAGACAAGAGTCTAACATACTTTAGCCTCAGAAAATGGAAGCCCGGCTGTAGCTGGATTGTTTTGAACACGCTTTTCCATGGGCGGCCGACATCCAAGCAAATATCCGACCCCATCTCGCTAAACACCGAGCAGCACACCACCGCGGGGCCGAAATTCACCCACGAGCCCTACGGCCAAGACAAGCATCCAGGCAGTCCCAGTGCCGCATTACCCGGAACGGCGCCCAGGGCAGCGGGCGGCCATGAGGCGCCAAATTAAGGATTGAAAACCCGGCCGAAGCGAGAGGCGCCATCGGTTCGTTACCGAACTTTTTATCACATCGCACGAGTTTCTCAGCGTTTCTGCACCCGAATATTTATTCAATAGGAAAAAGGACCAACTCTCGAAAATATCATGCACTTATTAAATTTCGGAGATGTGTCAATCGTAATGGTTTGTTGACGTGTTTTTGTTTATCCTTGGCAAATGATCAGGAACATGCGCAGAATTATAGTGGCTTCTTCTGGCTGCCTACATTAAACATGAAACTGAGCACCCCAAAACATTAATTTCTGCCCCAGGTTGCATCCTCATTGGGCCCCTGCCATGTGCCTCAGCGCTGTCGTTGGGGCTTCCCCAGATCGTATCACAGCAATGATTTCGGCCTCTAATTTCCCATCCAGTCGCGCAGCGTCCCCGGCTTCATTGTTGCACCAATCCCGAGGAAGCCTCTGCAACGCCCGGGAACCCCCCCTGGCGCTTTGCGTTAAGATTTAATAGATAAAATGAGGGCCGACAATTCCAGTCGCCAATTGCCAAGAGCTCAACGCCTTTCGTCCATATCACTCCTTTGATTGCCATCATGGTTTCCTGGAGGTTATTTTCACTCTCGCTGTTAAGCTTCGTCGGGGCGGCCCACGGCAAGACGTGCCTGGTGCCCTCGGTGAACAGCACAGGGTCTGATGCTGCTGCGATCCAGAAGGTTTTCAACGAGTGTGCCAAGGACTCAACCATCTTGTTCCAGAAGGGTTTCGAGTACAACGTCTACGAGCCAATTTCTGCCACCAACCTGTCCAACGTCGTCATCTCGGTCCAGGGAAACCTAAACCTCCCCAAGAACATCACCGCCGTGCAGCAGATTGTCAAGGATGGCGGTGGCTCAGTCTACTGGTTCGAGCTCAAGGGAACCAATGTCCAGTACATTGGCTCCGCAGATGTGTGTCCTTCGTATTCGCTTTGCCTTGTCTCCGTGCTAAATTCCATCAGGTCACGACCGGATGGATCCGGTCCTACGGGCAACAATGGTGGGATGCCAACCCTGCAGGGGAGACTGGCCTTGCCAACCGCCCCCATCTGATGCGTTTCCAGGTCACCAACGGAGTCATCAAGTACCTGAAGTCATGGAAACCCATCGGCTGGAACATTTCCGTCAAGGGATCCAACATTGCCATCACCCACAGCATGGTCGATGCTGTCTCCGAGACTGGAAGCTTTCCCTTTAACACGGACGGCTTCGGAATTTCCGCCACAAACGTCACCGTTACCGATTGTGTAATTTACAACGGAGACGATGCAATTGCCATTACGGATGGAGCTCACGATGTTTTAGTTGAGCGCAGCACCGTTGGATACCAAACCCACGGTCTCAGCATTGGCTCTCTGGGATCGGATTACACCAAGGCTGTGAACATCACCAACATCAAGTTCAACGACATTACATTCGCCGGCGGCTTGTATGCTTCAAGACTCAAGTCATGGACTGGTGGGCAGGTAAGTAAAGCAGCCAACTCTCTGTGAATTGATAAAACTAACTTGGCTCAGGGTCTTGTCAAGAACGTTGAGTGGAGCAATATTCGCCTCTTCAATGTGACATTCCCCATCTACATCACACAAACATATTGGGACCAGAACAAAGCCACAAGTGACCGACCTACAAACACTTCTGTCAACATGGAAGACTTTACCTGGGAGAACTGGAGGGGTTCGATCAACTCGTACCAGCCCGGCGATGGTTCATGCGCCTCTGATGTGAGTCGTCTCCTCGTCTTTGCCCGGTCTGCAACTAACAATGAGCAGCCCTGTTGGTACGATGTTGGCCTTCCCAACCTCAAGCACAACGAAGCCATCATCCTTGAGTGCTATAACCAAAAGTCGTGCCAGAACTTCAAGTTCGATGACATCCGGATTTTCCCCCAGGATCTCAGCTCCCCTACAGTCATTTGCATGAATGCACAGGCGGATTCGAACCCAAACATGGGTATCGAATGCCGCAACGGAACCTTTGTCCCTCTTTATTAGGCGCTCCTGCGAGATGAAGTCAGGGGCGTGTGTTTTATATTCAGCTTTAATAGTTTAGAGTCGATGAAAATCCCTTGAGATTTTGTAGGGCATGAATCCATGGGTATATTACAAGGTCCTTGTATATAATGTCATCCAACTTCAATGATGAAAGAGTAAACCGGTTTTCTTCTATCCAGGGTTGAGCGCGATCAAGTATGTTTTGCGGTCCTTCAAACCCGCCACGCATCTTTGAAGCGCATATGTGATTTCTTGAAAGAGAGCCAATCTTGTATTTGTGTCATATTTTCGCTCCGTGAGTGCCAGCGAGAGGCACACCTCGACAATCATTCCGACCGTTGCCCCGCAAACATCCCCCGCCGCATTGGGGGACTGCTTCAATGCCTTGCACGCGCCGGCCAGCTCTTTTTGCGAGCGAATGGCCCCGAAAGCCTTGGCGCTGGTGATTTGATACAGGATGACGCCAAGCTCATGTATCGGGTTCACCGTCTCCTCCTCGATGGCCGCCCGCGACTTGAGGGGGCCAGGCTTCTGGGGCGCAAGGGGAACTCCAAAGTTGTGGTCGAGCCAGGGCTCCAGGTAACTTCGAGGCTGCGTCGCCCAGTCCACGGCGCTTGGTGATTCGAATTCTTGTCTGTAATAGCGATAGTTGTTCAGTTGCCGCGGGGTCGGTCCCAGGTCAACAGAGTCGAAGTGGATGTGCGAGAGCGCAATCTTGGCTGCAAGCTCGACGCGCTCCTTTCGCGGAAGCTTTCTCATGTCTCCAATCACATCCCCTAAGCTCTGCTCCTGCTTGATTCTGGTCTCCGGGCCGTTAACGCGGCGAAGATGGCATATTGGCTCTCCGCTCCCTCTTCGAATGTCTCCAATCTCTTGAAAGCGCGATGCCTCGCTGTCAGCTTGATCGCGACGCCTTTCCAAATCCTTCATCCGCACTGCGATGTTGGAAATGTTCTTCTTTTCAAAGCTTTCCCAGACGGTTCCGGTAACGATAAAATCGGCCGAATCCGCGACCAAGGCCGTGCCGCTGCCAGCAGCTCCCATCATGCTGCAGATGACGGGGTCGCCGGTCAATTTTAGCCCTGCCAGCAAACCCCATCTCTCCATTGCCCTCACCAACTCTTCGTCGCTGCCCTCCAACTTGACAGCGAACCGGGCATTGGTTCCGTTGGCTGACTTGTTCACTCCTTGGATAGCCCTGTGCATTTGGTGCAACCCTTTACGAAACGATCTTGTTTCATCCAAGATGGCTGGGGGAGTATCACAGCCTCTTCTCAGGAACAGTATGGGATCTTCAAACTGAAGGTTGGGCAGAAGCTGATACAAGCGCTCGTTCATTTTATGGATAGTGGCAAGAATACTTGCAAACTTTTCTTTCCCGAAATTGACCCAAGAAACCTTGGTCAAAGCCGATGCTTGGTGCGATTTTGAGATTCTCTGGCTGCTTTCCTGTCTGGCTTGAAAGATTTGGGAATCCACAGGCGAGCCTGTGCTCCCCCGTGCCCAAGTTTCTGAATCATGTGCGCCTCTATGATCTCGTCGATTGCTTTGAAACGGACCCAATAACACGCCCCTGTCTTGCTGACCCTGGGTTTTCAGTGCCTGCGTACCTATTGTGGTCGAATATGTAGTTCCTGGTACCTTTCCGTTTGCCGACCGACTCATCTGACGCTTTTTGAAATATTTTGATATCGCCTCAGATATTCTCTGTTTCTTAGTTGGATCAACCTGTACGGAGGACGGTGTCGCGCTGGGATGATTGCTGGTCGATTCTTTCCTGTCCAGTGTCTCGACGGCCGTCTCAACCAATCTAAACCAGGCCATACTAGTATTTCTTTCATCTTCCAGTTACGTCAGCAAGATTATTGCAAACACGGAGCCAAGGCGACTTGTGCAAAACCACATACTATGACCGCTATAGGCGGCAGCCAACTCGTAGCACATTTCGAAGGCCTCAAGTATTCTAGCCATATGATGCCCAATCAACCCTCTTGCGTCCCTGTCCGGGATACGAGGTGTGACAGCACTACGCTGAAGCTTTTCAAGGAAGTATATAACTGCAAAATCAAAGTTGAGTTGCTCATTCACGAGCTCCTGGATCAAGTCCTGGAAGTCGCGACCAAAATCTTTCATCGTCTCGTAGCGGCCCCAGAGAGACTTGCATCGCTGATAAATTGTATCAATCGAATTGATCATCCCCAAAACATCGCCCATTTTGGCTGCAGCCTATATAGGCTTCGAGAACATGAGGAAAGTCTGATCTGTGAGGGGAAATGAAGGCGTTGGGGTGATGGAGAGTGGAACGATGATACGCGATCGCCTGGTGAGCCCCCGCACGATAGCATTGGGAGTAAGGCAACTCTTATTGGTTCGACCTTTGATGAATTGAGAGGTAATAAATTCATATTGGCTGCTGTGGTGAGGCCAAGAAGCCCGATGTTACGTTGCTGGGGGCGAATCTAACCCCACCATTTGACAAATTGAATTCATCGCGATCATCGATTCTACTTCACTTATAAGGCAATGGTGGTTATTTATTTGAACCTACGCCATCTCATTAGCGTCATTCCAAGTTTGGTCCTTTGTTCTCGCACCTGCGCTTAAAACAACTAGTCTCGTGCTTGACATGGATTCACATGCGAGAGTGGTGGACCTCATCAGGACGGAATCTCTCCGGCTGGAGACGTGGAAGGATGGTGCGAATAGAAATTTGAGACACGATAAGCTGATTCCCAGAGAGATGCAAACCATCGCTGCGAGAGTTGCCTACTTGTTGGATGAAGTTGCGTCAACAGAACTGCCCCGGCCTGGCAAGATATCGCACTCGAGAGGGATACTTGACCCTCTGAGATGGAAGTTCCGCAAGGACAAGGTCATGAAAATGATGGCAGAGATACGGCACCTCAACGACACGCTTTACTCTCTGGAAACACTTAGAAACGACAGGGTCGATAAGCTGCTCAAGAGAAGCGAACAAAGCGAGATCCGGCTCCAGCGGATTCAGCAATCTATCGAAAGGGTAGAAATGGCCGTGTTCAATAACGCAGTCACTAGTGAGAAAACCTCATCCACAGGGATAACAGAAAAGCATGCACAGCCACGTCAGGCCCAGCATCCACCGAGGAAGCAAGATGATGGACCAAGAACGCTCCGCTCGCTCTTTGATTTGGCCGTTGAAGGTTTGGGTCTTGTTGCAGCTGTGCTCGAGAGTGATGATTTATTCGGACTCCATGATCAATTGCAGGTTTGGGGCCTTGGTCTTTTTGGCAATGAGCTTGGGCTGGACGCAATACTGCATGCTGATTGCAGTATCCACGGATATCTTGACCTTGGTGCTATGGTATTCCGACCAATCTTTCTCAAGATCCTGCTGTTAAATGGTGAGACGGTCAGTTGAAAGGTTGGGGCACAGCTAACTTTTCAGACTTCATTCTCATCGCTCTCGAACCTCCGCAAGAAGCCATCGACAAGTACCTAGATGAGACATTCAACATGGTGAACAAATTAGGTCTGTTGGATGATGTACTCCATCTGACCACATTCATCGAGAGGTTATTGGCCCCAAGGCCGGAAAGTCCCGTTGCAGCCGAAACCGAGCCACCTGCGGAGGCCCAAGTCACGCAGTGCTTACTGCAGCTGGAAAAGGAGATCAGACACCTTTACAGTCTCAACCCAGCCATTAAACTAATGCAGTTTTTGTCCAATCAGCCTGGGGGTAGTTCTAGAAAGCACGCTGCAGTTGCACAATCCACCCCGGCCACACCGCACAGCGCAGACAATGATAACGAACTGATGGATAAAATCGTTGATCTGCTGCTGGATGATACAGAGGATCCGGACACGAAACACGAACCATATGAGCCTGCAGCAAGAGGTCTAGCCAGCACGTTTGATGATGAGGAAAAAAGAGGGTTGGAATGGCGAAAATTAGGGAGGCAAAGTGCCACAGATGAGAATATACATACTCTCGAGAGGCGCCAGCAGACACCAGAAGGTAGGCCGCCGCAGCATCCTTTTTTTCAGTTTGCTTACACATAGCTAACAAAAATTTGTAGTTGAATCCATGGACAAAAAGCATACGGGGGCCAATATTGGGATTGTCCGCGGCACTATGGACTCATGGGAGGACCCTAGTCTAAACAAGTCGAAAAATCAACCATATACTGAAGCCGCCAAAAGATATACCTTTTATTAAAAACGGCAGCTTTTTCTTTTTCTTTTTCTTTCCTGATGGTTAATACCACTTATAATATATTCTAGCGAATTTTTGCCCTGCTTTGCATCTTTTTGTTACTTTCCATCTGATCGGTTCGGAAACGCCCGTCGTCTCCAAACACCCGCAGCCGTCGCAAGATTCCGTGAAACCCGAACGGCACCAGGTGCCTCGCCACGATTGGCATGAGCAAGGCTTGGCGTCTGCAACCCAAGGCGTAAACATCAGAATTAAGCTTACTGCATTCGCGCCGCAAAGAAGAAGAAGAAGAAAAAAAAGAATTTGCCCTCTCAGACGAGGCGATTTAGCGCGCGCAGGCACGCCTGCCAGAGGCGAAACCGGTGTCGCGACTGTGAGGCTGTAGATCCGACAGGGGGCGTTTCGCCAGCGGATAAATGCAACCTTCCGGCACAAAGGGCCGAGACCCAAACGCTACCAAGATGTCTTGGGCAGCAATCCAATGCGACCGTCGACTGCTTCTCGCCGGGCGGATGGTCCGGGTCGAGACACAAGATGCCGTGGAGGAGTGTTCCCAGTGTGTTTGGGCAGACTGCTCAAGCGGCCGGCGAAAGACGGGCGTGGGGGACAAAGGGCCGATTAAATGGTTTCGATCATTGTTTCGATTAATGCCTGTGGGCATTTCCTGCTATCTAATACTAAACTCCTTGAGGCGGAGCCAGCAACCTGGCCTGTTCCCGTGCTGGCACTGCCAGCAGAGTTGCCTCCCAGCCCATCCATGTGTCCCGTGCCCCGTCAATCCTCCTCATCATTCCTTCGTATCGCTCTGTAGTGGTATCATCTCCAGAAAAAAAAATCACATCGGTCCGAGCCCCTCTTCAATAGGGTACCGATAGTTGTCATGCAAACCCCACCCGTCACTTTTTCGGTTGGAGGGGGAAAAAAAGAAAAAGAAAAGAGGTAGAATGAGAATGAAATGCAAAATCCCGTCGTGGTATAATATAGGATATCTTCCGAAAACGCCGATGCTCGCTCAATGCCATAAAATGATGGTGATGTTGTATAGTGGTAAAAGGAGGATGAGTGTCGACAGATGCTTCCGGCGGCTTCGTATCCAGTCACATGTTTGTTGCATACTCTGGCCTCTGGGGGGTTGGTGAGGGACAGAAATAATCCAGCAGTCCGACTTCTATGCACGAGTTGCACCGCCAGCGCGTCCACGCTGCGGCAGCGTCCATGGCTTTGCACAGATAATCTGGGAAGCACGTTAGCATCAATACTGGTTCGCTGGTGGGCAGTGGAACCCGTACCTCTCCTTCACTGTATCCCCAAAAATACACCATCATGCCAATGACGTAGTAGATGGCAGCGTTGGTGCCCTGGTAGATGAGCACGGCCGACAATGCTGTCAGCGGTAGAATGGCGAGCCGAAACTCGAGCGAGCGGTGGAGAGCTGAGCCTCCAATGAAGCCGAGAGGCCATTCGAGGCAAAACATGCCAAGACCCAGGACGAGATTGATTGTTTGCAGCACCGGTATAGGTCTCACAGCCCCGTCGAGTGTGCGGGTGAGGAAGTCCCAAAAGATCTTGGGCCAGATGAAGCATTCTATGGCGGCAGCAACTTGGTCTGGTGGAATTTGTTAGTTGAAGATGCTGCGCGGCTGTGGATTGCTGACGACTTACAGGCCGCTGCGGTCAAAATGATGAGCCGAGCCCAGTGGTTCTTGATAAGCTTGCCCATTTTGACTGCTGATGTGTGATGTCCTGATTATTGTCCTTCTGTTGCAGAAATGTTCCTTGCGGAGAAGCAATGCTGTTTTCCTTGTCTTTCTGAGTCGTCTAAAGAATTGATTGTCGAATTATAAATACACGTCGGCTCTGTCAAAGATGCCGTCGAGGGGGTGGCGAACAAGTAACCAGACCTGTTGCGGGAGGAGGAAAAGAAATGTACAAAAGTGGTGGGAAGAATTAAGAAGGGTTTTTTTGTCCAACCAGGTTGACAAAAGAAAGCGAAGATGGAAAAGTGAAAGACGACGTCGGGCCAGCAGACGATGGAGATTTGACGACAGAGTTGTTTTCAAGGCGGGAGGAAGCCGGAGTATATTGCGACTCGGCAGCTGGCGGAGAGGTGGGATGGGGATGTCCCCAAGTGGATTCAAGGCGGTTGGGAGTCAGTTGGATGTGAAGCTGACGATGTCGCGGGAGATGGTTCGGAAACTGCAGGCTCCGGCAATGTGTACTATAAGATGTGCGGTTGCTGGAGTTTCACGAGCATGATTGCGCCACAAGAGGGCTTGTCGAGGTTTGATGTGCAAGGCCTCGAGCGCGGAAGAGGGCAGAGCCGGTTATAGGTGGCAGCGGTGGTGTCGCGCAAGCGGGCAGCAAAGGGAGTCAGCGAGGGCGGATGATACACTCAAGGGTTCGGCGAGACGGGGGCGCAACGAATCCGGATGGGGATGGGGTGGCTTCGAGGTTTTAAGCATGCACACACACACATCTGAGCTGCTGGGGAAGAGGCGAGGGGAGGGCGGCGGCGGGCGGATGCGACGCAATGCAGAGCAACGCAACGCAAGCCACGGGGCGGCCAAGAGAAAGGCCCCACGACCCGCCATGGAACCATGGGAAGCGCCAGCAGCAAGCACCGGGAACGGTGAGAGGCGATGGTGATGGCAATGGTGATGGCTCATGGCGGGGGGTGGGGTGGGAGAGGGGAGCTAGCGATGGTCACACACTTTGCAGCACGCAGCAAGCACAGTTGACGCTGACAGGGGCACGATCCAGCTCCAGGGTTCAATGCAGCCCGATGCAGAGCGGGCACATGATTGGCCGCTCTCGCCGTCCACCATTTCCCATCGCGGCACCGTGGCTGGTGATTGGCCATGGGCCGGCGGTTACACGCCGCCGCCGTGCCAATGGGACGCCGCACCACCCCGGCCGAGGGCCTCGGAGGGTGGTCGGCCGGGGCAGGGGGTGACCGGGAGACTCGCTGCAGGGCAGCCGGCAACCACGCTAGTCGAGGCCTGTGCCCCTCCGAGACCCATGGTCGAGGCTTTAATCCGCCTCAACACCACCTCGCTGACGAGCAGCAGCTCTCCAACCCGTTTGCATTTGGGCCTCTCCTCCGTTCCCGTCATCGTGACCACCGTAGTTGCCCTCGTGGTGCCGAGCTAGAGCCAGACCCAGGTCCAGAGCCTAATCTACAATATCACCACCGGCCCAATCCCAGCTCCCTGTCTGCATTGTTCAACATGTTCCTGTTACGGACTCCTCTTTGTCTTGGCTCGCTCTCGTACTACAAATAGATATTCTTAGCTCGTTGGGGGGGTTTTTTTTATTTCTATTTTTTATTTTTTCCGTCTTCCCCTACCCTTCAACCATTGGCGTCTGCTTCCCAAATCAAAAATGCGCTCATTTCTTTTTCCTTCCGCCTGACAGCGGCTCGCTTTCCAGCTGCTTCGCCACGTCTCGAGTGCCGCCGAGCATGGCTTTGTGTGTCTCGTGTCCTGCTGTCATACATGCATCGTGCGTGTCGTGTCGTGCTGGCTTGTTTGAGATTTTTGCGCCCTCAGTGCTGAGCAGATGTACGCTGTCGGGCCTGAAGGAGTGAGGAGGTAGACGTAACGGGCTTCCTTCAGTGTGTGCATGCCCCCTGCATCCATGTCTTCCCGCCTCTCCATCCCCACCCACGGCTCAACAGCCAAAAGATGTGCACCAGTCTTTTTTTATCCCAGTACTACCCGCTCGTGGGCTTGCCCTCTTGGGCTTAGGCCGGCCCTGACGTTTTGTTTCCCATCCTCCCAAAGCTCTGGCCAGATCGAAGAATACATCTGCCTGTTGGCTGTCTTCGGCCCCCAGATTGGTTCTCAAAGTCGGCAGTTCCTGAATCCGTGCCAACATCTAGATCTTTCCGAAACACATGTAAGATCTGGGCGTCTAAGCCCGTCCCGTGCGGTTTCAACGAGAAGTATGAAAATTTTTTCTTCGCTCTGCCATCTCCGGGTCCAGCGCCAGCCGACCGCCTCTTCGACTGGCGGCTCCATGGCCAGATGAGGGCCTGTCTTTGCTGGTCAGCCGCGGGGTTGGCCGCCTATTGTCCCTCCTGCTCCTTGTCCGTCTCCTATGTCATACCACGCTTGCTCAGGGCCAAGCCCGTTCACTACCGCCGTCTGCTCACCTACATTCGTCCACGTGGGAAATGATACTCTGAGGCCCCTACGCGAGCAATCTTGGCCCCATTGGCGAACAGAGCACCCTGCTGCAGTGTGACCTGCCCCCAATCTTCGCAAGCGAGGGGCGTCGGCTCGTTCGATAGTGTGTGATTGAGGTCGACATAGTGTACCTGGTGGCTTGGCCGATGGGCAACCCGATTTTTGCCTGTGCACTCACTGTGCATCATGTACATGTATGCCAGAGTGCTGAGCTTCAGTCGGCGGCTGCAGGCGCTTGTTGATTGGCCCAGCCTGGCTGTGACAGTGCCAGCCACGCAAACCGTCGCTTGGGAGAGGCCCCACAGCGGATCAGCTACGGGCCATGGCCTTGACAGTGCAGGACGGTCCTGGTCCTAGTCTCCCCAGAATCAGCGCATCGAGCGGGTTTATCCCCAAATGCAGGAGTGATTTTATGACCGCATGTTGTTTTTCTTGTGAACGTGCCCGGTGAAAAAAGTGCATGCATTCAATTAAGTTGCAGGCCTCTCCCTCTCCGAAGCCGTTGCGGTAATGGGCCCCCCCCACACACATACCCAACTTTAACGGCTTCCCCTGCTCGCCGGGGTTCTTTAGACAATGACATTGATTCATGGCCTATGATCGACTCTACGTAACGCCCATTGACTGGGGACCGCCTTCCAAATCAGTTGATGCTCGCGATCGGTGAAGACAATCTGCTGACAGTTTTGGTCCATCAGACCCATATGAAGAAAAGCTTGACCATCATCTGCCCATTTCGAGAACCCAGCCCACACAGCCCACTACCCTACATCACCTTGGATACTGGGTTCATTATCACATCTCACCCTCATCACCCCGTATTAATCCTTGGCTGACAACACGACGCTGCCCGCTGGTTATCAGTCGTTGACCTCGGCCTCATCGAATGTCTTTATCCTGACAATTAAGGTTGCTGCTGATAGGGAAACGAGGATTATTGTCGTCTTAATAATGGATACCCACCGATGTCCTCGAACTTGTCGTCAGCGGACCTTTGTCTTAGACTTTGTTTTCTAACCTGCACAGACCAAGCAGCCGCGCATAGTAGTATACCGTTCGCATGAATTTTGATAGCCTCTTCATAACAACCAGCCCCGCGACTCAAATTGCCGTGGCACCAGACGTCGCAGAGCCAAGGGATTCGGCCAGGCCGATGCACATCATCCATCTGTCAATCAATTCCCTGGAGCAGTGCCGCAGACTCGGTTCTTCCCGAAGTGTTGTTGGTTCGCACTGAGAGCTAAGGGTAGATCTGGTCCACAGAGACCATTCATTACCAGTGTTCTGGTAGCGAAAGTATGGTGGCGGCACGGCGCACGTGATATGATAGATAGCGCCATCGACCAACAGTCGCCCGTTGGCCCGTTGGTAATGGTTTTTGCTTGCCGAACCAACCCCAGATCCTCAATAGGAAACTGCCCAACACGTTTCCACGCCAGATGACCCAAATGTCTCCCATCAACCTTTCGGACTTGTCAACGGAACTTCTCTTGTTAATTTTTGGCAACTTCTGCCTTCATTGCAGGGGAGAGTACCATCAACCGCATGGAGTCGGGACGATACAGCAGTATCAGTGGGGTCGGTTTGGGCGGCAACAAGAACATAGATATCCCCCAGGTGGACCCGGAGACTACCGAGATCGCTGCGCTCTCTGGTCGCTGTGTTTAACTTCCAGAAAGCTGCGGGACATTGCCCAGCCCGTCCTGTACCATGAGTTCAGCATGGATAACCGAGGCCCCTCTTGCGATAAGCTCAACCAACCCATCCAATTTGGCGAGCTCCAGGTCTACCAGCTCCCCGGCGATGACCGGCGGCTTACCTCTTTTATTCGGACAACCGCGCATCGCCCCGAACTTGCCAACATGGTCAAGTGCGTCTCCATCAGATCCAGCCAGCTTCAGACGGTCAGAAAAGAAGAGGCCCGGAAATGTCTTCTGGAAACAGCCAAGGCCAGAGGCATTGACCTCCCGGCCGCTTGGCGCAAGCGCACCGCCTGTGGCTCGGAATATGAGAAAATGTACTGGCCTAATGATTTTGGAGCCTTTGTTGCTTCCTTTCTCGACCGACAGGGTGACGAGGAAACATTGAAGGCACTGGATAGAGCTCTAACTCACACGCATGATTGGACGAAGCGATTTGTCGCTGCCGAACTCGTTGTAATGCTGATAACGCAGCTTCCAAAAGTCGAGTATTTCAGTCTCCAAGGGGGAAGTATATGGCCTGGCTACGGCATTTATCCATCTTCACTGGCCAGTCTCGGGGTTACGAGCCTTCCTCTCAAAACAATCAGCATAGACTCCCCAGCGAGCCCGTTCATGATGTTATCCCATGGCCTGGAAACCCTCAACATCCATGCGAGCACGCGGGGTGTGCCAAAGAGGATACCACTTGTGCCCAACTTGAAGACTCTTCGAATTACGAGCATGTTGATTTATGAACTGCAACTTGAAGGAATTCTCTCCCGCTGCACTGGACCGCTTCATACCTTCGTATACGAGGCTCGTCCTAATGTTAGGGTTGAATCGCCAAACACTCAGCCCGAGCCCGAGCTCGACACCTCTTCTGGCAATTTTAAACCAGCGCAAGCAATCCGTTATCTTGATGACCACAAAATGACGCTGAGATCACTGCACATTGATATACGTGGCCAGCGCGTCTGCGAGGGCGGCGTAGAAGGGCTCGACAACCCCAGATTCCACCTCAGAGACTTTACCATTCTTGAACATGTTCTCCTCAGCACTAATAACATATACAACTTTGATATCACTGGAATAGACGACACAAAGGCTCTTACAAATCGTCTGCCCGAATCTATTGTGTCACTGCACCTGGTGCTTCATTCGTGGACAAGTGTCTCGCGACTTGAGCAGGGCCTCCTCGGCCTCGCCGCGCTAAAGGAGGCACAGCCGACACGATTTGCCAGCCTCAAGCTGATTCGTCACGATTTCCCCAACCTACCCGAAGGGGCATATGACAAAATGGCAGCGAGGTTCGCATCACTGGGCGTTGATTTTGGATCTGAAGCCCGGATCAGAGCCCTGCCAGAGTGTCCGCTTCACTAATGTCCAAACTTGAGAGTTGAATCATTTGGCAATCATTTCGCGTGTGGTAATATAGAGCATATAACGACGCTTAGATATAGAGAAAGAAGGCATTTTAGAATATATAAACTATTTCTTTGATTTTTGGACATGATTGAGCGATTTGACATGGTTGATATCGGTGAAGAATGTGGTATCTCTCTATTGCGCTAGATAAAGAATGCCTGCCTAACCAGCCACGACCGTGGATGGAGTGAATGAAACCTTTTTTTTAGTCTTCCCCCATTCCAGTCATAGCATAAGTGTGGTGATGTCTAAGTAAAGCCGTGCTATTGTACAAGCCCCAAGGCTGATAAATATAGGAAATTTTTGCGATAGCCAACATTGTTCTAGTAGTTTGCGTGGTCTCGGAGACTGGATAGTTGGCAACATGTCGAGCGGGATTTGCCGAGGATATCGATGTTCTCCCGACAAACCTGCATTTTTTCTTCTTCTCCTTAATCGGATTGATTAAGCTTGAGAAGGCTGAAGTATCGGGAGCAGCGGCTGCTTCGTCTTGGGATCCTTGAGCTCCCGCAGCGCGTCCTCCAAGCTTTCGAATCGTTGCCGCTGCCTCTCCTCGGCAGCCTCCAGCTCGTCCTCCCTCTGCTTGATCTCCTCAAGCTTCTTGCTGAGCTCGTCGTAACGCTCCTTGTTGGCGTCGGGCTTCTGGGACGACTTGACGTACTCGTACACGATCAGCGCAACGGCGACGCTGAGGATGAAGGCATCGCCAATCACGTCGGCAAAGAGGTCGACGGCCTTTGCCTCGGGGAGCGGTCGGAACTTGCGCGTCCAGACGCTCTGGAACGGTAACCTCCTCTTCTTCTCCACCATCTCGGGACCATGCTTTGCCTTCAGCTCTTCCTCTTGCTTGACTTGCTCCTCCGTCTTGACCGTGGGCGCCTCTGCCTTCTCCTTGGCCTTCTTTTCCGCCTCTGGGTTTCGCAGCAATGCGACGGAGAGCCTCATGTTCAATTGGTGTATCGACTGGCCATATCGGGCGGCGAACGCTCGGAACCGGGGGTGGTCGTGTGCCTGTGCCTTGATGTGGTTCTGAAGGGGAGGGCGGGGGTGTCAGCGAGGCGATGGCGAGGGATTAACAGCGCCAGGGCAAGACTCATCATACCGCGCCATACTTGGAGACGTGCCGCACAAAGAGCGCGGCGAGCTTGAAGAGGGGAAGCGGAACCATGCTTGCGGATAGCTCGTCGGCCTGGCCTTGGCTCTGATGCAACGGGCGCGCGCGTGCCCTCTGGTGGTTTGCTTGAGGTGTGGTGGGGCTTTTTTGGAGGTTGTCAACGGCGATTGATTCTTGTGCAAGCGGAGGCGAGCCCAGTGTAATTTGGTCGTGGGGAACCAAGTCAGATAATGGAACCGGCGAAGCCGAAAGCCCTGGAGAGCGACGATTCCTGAAGCATTCGGTCGCCTTGAAGGAGCATTCGTAGCAATTCTTTCGCTACCGGCCTAGCATCGCATCTGCTGGATGCCGTGGTTTGTGGCCCGTGCACACGTTATCTCTGTTATCGCGGGCTGGTGCCAGCGAGGCTCCGGGACGGGCTCAGGCATAACACCGTCACATAAGGGGTTCAAGGAAGTGTAAAGGTAAATTGAGTTTTGTGACAGCCTGATTTTGGTTGCATTACAACTTACGCAGCTGTTAATATGACCGTGGAGCATTGATCAAGCAGCCAAATGCACCATGTCACGGTATGTAAATAAATGACCACCTCGGCCATCAACACTCCAGCCCAGCGGCGTGTTGCCAGGCGCAGCGGAGCAGTGATACGTGTGCGTGTGCTCTGAGTCAATTTCCGGGCAGGCTACATAGCATAGTACATCACGCATGCAGTGCCGGCTCCTCACTCTTAACCTTGGCCCCAAACCTAGAGGCTTGCTTATTATGAGGGTAGCAGCCAATTGCCGTTGGCGTGCCATGACCTGCTCTGTGAGACCAAGCTTGCTTCTGGAGCAGCCGCCGATCTCTTGAGACTGCTCCGTAGGCGCACCGATCCATCAGCTGGACGTGCAACACCATGTGCGACCGTCTTGAACAATTGACCAGCAAAAGAAAACACCTCTCACCGACATCAGCATTTTGGTCCAACACAGACGGACCCACTTAACCGTCGCCGGAAATTCTGGGGCAGGTCGGCTTGCTGCGGGACCAAATTACAGTGGGCTGTAGAAGAAACCTGGGTCTTTGATTGGCCCTTGTTCCGTTGCCAGCGGCAACACCGCAGCCAAAGTACACAAACGACACACGAACCTGCACCTGGTCGCGGCAACGGGCAACGAGCTAAACCTGCCTCTTCTCCCACTCACATCATTTTGCTCAGGCGACTTCTCCTCACTCTTACTAACCTCAGCAGCTCACCACCCTGGCATCGGCTTTTGGCAATTGCCGTATCATAACTTAATGCCTTCGAGGCCAGTGCGAGCTCAGCGATCATTTCACGTTTCACTTGCATGGTGCTTTTGCGAGGATTGTAAGTTGTGTTTTTCCCCCTGTCGCCCGGACAAGACCAGGCGGCCAGCTTGCTGATCGGCCGGTACATGATTCTTGCAGCGTCTCTGGCGGCAGGCACCAGTATCCTTACTAACCACGGGCACTTCAGACTGATTTGCGCGACCCTCACCGGCAGTTGCTAACGCTCGCGACTCGCCGTTGCTCCTTCACCCGGGTGAACTCGCGCCCATTTGCTCGCCAGGATTTCGACAGATCAGCACCGCTCCGCTACCACAATGGCCCAAAGGCTGGCCATCAGAGCCGGCGTCGACTTGGAGGCCTTGTCGCCTAGGGATGTCAATGCCCTGCGAGCGCCCAAAACCGCCGAGATCAAGACGAAGACGGTTGCCCAACTCAGGGCTTCCAAAGACAAAGAGCACCCTCCCCCGCCACCGCCAGAAGTCCACGAGCCTCCAAGCTCTGATCGCCCAGATGGAGCGACGTACCAGATTGGAAGGCTCCTCGGAAAGGGCGGCTTCGCTATTTGCTACAATGGTCAGCTTCTGCCCTCGAAGCAGAAATTTGCATTGAAGGTTGTCAAGAGCCACATGCCCCCCAAGATGGAGCAAAAGGTAAACATATTCCCCCATCCATTGTCGCTTGGAAATGTGCTGACGCGACATCAAGTTTCAAACCGAGCTTCAAATCCACTCCAAGATGAAGCACAAGAACATTGTCAACTTTTTGAGAGCCTTCTCATTTGACAAGAGCACCTTTCTCGTCCTTGAGCTCTGCCCCAACGGCTCTCTGATGGATATGGTGAAGCGCCGAAAAGGCCTCACCGAGCCCGAGGTTCGGTTCTACTCTGTTCAGATCGCCGGTGCCATCAAGTACATGCATAGCAAGGGTATCATTCACCGCGATTTGAAGATGGGCAACATTTTCCTCGATTCTCAGATGAATGCAAAGATTGGCGACTTTGGTCTTGCTGCCTTGGTTGTGACCGGAAAGGATATGCACACGATTCGCCGGACTACTCTATGCGGAACCCCCAACTACATTGCCCCTGAGATTTTGGAGAAGGGAAAGAAAGGTCACGACCACATGGTGGATATCTGGAGTTTGGGAATCATCATGTGAGACGATGTGGCATGGGTCTTTTTGACAGCTAACTAACCTCAACAGGTTTGCCATGTTCACATCCAAGCCTCCCTTCCAGTCTTCGACAACTGATGAGATTTATCGCCGAGCTAGAGAGAGGGATTACGAATGGCCCAACGCGGAGACTTCGCAGAGATATATCAGCCAGGAAGCTAAGGACTTGGTTGCCACAATGCTCCAGGATGCCGATCGCCGCCCCGACCCCGATGCCATTCTTCAACATCCCTTCTTCACATCGGGTTACATGCCCGATGAATCAGAAATGACACCTAGACTACGAGAAATCCCTCCCGAGCGCCAGGAGTTTTATGCCACGCGAATGGGCAACACATTGACCGCACAGTCGATGAGGAACCTGAAGGAAATGTGCCGAGAGTGCTGCGTTGGCCCATGGAGCGGAGTCCAGCTTGTCTACACACATACTTGGAAGGAGATGGCCGCTGAGGAGAAAGCTGGGTTGACCCCGATGATCCCTCTCGAGGAAGGCATTGTTTACAGGCCTTTCGAGGAATGGCTGAAGGAGCAGCAACAGATCAAGGCCAAGCAGCAAGCAGCCTTCCTGGCCTCGCAGGCAAGCCACACATCCGATTATACCTCGTCTAGCGTACGCGCGCCGGCTGGATTGCTCCGACAACCTCCCCAGAGCTTTGCCGCGCAGCAGAGAGCCCAAGGCCGGCCAACCACTGTTCTTCCTTCGCGACCGAAGCCTGCCCCCGAGGCCGCTCTCACAACTTCGCAAAGCCTACGGGTGAGGACGCGAAAAGAGCTTCCAGGTGATACTGTGAGAAAGGAGTCCGCCGAGCCATCGTACAGGAGCATGCGAGCTTCAACCCGCACGAATTTGCCATCATCAAGAGCACCCGCTGCTCAGACCTCTGAGCGACGCGTTGCAACTGTTCCAGAGCGACAGGCTTCTGTAGGCCCAACAAAGCACGAGGTCGCCAAGCCACAAAAGCCAGAGGGCGTGCGCCCTGCGACCCTATTCAGCTCGTCGGAACGACAGAAGGAAATCAGCGGAACCCAGCCCGATATGATTCTTGATAGACTGCGCCGACTCCAGACGGAATTGGAGCGGGCCCTGAACTCTCGAACCATGGCCATTATCTCGTCAAAAACGGTGGCACCTCCCCACCCCCATGTTGTTGTCAAGTGGGTTGACTACACAAATAAATTCGGTCTGGGATACATCTTGAATGATGGTAGCGTGGGCTGCATTTTGCGAGACATTCCCACAAGCGAGGGCAACAAGACAGCACTGCTTCCCCCAGCAGGTGTGTTTATTCGTGGGGCTGAGAGACATATTCTGCGCCGAGAGGACCCGGCCTACCCTGAGCGAAACCAGCCACTCCCCATGACTGAGCTAATTAAGTTCTTTGAAAACAACGGCGAGGCTGGCCTATCAGAGGTCATGGTTTCCCCAGAGCATTTCCGCGTCTCTATGAATGAGGACGGAACTCCTGGCAAGATGCAGCCTGGAAGGGACATCTACCAGCACCGAAAGCGGGAAAGAATTATCCTGTGGAAGAAGTTTGCCAACTACATGATTGCGTATGGACGGGACGATATGGTATCGGTTGAAGAGACTGACGCTGCAGGTGCCATGTCTCCGGGACAAAAGGGCACACCGGCTGAGCTCGTGACTTTCTATCAACGATTCGGTGATGTTGGTTGCTGGGTCTTCTGCGATGGTCATCTCCAGGTAAGCCACGAAACAAACATGGTCACAAAATTTGCAAGAAAACTAACACGAGATAGTTCAACTTCCCGGACCACACAAAGATTGTTATCGACTCAACAGGTACATGGTGTCATTTCTGGCACTTGCCCCAGGATGCTGCTGAGAGGCTTGCATCAACTGGCACTATTGGTGCTGCTGCGCTGGATGATCGTGCCATGCTCTCATATCCCCTCCAAACTCTCCTGAACTTCCAGGCGAAGTCCTCTACCGCCCGTCCTACCCGTACTAGTACAACGCGAAGACGGCCAGAGATTGACCCTGAACTCCAGGGCATTCCTGCTGCAAACGACTTCCGTCGAAAGATTACTTTCATTAAGGATGTCGTCAGAGAGTGGGTGACAAATGGTGGGTTGGGTAACAGTGACATGAGCCGAGAAGGTCGGCTTCGATGGGGAGGATTCCGCGAGACGATTAGCTCGAATGCTCCTCAGAAGCATGTATGGGTCACAGTGGGAGCTCGATGGGGCGACCAGCGACTTTCGACACTTGTCGACCCTCGTAAGCCGTGGGAGCTGGGCGAGGATGTCGATTCCGCCAAGCGATGAGGGTGGCACACATTTTTGGGTTGGCAGCGAGGCGTTGTTCCATTCTTGTTTCTTCTTGCATGCCCTAATGAGCAATGATGCACTTCCATGTAGACAAAGGTTTGCCGCGGCTAGTCGGCGTTGCTGGAATATTCTGCACGGCGCAGTAAGGGATTAGGAGATTAGGCGCTTGTTTTTTTCTCTCTAGTCATTGCTATATTTCTCTTCGAGGGCATAATGATTACCATGTTTTATCTTGGACCCTTGATTTTTGTACACCGTGCCGCGACGAGGTGAAATTAGGAGTGAGAGGAACCCTTCATGAACAGTGAGTGCTAATTGGTGTGCATTGTGGGGAGGGAGAGGCTACTGCACCAAGACGCACTGCCTGATTGGGCAATGAGGGGCATTCCTTCGGCCGCTATTGTCCCAGGTGTAGCTCCCTAGCTCGAAGCTTCCTTCATAACCAAACTTTGGTTCGATTGGGAAGAGATGGAGCAGCGCGATCGCTGCAACTGCGCATTGTGCGAGAGGTCCATATACCCTCACTCCAGCGCAGTCAGAGAATTCCGTGGGTGTAAGTGGACAACCTTTAATCTCAACCTGGTGCCACGCGTGTCGTGCCCGGACCCCGCATCAAACTCACCCGGTTCAAACAGTGTATCGGTCGGATGATTATGACAATCTTATTCTCACCAACGCCGGGATCGTGAGGGCTGACCGCACCTTCACGACGACAGTTGGTGAGCAGGACCATGCCACCGAGGTCCAGCTCGGGCCCATGGCAAGGGCGGTTCAGGACAGCGGCATGTCCGTCCTCGTCTTTCACGAGTCGTGCTGGAAGCTGCTCAAAGCCGCATCACACACCAACCCGCCCAATCTCGAGAGGCTATACCATGTTTGCAACTCGTATCCTCCGTTGTTCTACGGGCACGGCCAGCACATGGGTCAGCACCACCACAACAAGCTACCAAGAAGCTACAGCGTTACCTTGAGGGATGATCCCTACGAGGTGCCGTTTATTCGGAGCCTCATCGCCGAGTCCAGCCCAGAACTTGAGAAAGCCATGGTAGACTGGGATAAAACACGGCCGTGGTACAAGAAAAGGTTTCAACCCGCGAATGCAAGCAATGCCACTGGCTCCAACAGGATACCGCCTCGGGTTGTTCAGTCCCAGGTTGCCGCATCCCACGCACCCGCGCCGGCTGGGAGAAATCTCCTCGATGAGTTGTCACCCGAACTGTGTGCGGTCATTGCCAGCCACCTCCCTACCAAGGATTTTCTTACTGCCCGCCTAGCCAGTAGAGCATTCACGCCCATATTTGACAGCCAGCAATTCTGGGCCTCGAGATTTCGCCACGGCTTTGAGCATGCTTACGTTTTCGAGGCCCGACACCTTCCCAAAGATCATGACTTTCGCTGGTTGTACCACCGCGTGAAAAGGTGCAGCCAGAACCAGCGGATGATAGACAGGTGCAACATCTGGACTCGTATATCAATGATTGCGGACCTTATGGATGTTCCCTTCATCAAGCCACCCGAGGAACACTTCAACGCTGAACAAACTACACGCATGGAGACAGCCACGCCAAGCCAGCCTGTGCCTGGCGGTCCGCCGACTTTTACAAACAATAAGCTGGGCTTCTACCGCCACGATGCTATCATACCCCAGGACCTATCGCAACTGACGGTCCACTTACTTGATTACAGCCATCTCATGCGTGCCTCGCACATTTGCGGCATCACAATGACGCCAGCGACGGGAAATCCCACCAAAATGGGCTTCCTATCCCCAAACTCGCAAACGATCGATATTTCGCAGCCAATCTGGGGTTTTGCTGTAGCCATTGGACCTAACGGGATGCATGCAATTCGATGTGTATTTGACGGAGGTCAAACAGGCCCGTGGCTAGGTGACCCTGCCCTGGTTCCGCATACAGAACGACTCGTCTTCTCTGGTCCCATCTCAAACATCACGGCTTTCTTCGATGTACTTGTTCCCAAACCACTCTCTCCTTTCCACTTTGCTTGCAGGCTAATAGTCTGTAGGGGTGTAAATTATATGCTCTGTGTGCAGGTCCAGATGTTTCGGCCCCAGTTGAACCCAAAACTGGCGGCTTTCAAGCCAGAGGCAAAGGGCTCTGGTTCCCAGACGTGCCCAAATCAACTCTCAACATCAACGAGGCCACATTTTTGCACTCAAAGAGCATGTCTGTTGGATTTCACATCACTAACCACGCCAGCTTTAGCGGACCTGATGGCATCTTCCTGCGACACCTAACGGGCATAGCAGCCTTTTGCAACCAGGGCATCCACCGTCTCCAATTCTACTATGACAGGCCCGGCTGCGCCCGGCCAGGATCCAACATACTGGGATGGCACAGGTCCCCCGAGGAGCAAAGAAATGGCTTCAAGATTGATGGACCTGGCGGCGAGCTTGTGACCGCAGTGGACGTCTACATGTATAACGGGCCTTCCCGCAGTGGCATAACAAAGTCACCCATGTCACCCCTGCCATTGGAGCACCTCTGGGGACTCAAAGTAAGTGGCCGACAATACCGTTGAGGTCGGCGCCGCGCTAATGTCGTGCCTACCTTGTAGCTACACACCAACCATGGGAGGAGCGGCTTTCTGTATGGAGAGGAAAGCTGGTACGAGGATCAGAATGTGAAAATCATAACCACCAAGCCCGAAGGCGAAATGATTACTGGGTTTTATGCAATGGAGGTATGTGAACGAATCGGCACAAGCAGCTAATAGAAATTCAAAACTCACAAACTTCATCACAGGGGGCTTCAGGCAACTTCAAAGCCATCGGCGTCATTTCTGAGGCAATTGACATTAAACCAATTGTCTGACCAAACTAGTGTAGCATTTACGCTTCAGCAAAAAATAAACAATTATACTATTTACATCAAAGCCACGCAACGACTCGACGCCATCCAATGCCATCTCAAATCGCTTCTATACAGCGAGCGCAGCCGTTCCGAGCCATATCTGCCTCGGCACACACGAAGAATATAAAAAAAAAACGTCTTAAAGAAGCCTCTCCAGTATTATATATGCATGTATGTGTGTGCACGTGCAAGTTACCCTTATTCAACCAACTCCCTTCCTTGTGAACCATCATGCCGTGAAACGAGCCCCAAGGCGCCAAATATTTAAGCATCGGAGTAGTACTCCTCATTATAGTGATGACCGGGAGGGCTTGTCCAGTTGCCTCCACCAGCCACGTTCTCGCGCGAGCCCCAGTAGGCGCTCTTGCTGCGCTTGTCGCGCTCAAATTCAGCCCAGCGCTTCATAGTAATCTTGCTGCTATCAAACTCTCCCTCAGCCTCGTGGCCAGACTTCTTCGTTTCTCCGGCCGTCTTTCGGGTGTCACCCCATGAGAAGTCGTCAAACTTCCAGAAAGCATACGTCGGTAGAACAAAGTTCCAGATTGGCAGGGCAAGCAGGTAAATCAGCATCCAAACAATGTACGACCACGAGTGGGCAGTGACGACAACGAGAAGACCAGGGAGACCCAGAATGAGACCCAAGAGCACCAGGGGAATGATTTGGGGCGGCGAATTAATAATGGAAGTGATAACTACCGAGCGGTTAGCATGTACGCGATTGACGGTCAGAGGTTATTATTTGTTCACTTACCAACATAAAAGGTGAAGGCAATAGCTGCGGGAAGGACAAGAGTACCAGCAAGTTCGACGAAAACGACAAACTGCATACTGAAACAAAAGGTACCACAAAGATCACGAACCAAGATCAGCTCCATGAGGTTGTGGACGGTCGAGTTGATCCAACGACGTCGCTGGGAGAGAAGAACCATGAACTTTTCGGGCACCGTCGTCTTGCACACGGCTTGCGGAACAAAAACTTGCTTGCGCTTGGGGAATGTTCGCAGCATCAGCGTCGTTAGGAAACGATCCTCACCCAAAAGGTACAAGTTCTTCTCGTGCAGGGTCTCGACCACGTTCTCAGAATAGTGCTCCACGATGTCAGGGTTTGCGAGAATGGGCACCCAGTAGTTCTGTGAGCCCTTGGGGGCCTTGATTCGGTACATGCAGAAGCAACCAGGCAAACATGTGACACCACCGAAGATAGATTCGAAAGACTTGGCAAGGTGGTGGGAGACAAAGTACTCAAACACCTGGATGGCTGTAACCCAGCTTTCACGCTTGTTGGCAATTTTGGTTTCACCGCAGAGACCCATGATATCAGGGTCCTTGACCATGGCCGAAACCATGTGCGTCAAGCTGTCAGGGAACACCTTAGTGTCGGCATCTACCATGAGAATAATCTCGTAGTAGTCAGGCGAGATTCCAGTCACCTTCCATAATCCGTTGAACATTTCATACTCGAGCTCAGTCATTCGCTCATCGAACATGACCTTTTGGAGGAAAGACATGAGAATGATCTGGGTATCACGCTTTCCTCGGTTGCCAGGCTTAGACTTCTTGGCCTCCTCGGGGGTTCCGACCTTGACGACGACCATCATGGGCACACGCTGCTGTCGATCATTGGGAATGGCAGAGTTGGCACCGTAATCGTAGAAACCGCAGTAGACCTTGGCCATGTTGTGACGCTTGGAACCAGTAGCAACGGCCACGTAGGAAAAAGCCTCGACTTCCTCAGGTGGGATGGTGTGGTCCTTGAGCATGCCCAAGCACACATCTGGGGTCGACAACTTCTCGCCCTTGCCCTTGATCATACCATCGCAAATAACGACGATGACCTTGTGGCTGTTGGGGTAGTCGGTGGTGGCAATTGAGTCCAGAGTCGTGCGAATACCCTCCTCACCTTCAGAGTATGCGGTAACAAGACACATCGTATGAGCCAAGGGGTAACCGTGTGGCATCCAGTCAGAAGGAGGCTGAGGAACAACCGAGGAGTGAATAAAGCCGGATGGACCAGGACCGTCAGTCGGTGTACCACTGGCATAGGGGTCTGATCGAAGGAAGCTGGCGCGACTGTCATTGTTGCCCTGCTTGTAGATGGAACCGGGCTGGAGCAGCTGGCTGGAAGTGCCCTGGCTGGCCATAGTAGTCGGTACACGTCGACGGCCAGAGAGATCAGGGCCGCCAACGGCAGAGAATCGCGAAGTGGTAGGGAGGAACGATCCACGCTTGGTTCGGTCGGATCCAACAACAGTGCTTCCGATGTCACCGGGCAATCGGGCGGGGGTTCGGTAGATGTCATTGGACCAATCTTCAATCTGGCGGTTACGCTTTCGGCGGTCAGAGCTCTGCGAGGTCTTGGCCGCTGCGTACTTGCGGGCGATGAACCATTGAAAGATGATGGCCAGAACAAAACGAGAACCAACAACTGCAAGAATCAAAGCCAACGCGCAGTACAAGACGACCTTGGAGGCGATGCAACCGACGGTTTCCGTGTCGATGGAGCCGACCTTGATGATTTCCTGGAAACATTGAGCATACTGCTTGTCGCTGGACGACTGGAACATTCGAGTAACATCACGACCGCGGATGGCCTTGTTTACGGAAGAGCTTGTATCTTTCAGTTCATTCATGCGGTCGGGAACAGTGACCTGGCTTGTGTTGAACCAGTCGAGAAGGTCGAGGTCCAAGACGCTTCCAGAGTACACAATGAGATTTCGAGAACTGTTCTTGATGTCATTCCAGGTGAAATAGACGTCAGCTTGGCCACTCAAATCAAGGTAGAAGGCGTTTCGAGCCTTCAAGGTGGTGTGACAGGCATAACCAAGGTAGTAAGGAATCGTCAGGTTCGGTTTAGACGAGCCATCCTGGTTGAATGTGGTGCACGGGAAGTACCAGGCGAGATCGCCATCGCTGTTAGTGGGCACATCGGAGCCATCTGCGAGGGTGATCAGACCCTTGCATTTGCCATTGACATTCTGGAACAGAAAACTGCCGTCCTGTCCACCGTGCTTGTCGGTGAGATCATAGAGAACGTTAGCACCGAGACCATCAGATCGGAGCGGGATGCCTTCAGCAGCCGGGTGGTGAGAGGTAGAGAGATCGTAAGCCACACCATGAAAGATCATATAACCGGAGTCAACCTTGTTAACGCGCAGGCGCTCAGGGGCACTACCGCACACAGTTGCGGTGAAACCAAACGTGATGAAACCCACAATAGCCATGATGATGAGAATAATGCTAATCAAGCCCATCTTCTCTCTCCAAGCGCGCTGCTGAGCGCGCGTAGGCATACCACAACACTTCATAATGAAGCTGGGAGCCCAGAATGTGATAATGGCGCAGTAGACATTCCAGAAACTAGGAGGGCGAAGCTGCTCTTCGGCCTGCTTGCCCTTACGCTTGCTCTTTTTAGTAATTTTGCCAGACTTGCTCCTGTGCGGGTGAGAATTGGAGCGAGCCCTTCCCTTCTCCTGATCTCCGCTGGCGTGGCGTCGTGAGCCATGAGGAGACTTGTCGGAGCCATTTTCATTCAAGTTCGAACCTGATCGCTCAGTTGAGCCTTCCAAATCCTCGAGGATCGGGTCGTTTCCGGTGGACGAGGGCTGAACGTTCATGTGCGCGGCGTGCTTGTGATAGTGATAGTTCCGGTGATCCTTGTCTATTCTGTTTCGTTCGGGTCGAATCAAACTCTTCTTTCGGGTGGGCTGCTGCCCGGAGGCGCTGTTGTGCCTGCTGTGGCCCGGTGGGGGACTGGTTGGCGACAGAGGCATACTCTCTGTATTGGAATTAGGACCAATGGTGTCAGCGAAGGAGGAGGCAGAGGCAGATGTCCCACGTTGATGTTGTGCTCCCACGGGATGGTATCCGCCGGCTTCGATGTCAGCGGGTCGCGATCGTCGGGAGGGCGAGTTGCGGTAGACATTGCGCTGGTCGTACGTCGGGCTCGCGCCCGGCCGTTCGGGGAGAGACATGGCCCTGGAATGCGGCGTTAGATCGAGGAGAGTTTGGCAGGTGAGGCGGAGGAGGATCAAGGGCTTGGGGAGACTTCACCCTTTTGCCGGCAAAATAAGTTGATTTGGACTTGCCCAGAGCGAGAGAGGAATTGGATCGACGGAGGAAAGGGGAGGCGCAGAACAAACAACCACGCTATTTTCGAGAGGCGGCGCCAAGCGACGGCAACTCGACCACGGGTGATTGAAGCGAGGGTGGAAAAAACAACAGGGCCAAAACAGATGTGCAAGATGTTTTTCTGGTGTTGAGAGAGTATACTCACGAGACTTTGTTATGGCTGGCTAGTAGCTCGAAACAAGATTGCCAGCAAGTGGGAAGATCCCTGTTCGCGCCAGTCGAGAGAATGGGTTTCTCGGGAGACGACAGCAGTAACAGGTAGGAAAGCGCAATGACAGGGCGAAAGTGCCAAGATGCGCACCCTCACAGAGACACAGCACAGAGCTGGAAGCGCAGTATCCAGACTCAGCGAGGGAGAGGCGCAAGCATCGACCGCGAGAGGGCAAAAGCTCGACGCCGTTGTTTAGAGTAGATGGGTGATAGCCACTGGGGGATGTGATGGGAGATGGGGCGTGGAGCCAGCAACGGAGAGCACTGGACTTTGCTTGGACAACGAGCGACGGGCAGCAGAGGCGGCGGCGGGGGGGGGACGCCAGAAAGTGGGCGTTGTGGCCCTGAATTTTCTTCGGCAGCCAAACTCAAATTCAGGGGGCCAGCGGGCGGGCAGAGCAGAAGAATAAGGATGAAACACCCCCAGCCGTGGATTGAGGATCGTCGACGGGACGGGTGCACCCTGGCGGAGAGAAGAGAGAGGAGAGCAGCGACTCGGAAGAGCGAGCGAAAAAGGAAAAAACGAAAGCTACGACAAGCGCGCGGTATCGACAGCGAGAGAAGGAGGTTGAGCGAGTGTCTGAAGGAAATGGAAACGGGTGAGCGAATTGGGAGGAAGAGGGATGAGAGAGGAACAGAGAGCGCAACCCATTCCCTCTGCAGATGCACAACAAGGGAGAAGGGGGCGCCGTGCGGGAAGGCGAGCAACCACACACCGCACTGTCCCCAAATCAGTAACGTGCCATGCCTAATACAGTGCACAATGTTTGGCTCCGTCTTGGACAAGGGAGAAACTACTCTGGATTGATTCCGCAAGCTTGGCTCATTAGGCCATGTGCTGCTGTGCGGCACAGGCCATCCTCCATCCACATGGTGCAGGATCGGGCTCATCAGCTGTGGGCAAGCTGAGAAGACACTGAACACCTTTCACAAACTGCGCATTGATCGAGAACAAGGCCGGACGAGTCTTCCCACCCTCCAGGCCGCGATAACCTGCGTTGATTGCTGCACGTCGACAACTACTGTGCTACTACTGGTGCCTTGCTCCATCCCCCTGTCGACTCGACATGGGTGCGTCCATATTTGGCTGGCCGTTGCCCCAGCACCATAGCTCGATCCGTCCTGGGCCGGACTTTGACGAGCTGGTATCGCCCAAGTCACGCGCCCCGATCCGTTCTTCGGCAAGCAACCATCTCGCAGCTCCGGCCGCTTCCCATTGGCCGCTGCGAATTGGTGGGATACATCGGCGCGACATGTTGACTGCAAGGCCCTGTCCTTCCAAGCTCCGCCACCAACCACCAGCATGGCCAGCTGGCTCTGGGCCCGGGCTAAATTGACAGACTCGGGACCAAACGAGGTCTGTACGAGAGCAAACAATGTCCGTTTCTCACTAAAGCAATAGTCCTCGGGCGCTCCAATGGACCGATGGAGGTGTGGGATGGCCAACCAACCACTCGACGTCGCATCGCATTGCATTGCACGCATCACATCACACTCCCGTCCCGCGTGTAGCGACGAAGCTGGCACAGCGAGCGAACTTCTGCTCTGCTCCGCTGTGAACAGCCCACCCACTGCCCGAACCGCCCATTGCCTGCCAGGTCGCTGGGTGCCATTTTGTCTATTTCGCTTGTCCGGGGACAACGCTCCCCTGGCGCTCCACTTCCATAATACGCCCCCTAGCTCGCACAGCAAGGCCACGAATGAGGTGCTGATGAAATTCGCAGAAATTATTCCTCCCGTGTGTGCCTCTCTGTGTTGTCATTTGTCGACGCGCTCCTCGCCCACTCGCATTCCTCCCCCAGGCGCTCTGGTCGACTTGGCATCTGGGCTCTCCGCCCAGGTTTCAATTAAGCCAACCACGACAGATCCAGCCCCAAGCCCACTGAATTCACCGTCTACCCACCTCGTCACGACCCAATTTACCGCCGTAACTAGGGTGATTTAGTTGGTCCGAAAATTTGAATTCGCTGATCGGTCAATGCGCCATCGGGCCGCTATTTTGCGGTCCTTGATCTCCAATGATGTAACCTTAGATCGATAGCAGGCCGAATTTTTCGTTTATGGTTGTCTTTGGTGTTGCGAACCGTCTCACTCTTATCAAGCGACGCCGTGATATATCTCGCCACATCCAACATTCCGTACTCTGCGTCATCATATCCGAGTCAAAAACCCAGCACATCCCCTAGATTAACATGTCTTTTGGATTTAACTGAGCCTTGACTGTGCAGTCATGCAGAACTGGTTGGGAAGGGCGAGGCTGCAGTGGCTCCTATCCACGTGGCAAACATTATCCTCATATCCAAGTATTTTGCATGTCTATTAGTCTCGATTTCGACAAGATCCTTTTCTTTCCTGTGTAATGACTTCATGCAATTTCTCCGCCTCCGAGCCAAGTGCTGCATCATGCAGCCATCGTTTGGGCACTATTTCGCCAAATATGACGTCGAGGCTCTGTCGAGACCCCAGACCTCCGCGCTCATGGCAGTTCATGCTAAATTAATGCTTATCTATTTTTTTTTCTTCTCGAGACTAGCGATTGATTAATGGTACTATCTATGCACGTGCTTTCTTTGTTAGTCTTTATTCTACAGTTGGCTTCCTTCTCGTTTCCTGTCTGAGCCGTTGAATCCGTTGCAAAAAAAACCCACCACCTTCTACCGGCGCAACCTCCCAATTCAACAAGAACTCGCCATTGTATACCGCCCAACCTTATATTTCCAGGTTGTCTCTAGTTAAAGTGCAGGGAAAAAATCTTGCCCATGTTGGTGATGGTCCATTTCTCGTATTCTGTTGGAAATCAAGCGCGCTTTTTCGCTTCGCGAAGCGCGCAAAGTCAAAAGTAGATGTGGGTCGGAGTGAGAGAGGATTTGTGACGTTTGAACCCACACCAAATAGGTGATTTACCTTCCAGGCATAGAACTATTTGTGTTGGATGCGTAGTGGTGTGATTTGGCTGTTCCACGATGGAATCTCAGTTGTGAGAGTTCAAGAGTATCACAATGTATCAGGTCAGCTTGTACTCAACAGCAACCTAACTGGTAACATCAATACTTGCATGGCACTGGTCTGCAGCTAGAGGTTAGCTGCAAGCAAATACGACTCGTAAAAATGGACCTATGCATCATAAGTTTTACGAAAGATTACAACAAGATGACGTGGATGTATCAGCCAGGAATATAGCAAGTTCAAATGCTGACGCAACCAGTGTAGGGTAGGTTGCATCAATAGTCTCCACGAGCCGGGGCGGCAACTACTATGTATGTTGAGTAAGAAAATAGTAACAGGCGATCCTAAACGTGTAAGTGTGATAATTTAAATAGAACCAGGTAGTATATCACTTACAGATGGATTATCAATTACGCTTACTCGATCTGAGTGTTCTGCTCGTGTCTGCGGGACTTGCAATTCGATGGGTCCATCGCCCAGAAAGCCAAGACATAGCACCCATGTTGCACATCCGTATTTCCAGGGCACTTACGAATACCTACGTAACTCGTATGTCCAGCTGGCAATCAAAACCGATGACAACCATGCGCGAAACGAAGCTCGTCGATGAGATGCTGACGCGCAGTCACGTCGTCATCCAGCCTGTGGCGTAGACCTGAAACTGCAGCTTAGAGGAGTAGGTTGTAATGCGCCAACACAGGGGGATGAGTGTTTGACACACCAAGGCCGTACTAGCCTAGGCGTGGTTGGAAGAAGAGTTGCCCGCCCGTATGTAGTCCCACTTGAGTATTGCTCGCTGCCCAGGATGATGCCAGTTTGAACTTGGGGGCTCCGATGGGCATCCACCAGTGTGCACAGCCCATTATTGTTCCGGAGAGCGGGGAGATATCGAACAGGCGCCCTCCGCGAAAATGACTGTGATTGTGATGGTCTTATGTGATGCCGGCAAGATGCCAAAGCCGCTCTGGGCACAGAAATCACCTTTTTCACAGTGGAGAATCAACGTTCAGCATGACGAAATACCCATATACCACTCATCACATGGGCGTGTTGGCATGTGGGTGCAGAAATATGAGGCCCGTTTCTTCTCAGTGAACCCAGTCACTATATTTTCCGAGTGATCGTCTATCTCTTGAGGCCTAATAAGTTGATACTTCATTTACCAAACCAAAAAAGCAATACAAACCGACGGCTGGTTGTAGAATGACGAGGGACGGTGGGGCCGATCTGTGAAGTGTGTGGTAACATTGAGCAGGCGGCCCGCTGTGAACTTTTATCCTTGTCCAAAAGATCAGAGGGTTCTCCGGGCATTCTTTGCCGTGTCGAGCTTTTTTTTCTCTCATTGTCGAGATCGGCCTTGCATATAGTGTTGTGCGGTCAAGCATCTAGTCACGAGTGACGAATCCCCATGCTGGGCTATGGATCCGGCCGAGCCCACTGCCCGTTGCGCCATCGCCTGCCCTACCATCGCCACCTAGGGCTCGATGCGCTGTGGCAATTGTAAATTGCTGTAGGTAGGCAATAGTTTCGGCACCTCGCCACCACGATGCCGTCTTTGGAAAGCTTCGCAGTATCTTGGCACTGGGTCCCACGTCCAACTCAATCTGTCGGTCTGAACCAAACCAGGCGTCGCACAATACGAGGAGGAACAGAGATTTCTCAAATGGCTGGGCTGCTGGCCTGCCCGTGGCCCAAACGAGACTCGTCACTCCAGCCCCGGTCTAAGTCCCAGATACTTAGAGGTACATTCGGTCTCCGCAAACTCTCCGAGAGTCTGTCGGGGGCCAAAAAAAGCGCTGTCCACAGACATCCCTGCACCGCAAGCACGGCCGACCATCTTCAGCTATACACAGCAGATAAATCGATATCAAGTTTCATGTGTGTGGTCAGAACAGTAAGACTTTGACTGTAACACTGAGGATTGGGATTGCTTGCTGGCAAGTGGACGCATCATATGCGCAGAGGGATATAGTTGATAGGGTCGAATCGCTGGGGCGTACGCAATGCGTGGCGTTCAGGTTGATGCATCAGACGACATGGCAAAAGGGCTGTTTGCGACTGTGATTGACGAGTTCCGAGGTAATTGACAAAACATCATCACGGCTGTGCAACGCGCATCAGATTGGACCATGTGCATCCCTTCTATGTTTGCATTGGCAGACAAAGAGACGGATCAAGCACCAGGCGATCTAAGCCCTGGCGAAAGCGAGACTATGGACTGGAAGAAATGAGGCCCGCGGAGCAAACGTGTAATACTGTCTGTTTCGTGGAGAGCTTAATGTGAATGGGGCACTTTTAAGCCGCTCTTAGCTATGGAGCTCCAATTAAGCAAACGGCACTGACAGAAGCAGGGTTGCGGGGCGTAAGCAACGCGATGTTGCGGTAGCAGCCAAGGCGGCTGCATTTTGGACGGGCGATGAGTTCTAGAATCATCTTCCGTGGCGGGAAACAAAGGATCAAGCAGTGCTGTGGCCTGGACTGTTGGCTTGCTGGCCTGGTATTCAGGATTTTGGGTTATCAGCGCCATCAACCACCTCCAGCCTTCGGACACGATCCGGAGTTGTGCGACTGCATCTCAGTGGTTAAGAATAACGACATCAATTCGGCTAGCCGCAAGGTACAATCCATGGTGACATCGCGCCCAGCTTTTCGGTGCGCTGCTAATTCACCCGGGGTGGCCACCACCAATGGAATGAGCTGATGGGTATGGCCACTCATCAGCTCCGGGTGAGCAGACGAGATGAAATCCTGGAGGGAACGACTCACACAAGCTAGGCGCCCCGCCTATGAATAGAGGGAGGGGACTCACCGAATCTGGGAAGCCATGCGACGCTCGGCGCCCGGCCCAGCCTGATCGGGTTCGTCCCCTGCAAGATGGCAGTCAGCTTGGGCTGATTTTGACCATCCCAGCGGGCATCAGAGGCATTTGCATAGCAGTAGCCTGATGTCGGGAGTGCTATTTGTCGAACAAGCTGAGCTTGATTGCAGACTCGTGCAGTGAGTGTCCGGCTCAGCCCTGTCGGGCGACCAGGGGCAGTTCGGCTGCCGTGGGGGAATGGACTCAAGCGTTGGCCGTTTTCCAAGCCACTTGCAGGTCAAGTCAGACGTCAAGAGCTTCTTCGTCTTGAGGCCAGGCTATCGGTGACGGGCTTTGGACCATTTTCCTGTAACAGGTGGTGTCAGCACAAGAATGTTAATGTTTGGCTCCAATGAGACTATTTCCCAGACAGGACATCCACAGCCGGCTCATCCCCGTAGATCTGCGTTGCAGGTCTCAACTGCATGACATGGGCGGTCACGTCTCCCTAGAATAACAACGTTGTACAACATGGCGCTTCTTAGTGCCAGCGGGCTGTCGTAGGTCTCCGGGACGCTCGGCGGCATTTGATCGCAGACTGGCGAGTGGAATTAGAACTCAAAACAATCCTGGCCAGGACAAGCGAGTGGCTTGCAGGTTGGACGAGGCATGATGACGGGTTGGAATCGCTAGCCAGGCATTTTCCAGCACAGGTCGTGCACCATTCGCTTCCTCTCAATCGTTGTTCTCCACGTTGGCCTCCACCACAGTGCCCCATCCCCACCATTTTTTCTGATGGATACCTGTTCATATTGGTTTTGGTGCGTGTGTGCCTGAGTGCCCTGAGGCTCGGAGGCGCCCTCTGATTTTCTGCTCTTAGCTCTGGCCTGGCCGAATTTCCATGTCGTGCCTATTGGTTCCAGCATACCTTTGGCGCAGTGTCAGGTGCGCCTTTAGACGGTGGTTGGTGAAATGAAGAAACGATAATTTGTCTGAATCAAATGAAGCGAGCGTGCCGGTCGCGGGTTGTGTCGCCTCCGCACACTTTGTCTGTGCTCTACTTCCTTCTTGGCCACTTGTTCCGACCCCGGTCCAGTGCTCTCTCTCTTGTGGCCTAGGTCGTAACCGCGCCATATCTAAGCAGGCCGTCGACGAGCACTGGCAGCTTGGACACAGCTTCTTCTGGTCTGGGCTGCACGTCTCTGAGAAAGTGACCTTCTACTTCCAGGCTTGGTGATCGTGATGTGCTGGTGATTGGCCTGGGCTGGATCGGATCCTGTTTCGAGAGTGATGGTGGCCGCCGCGACTTCCGCCCAACCAACAATTCCACCTCGTTTGCCCACAAACGACAATTTGTCCAGCAGCCTTTTAATCAGCCTGTTCCATATTTTCTGCATCCTCCTCTCCCGTATTCTTGGCGTGAATGTATCGTGGTTGGTACCACGTACCCCGTACTGACAGGTGGGACTGAGGGTCTCACTTCGTACAGAGTCACCATCCCGACCCTACTCTTCAACAAAACGGTGTGCCATACCTGCCGATGCTGACCTGGCCTGATCAGCGTGCACGTCACACTTCTGTGTCATTGTAATTGTAATTATCGATGCCGCTGCCACACTAGCTGTCTTCCAAAGTGGACTTTTTGCGGTTTGTCTTGAACGCGAAGTGGGTTAGTATTGGCATCGCCATTCCCACACTGAAATATCGTCATCCCGACCGTTCTGCCCACACAAACACCCACGAGCCTACCGCTTACCGCCTGCCTACCTTGCCCGTTACTCCCCACCACACCCCCCTTGTTTGCTAAAGCCAGCCAGTGGTACAGAGGCTGAGGGATTGAGTTAAAAAGGGGGGGCGTTCGGTTTCTCTCTCGCAACCCCATTGACTGTGTGTTGAAAGACTGGCACGTTTCGCTCCCACCCTTGCCTGCTGCCTTCTATACCTCCTCGCTTTGGCCCATTGTCATAGCCAGGCGAGGCTGGAAACCCGCTTCAATGCATAAACAATCGGCGGCCGTGAGCCTGTATCCGCATAAGTAAGCTAGTTCGTAGTGAGACGAGGTCATCGTGGGAAGTCTGCCTTGTTCCACGGCTGGTCTTCAGCTTCTGCAACGGACAGACGAAGTACCCGCTACCTAGCGCCGAGACCAAGGTACCTCACGGCGACCCAGGCTCCATTCTTGGGGCTAGAAACCGCTAAAGCTACTCCACCACCTGCTGCTGCTGCACAATACCGCTGCACCCACTGCATTGCTGCGCTACAACGCCTGCAACCGCACCCGCGCACCCGCATCTTGCTCAACTGCTGTGGCAGGGGACCCGTGCACCTGGACCCTACTCCTTGCAAACCCCAGGCTGCGGTCGACTTTTTTAGAGCCCGGACAGGGCCTGGGCTGAAGCACGATCACCAAAAGGGCACCTACACCCACCACCCCTACTCCTGCCCACTGCTACCCACTGCCACTGTGCACCTAAGCGCTTCCCGTCTATGGAATTTTCCCCCTCAACGCCGTTGGTTCTCCCTGCGTGGTGCTCTAACAACTCTTGCAGCTATCCCATTCCATAACAGCCCTCACCTCCCACCAGCCCTCGTGTCGCTCGTTATTATACCTTTATCCAAACCTCCTTCGTGCTGTCTCGTTTCGGTCTCCGGCCCCCGGCCCAAAACCCATTTCCACCACCGAACTCCAGCCTCCGCCACCCCCCGATCACCAATCTCCTACGACCCATCCTCCGTCTCGCCCTCACCACCACGATCCCCCCGTCTCATCAGTGCCTGCGCCAGAGACAGTGAAAACGGTCCCCCGACGGCGCTCTGTTATTCTATAAGGGAAAATTTTGATCATCGTGGTAACCCTAATTCGCCTGCTGTCGCTTCTGCGGGTTTCGTCGCACCACGACATCGCCATCGTTACATCCTAGCCGACTCCCTGACACCTTGTGCGGCTGCCAGGACGCTGCGTCCGTTGTCACGCAGCCATGGCCGCAGCTACTGCGTCTCCCCCGAATCCTGCATCACCAACAAAAAACTTCCCGGATGATACTTCCCGCCATGTTGCCGGTGCCCCCCGCCTGCGGGAAGGGCCCGTCTCTCCCGTCCAAGTAAACTTTCAGGATGAGAACTGGGTCACACCTTCGGATGTTGACATTGACAACTCCCAGTTCCACGGAAACAAAGCCGAGCTCGTTGACCGCACCCTCCCATCACCTCCCATGGACGCCCCTCCTCCACCACCCCATGGAGCCCATGGATCTTCAAGTCCTCAGAGTCCCCGGGACTTTTTCGAGGGTGTCCCAGGACTTCCCAAGGTCGATGGCCCGCCTGTTATCCCTTTCGATGACTCCTTTGCTCGTGCCTCTCAAACCGGTTCAGACAAGAGCCCTTATGTTAACCAGACGCCTGCCATGTCTGCTACGTCTGGACCGATGTTGGATGGGTTCGAACCTCATATGATGAACCCTACTGAGAGGGTCCGCAACCAGGACATGTTTCGCAACAGTCGCGAATCAGATGATACGACCAGCACGAACCAGCAGCCCTCTGCCGAGTCATCTGCAGGCACCAGCGCGAGCTCACTCTCAGGGATCAACGAGAATGCCGAATGCCAAACTTTTGACAACTCGCCCGAGAGTTCAATTATTGAGGGGAACATGCCTGGAAACCAATCCGTCCCTGGGTTCCAATACCACCATGAGAGGGAGTTCCCGCCCCGTGTTGCCAGCGTCCCCAATGAGGTTGACCGGAATGCCTCGACCCCAGATTTGTCTGATGGTGCTTCACAACACAGGCGCCATCTCACTCCTGGGTCGAACAACTTCAGGAGGAGCTCTGTCCCGCGACCTCAATCATCCTACTCCGCCATGTCTGATATGGGCAACCGTGGTCGGTCCCCCAACCTGATGCCCGGTGGATCTCATATGCGCACACCCTCCCAGACTCGTAAATCCCCAGACGTGAGACCGCAGTCATATGCTGAACTGCTCAGCGTGCCGTACCCTCAACCGGCTCCGGCGCCGCTCGCCGTGGACAATTCGAATCTTCGTACCGTGATTGGCAACAATGCTTCCCTCCTTAGCACCCAGAAGACGTTGGACATGTATCGTCAGAATGTCAAGAAGACCAATGATTTGTCCATTCAGTATTCCTTTGCGGTCTTTCTGATCTCGACGGCTCAGGAGCAGGGTCTCGACTTTACGGACCCCAAGGGCAAAAAGAATAGCCCAAAGCCTCAGAAGGACGGCGAAACCCCTGTGGTGGAGAGTAGCCCATATGAGTTGGTTAAGGAAGCTCGTCAAATTCTCCAGAAACTCGCCAGCGCTGGATACCCCTTTGCTCAATACTACCTCGCTGATGGTTATGCTTCTGGTCTTTTCAACAAGGGCAAGGAGGACCCCAATTCTGCTTTTCCTCTTTTCGTCCTGGCAGCGAAGCATGGTCATGCTGAATCTGGTTACCGCACTGGTTTGTGCTACGAGTTTGGCTGGGGCTGTCGCAAGGACCCAGCCAAGGCTGTCCAGTTCTTGCGAACAGCCGCAGCTAAAAGACACCCTGGAGCTATGACTCGTCTTGGCAAGGCCTGTTTGTCTGGAGACCTCGGCGAAAAGCGATACCGAGAAGGTTTGAAGTGGATGAAGCTCGCCGCTGAGGCTGCTGATACACAATACAACGCAGCTCCGTACCAGCTTGGCTGCCTGTACGAGACAGGATACGGCGAGGATATCTTCAAGGACCCTAACCACGCCGCCAACCTTTTCACACAGGCTGCGGATCTGGGACACCCTGAAGCGAACTTCCGTCTTGGCGATGCCTACGAGCACGGCAAGCTGGGCTGCCCCCGTGATCCAGCCCTGAGCGTGCACTTTTACACGGGTGCTGCTGAGCGGGGACATGCTGGCGCCATGATGGGGCTGTGTGCGTGGTACATGGTTGGCGCGCCGCCCATCCTTGAGAAGGATGAGGCAGAAGCCTACGAATGGGCTCATCGATCGGCAGACCTTGGTATGTGTCTTCCCCATGAGTCGAATCCACCATGGAGGATGGTTTGCTAATTAGTGGTTTGCAGGTTACGTCAAGGCCCAATACGCCGTGGGGTACTTTACCGAGATGGGGATTGGTTGCCGCCGTGACGTTCTTGAAGCTAATGTCTGGTATGTCCAAGCGGCCGATGCTGGCGATGAGCGAGCTAAGCAGCGCTTGGCTATCATTCAAGCCGCTGTGAGCGGAGGAGGCACCCCCATGGAGGTTGCACCCCCCAGAAATGGCAAGATCCAAAAAGGCGCCAAGGACGACAAGGACTGCGTTGTCATGTGAAGAGTTTGATGAAGTAAAATCCCCATGGTTGGGTTTATAATGGCAAATCGAAACGACTAATTACCACCTCTTTATAAAGGGATCTTTTACCACATACGATCCCTACTTACCCGGACGCCTTTTTGGAAAGAGCATACAACAATCCTTTTGCGTTTTGATTTTTTTTATTGTTTGCATACCGCAATGCATTATTGCAAGGAGCTTTGTTCATGACGATTCTCGGAGTTGTTTTTTGCGGGTGAAAGAAACTGATATTGTTCGACACCCTCCTTTTTTATATCATGTTTGGACATGAAAACTCTAGACTTATACGTGAGGAAAATACGTTGTTGGCAAGAGGTTGGATAAAATGGAGAAATCAGTCGAGCTGTGTGGTTGTCTCTCATTTGGAGGTAACCGAGGGCTGGTAGGAATTGTTGGGTTATTCTGAATTCCCCGCCCCGGTGGTAATGACAAGTGACAACCCAGGTCTTGCGACCAAAGATTAGTGAAGGCGAGAGAAAGGATGGTTCACAATGACGCATTTCTGCATTGGATGAGAGGTGGAAAGCAAGGGAGAGCAAGTGGGCGGAAAGCCGGGACGGCGTTGAGGAAACGCGAATTGGATGTAATTATGGTGTAATTAACCAGTTTCCATGAAAAACTGGGAATTATTGTTTCGTGTCAACGGTTCTTCAACCATGTTGCTGCCTGTGAACTTGCTATTATCAGGGAAGTGAGCTAAAATGTGATAGGATATATGAATAATAAAGAAATAGTAGAATGGCCAATGAAAGGACTCACGCTATATTTATGCTGTCATATAGTCTTGGAGTGTCGCATGAATGAGATAGCTCATACCGAACATGTTCAGTTTCTGATTATATCATTCGAGTTTGTAGCAAAGACGACCAGCCGAGTTCCATACTTAAGAAAGAGGACTCTGAAGTAGTCTGATGAACCTCTTGATTCGAATATTCTCGCAAATGACTTTCGTCATGTCTGCGTAGCCACTGCACAATACAATTCACATATACATATATATCTGAAAACAAGTGCTGAGAAAAGAGAGTGCGCAATCGACTGATGTTTTCGGGGCCAGTTGGATTGTTCTGGTTGGGGTTAATGAATAAGGGAATTCTGATTGTTTGAGATTCGAGCAATGTTTGGTCTGAACTATTGAAGAGTTCATCTTCGTGCCTTTCTACTCCAAGCTTGATTGTTTCTGCAAGGGGCTTGTATTGATGACCAAGCAAGTGTACAAAAAGAAAAAGAAAAACCGTTGTATCATGTAACTTTTTTTTTCTCTTTCGCTCGCACATGGTCCTACAGTGGTCTTTCAAATTTTATCTGACCACTGACGTTGTAGAACACCAAGACATCGTAATCGGCTTGGGCTCACCAAGTTTCGTCCCACGTGCAGCCGGTGGGTGGCGTTTTCCTAGTCACGTTGCTGTATGACTGCTATGCTCCAGAAAAGCCAAGCAGCAATGCAGCAGCTGCGGTTATGGCTTGGTTCTACACAATGCATGATGCGTCTCAAATGCCAATTAAATCAATAGCAGCGCGAAACTCGGAATCTCACCAGCACATACTGCCCACATTCCGAAAAAAGCGAGTTGTTGCTAGAACAGACAAGTGAGCACTTTGGTTTTTTCTCTCTTCCCAGTTCAGGGTGCTTTTTGGTAGTCGTGGGTCAGTCCAAAAGTAAAAAGTGCATCATGCGACAATAGTTGAGCGCTTTCAAGGGATGGCTCGAACCTTGGGAATATTTATGGGCTTGCTTGGTGCCATGGGGGCTGCGGTGGCAAGATGCAGAGGTAACCGTTACATGAAGATGGCTTTGACAGATTCTGAACCATGTCTGCGTGATGTGGTGCAGAGGCGACCCGGTTCACTATCAAACAGATAAAGTTCATTTTGCGTTTCACATTGGAACCTAGAGCGCCGCGATGGAGGCTCAAGGTGAGAGTTTCGAGCCTCGGGGATGGTATCGTGATAAGAACGGCGCTTTCTTGCCCAAACAAGGTCAACACCCGAGATGGTCCCGGTTCGCAACACACACACGGCGAGAGCCAGGCCGGGCCGAAACCTTGAGGGGGGGAGAGAGCCAGTGCTAGTGTCGGAGTTTTCACAGAGGCATCCACTCCCCTAGGGTCCCCCAGCTTAGCCCGGCGATGAACGCGCAGCGAACTCTTTGGATCGGCGCATCCCCGACAGAAGCAGCCCGGCGGGCTCCATGGTTCGTTTTGCCAACAGGGCACAGTTGTTGGCACCCGTGGGGGCTCTCCCTCATCGTGACTTGCCTGTCTTGGCCGGTTCAATGTTCAGAACAAAGGGCGCAGACCCCGCGCAGTGGGATCAGCCCGAGCGTTTCAGAAACAACCAAAGAGGGGCATGGGTCAAGTTCAGCAAAGGGATTTATTCCCGAGCACGCGCCAAGGGATGGATGAGGCGCTGACGCTCCAGAACCGAGGTGCGGGGGATACGGTGCGGTGAAGGGGATGGGGGAGACGCAGAGAGACACGGGAGTTGCTGGATTGGGAACGACAGACATAGAGGCCTTCAAGTGTCGCAGAAGGGTAACCTAACGGGGCTTCTGTTGAGGAAAGTCGTGGGAGGGTGTTGGACTAGACTTGGCATAGCGTCTAGTCCCACGAGGTGGCGGAGGGGCCTTGGAAGGGAGGGGATGGATGAGGGGCCTGGTACCTTGTCTTTGGATTTGGGGAACAAGAACCAGGGGACGAGGGTTGTGAAGGAGGGTTTCAGATGCATCTACATCTGGACGTGATGTGATGCTTTTGTTTGCTGAGTCTGGACGCTTGGATGGGGTAAACGCTGCGAGGTCTCGGTTGAGAGTTGAGTCTGTCTGGGTTTTTTTTTGGGACAAAATGGAGGGATGACAAGCACCGAGAGCCCAAGGCATATCACCACGAAACCAAATGTGAGTGTTTGACCGCAAGTCAGGCTGGTCGTTTCATGGTCACGCGCCGCGCGGTGACAGCGAATAGCTGAGCGATTATTCTCTCTTCTGAAAGACGGTGAGAGATGGTTTACCGCCGTTCGCTGCTTGCTGCATCAACAGAGTATTTTTGCGAGAGGCCGTTAAGTGGATGCATGGTGCACGGGCCAGTTTTCGGAAGTGCATGCATCCATGCTCCGCTGGGTCCACACAGAAACGGGCTTCCATTGGCCAATGCTCCAGGCGGGGTAGGGTCGTTAATTAAAACCGCACGCGTCTCTGCGCGTCATTTACGCGTTTAGACGCGTCTCTTCCAACGTCACGTCGTTTGTGCAAGCATCCCGCTGCCCAAGATGCCCGCCATGATGCGGTAATCGCGCACCTCCCCAACCAATGGGATCCCCGAGCCCTCCATGCGCTGCGCGATGACTTGCAGTTGAGGGGCGCTCCTGCAGGCATGACCTGTTGCTGCAGAGCGACCATGCAGCTGGCTTGGGGGACCGTGTTCGATAAGGTGATGAGTTGGTGAAGAAGCACGGCAGAGGACACGCGGGGCGCCATCTCGTGTGCAGAGTTAGGTTGCGTCAGTGATTCTGAAACCCGATCCTGCAAAGAGCAGCGTTGTATGATCAGCGTCTATCGACACCATCGATCGATCGATTGAGGGCTCAGTAAAATTGCTCCTAACGCGACTCTGCAGGTGTCGCAAATGAGTGCAGGCCGATGCTTCAATGACAAACTCGATGAAAGTCCCGTCTTCCTAGTTAGCATCACGCGGGATCTCAGCGACCGCGTATTAGACAATACAGAGGAGGGGCTCTTTTGCACGAGGGAGCACGAGCATGGGAAGAGGAGGGAGGGGAGGGGGGAGGGGAGGGATGACCTCACCTCATGAGCACACACCTACCCACTTCTTTGACTGGCAAGGGAGAGGCCATGTTGCAATTGGAGGGGATGAGGGGGAAAAGTCCAGACAACAACGCATTAGGCACACGCGCATGTTCGCAAGTACCACGCGAGCTCGACTCGAGGTGGTGTCGCAATCTCGTACATGGTCACCTTGGTGATATCATCGAGGGAGCCTTCCCAAGACGGAGCTGGAGGGAGGGGTTGAGAAGCGAAGGAGGCCTGAACCCCCCCCCAAGATCCAATGTTGAATAACGCCGCAGCCGATGGTGGCTTTCGCGGCCGGGCAAGCAACCCAGGACGGAGACCCTGCGCTGCCCAACGTGGCAGAGAGTTGGCGGTGACCTTGCATGGTCCGCACTGGGCTGCCCCTCACCTCCTCCACCTCTACCGCTCTACCGCTCTATCGCCCTATCTCCCCCCCCCCTCATCCAGAACCTGGTTCGGTTCGCTACATGTGTATGACACAAAGGTTGTCCGGGCTTCCGGCCAGGAGAGTTTGACGCCCCAAGTCTTGTTGCCGCGTGTCACTCCTTCGGGTGTGACGTATCATTGACAGCACCAGGGCCCTTCAGCTTTGCGTATCGAGAAGCGCGGGCTTGCCCCCGAGATATTGGCAATTAACCCACGGAGCCTCGTGGTTGGAGTGAGGTGGTGGGCGGCTGAGGTAGGCCGCATGGGCCGCGATGGGGGGCCGGCGGATGAACCCGCACAAACCGGCCGTCCGACTGGAGGAGGGATTCGCCCAGAACCGCCGGCCGACGTGGACGGCCCTAGCTGTGGGCGCCCAGGAAGGCCCACGGCGGGAGGTGGAGGGTTCCTTGCAATAGTCAATCTACTCCAATCAGGCTCTGTGCGTGGTCGAGCAGACACCAACCAGCTACGTGGAGCAACATTGGGCCCGAAGCATGGTTCATGTCCATGACTCAGGGAGGGAGCTCTGCTGAGGGAGAGCCTCTGCTGGACAAGACCAGCGGCGCACTACTGCAGAAGGGAGCACGCGATCGACCTGGGCTAAGAGCTACAAGAGGAGGGAGGGCGAGCAAACTCGCGAAAGAAGGGTAAAACCACAATCGAACAAGGGCAGTCAATTAATTCAGCAGATGGTGATGAGCGGGTGTCGACGCTAGGAAAAAGGCAACAGCGAGCCGTCCCTCTACGTGTCTGGCCGGCAGGCTTGAACGTGAAGTGGCAATTTGTTTGTTTGTTGATTATTGATTTGATTGCACATTGTTTCTTTTTGACGGTCGGCCGGACAGTTCGGCTGTTGCCGCCACCCGAACCCAACGGTATGATCAGTCGTCAGACGGAGTAACGCGCAAAAGGAAAAAAGTAAGGAAAAAGGAAATAAAACTCTCGAAGAACCAATATCCAAGTGCGGGAGGCGAGATTACAGCAGGCAGTCGTATGATACATGCACAACGGCTTACGCATTGTTTTCTTTTTTCCCCTGTCTTCGTCCTTTCTTTTTCGTGGCCTCTGCAGGTCCCAGGCGTCAAAGGCGAAAAGGCACCCGTCCGCCGTCTCGGGACGCCCAAGGTCACACGCATGACAGCTGCAAATGATTGCGGCAAAGGACTCAGATCGGGATCTGTGCGGGGATTCAGGATGGGGACAAATTTTCTTTTTGTCTTGGAAGGCTTTTGTGGCGTTGATGTGACCCCGGGCTTGCTTTTTGGGCCTGCTTTGTGCTAAACTTGGCGAGCAACAGGGCAAAGGGGAGACAAGCCGATGCGATTATGCAGGGCGGCACAGGTGAATGAGATGCAGCAGGTGAAGATGGGCTTTGTTGAGTTAGATTACTTGCATGTGCTGAAGAGAGTCTCGGAGATTGACACGACAATAGGGAGAGAGAGGCTCATGGGGATGAAGAGGGAGAGAGCAAAGCGGGTGTTGTGGAGGGAGAGAGCCTGGAGACAATGAGCGAGCGGAAGCATGTCAACAGAGGCTTGCCGGGCCTGGCCTCGGGTGAGACATTCGAATTTACCAAACCGCCCAGATAATACGAGGCAATCTAGAGCACGTCAGCCGCGACAGAGGAGAGTCAAGAAAAAAGAAGCATGGTGAACAAGATCGTGTACTGTTGATTGACAGCTGACTTGGGCGTGCTTCGGGGCGGCTTCCGTGCACAAGAGCGTGAGCGTCCGTGTTGAATCCTCTTGTACAAGTCTCGCTTGAGTCGCGACTTGTCACCCGGCCTGAGCTCTGTGAGAGTTGCGAGGGTGGACAGGGGTACGGGGGGTAGGCATGTCTTGTACAGTGCCCGTGGAGGACTATACTGCTTGAAATACTTTGGGAGCACTGAAGACCCCATGTTATTCACCTCGTTCATACAGTGCACAATAACCATTTCAACTGTACGCATCCACAGGAAGCCCACTGAAAGCTAGTCCTCCCGTGAGCGGGCCAGACCTGTCAGTGGTCGCTGAGAAGGTACCCACTCACCCAGGTCCTTGTCTGGGTACGTACTCCACTTGCTCGCTCAGGACCCCTGCCAAACGTCCCCTGGCCCAATTAAAAA